>CM017564.1:29896157-30230724 GCA_007844125.1 Sinonovacula constricta | reverse complement strand
TTGTTTTATTACAGAATGTATGAATTTCTGCCTTGACCTGTCTTTATCTGTTGGATATTGACATCTTCACCTATACAGTAGGACACAGTCCTAAAAAGTGCAGAAATCACGAGAAACACTAGTTAATTATGTATAAAGTTCACCACATGGTGGACAAGAAGTGTCAACAATGGACCTGAGTTTATACATTGGCCTAGAAGTCCAGACTGAGGGAGAACAATTCTCCTGGCCTAGAAGTCCAGGCTGAGGGACAACAATTCTCCTGACCTAAAAGTCCAGACTGAGGGATAACAATTCTCCTGGCCTAGAAGTCCAGACTGAGGGGAGAACAATTCTCCTGGCCTAGAAGTCCAGGCTGAGGGAGAACAATTCTCCTGGCCTAGAAGTCCAGACTGAGGGACAACAATTCTCCTGACCTAGAAGTCCAGACTGAGGGGATAACAATTCTCCTGACCTAGAAGTCCAGACTAAGGGGGAACAATTCTCCTGGCCTAGAAGTCCAGACAGAGGGAGAACAATTCTCCTGGCCTAGAAGTCCAGACTGAGGGAGAACAATTCTCCTGGCCTAGAAGTCCAGACTGAGAGAGAACAATTTTCCTGGCCTAGAAGTCCAGACTGAGGGAGAACAATTCTCCAGGCCTAGAAGTTCAGACTGAGGGAGAAAAATTCTTCTGGCATAGTTCCTATGTCCAGACTAAGGAAGAACAATTCTCATTCTTAATCATACCTTGATGCTCCAACTAATATACTATTGGTAATGAATAGAATTGGCTCGCTGTGGCCATTCCAATGAATTTCGACAACATAAGGTAAGCAACCCTTGCTATGTTAAATTTCCTATAATTAATAAAAATTTCCAACAATTACCTGGTATATGCTAAGATATCAATATAATTACACTGCTTACAACTCAACAGCAAACAATATAAAATCCCAATCAGAAAACTACCCAGTCTAAAGATGGCTAACCTGATAAGCATTGTCTTATAAATAAATGCTTAGCAGTGTGAAAAAACAACAGCAACAACAGCTGAATGATATAAAATCCGCCCACACTGCAGGACAGAAATGACAATGACAGGCAACAGCATTGGTGTCCTTCATTGACGTATCTGAAGAACACATGCAACCACAGCCACAGTCACATCATCTGGGACAAAAAAGACCCAAAAAGGATACGTGAAAATTTAAACTGTCAGATTAATGACAATAGAAGGCGTACCAAGTGTTGTGGCCTCGGGTTAGGAACCATACATCAATGCCAGGAGATGGTGTTTAATTGCATTAACAACTAATTAAATAACATTCCAAATGAAGTGTGGGGAAATAAAGGCATAAATAAACCTGCCCAGTTGTAGGAAAGTGGAAAATCTATGCCATTGTATTGTCCTAATTTTTGTCCTGGATTCTCTGTGTTATTAAAATGTTTATTAAGGACCAGTCTTTAGATTCAGGCCTAAAAAAATAGAAAAATTAGGGACCGGACCCGGTAGTGCCATCAGTAGACTATCGGCTCCAGTTAAGGGAGGCACCAGGTTCAATCCCAGGCTGCAGCATACCAAAGTCTTAAAAAATGGTAGTGGTATAGCTCCCTTGACACTGTTCAAACAAATATAAGGGTAGTTCCAAGATCGGTTGGCCGAGTGTCGGGATAATGTGACTGCATGTGGTATCATGCCAGGTGTTCACGGCATGCTATACACAATGAAGGCAGCACTATATCTGCTTCAAGTGAACACTGTCTCCAGATAAATGAAATACTGTTGCTGGGACCATAAACTCAATAAACATAAACATACAACACTTGGTTCTAAGCGTGACGAGTCATTTAATAATTAATGTTTTAGGGCTATTATTAAATCACAATCATTTAAGATCAGATGGTGATCGAAGCAGATTTAGTGACAAAGCCTTACCAGTAGATGAAGCCAAAATTTCTGATCTTAAGATTTAATCTTTACTTTTCATAACTCTGATGCTGCACCTACCTTTAAAGGTGGTATCCGACAGTTTGGACCAAAATTTCTTTTCTCAAATCACCAAAGAAGTCATTTTTACCTGGAAAGGTCCAGCAAAATGCTTTTCATTGATATCATAGATCTGTGTGAACAGTCAAGCATAAATCATCATTCGTCATAGCAAACAGGTATTTCCTATCTGAGCCATGCTGCAGAGACCACTGATTTTTGAGATCACGATATATCTGTTCATCTGGGTAATCCACTCTGAAATCAATATCTATTTTTAGCAGAGACCACTTTCGAGCTTTTTATACATTTGGAAAGAACACACATTCAGAGTAATTTTTTCACTATCAGTTCTGTCTAACAATTTAGTTTGTCTTCAAAATCGTATTATTAAGATTAAAGTATGGGTTTATATTTGATATAGGCAAACTGTCATATACCACCTTTAAATTGCTCAGTTAGTGTTAAAATTAGTATTTAGTAATTAGTATGGTTTTATACAAAATCAAAATTTATGCACAAATCCCGGAAAGCAGTGGTTTGATATTGTTGTATGTATTTAATATTGGCAAACCGTTGAATATCACCTTTAACTACAGTTTATCTTGTACATGTGTGCAGTGTGGTTTCATTTGAGACTTGACCAAGATGACAGTTGTGACAGATTAGCTGATGACGAACCTCTGCATATTCACTTTGATCCATCATTTTGAAACATGGCAAGGAGAACTCAAACAACCGATAATTAAAATTACCATATTAATGCAAATGTCTTGGAGAGATGGAGCGATGGAGATGAACGATTTAATACTTTTATTCGTTTTCATTTATGATTTTTGTTTTGTTATTTGTTTTATCGCACCAACACAGTTGATATTGATATTGGCGACATCCCATCACCATTAGTGGTGAAAGACCTCAGACTTATGCCTGGGTAGAACCACTGGCACACCGCAGGTTAGATGGAAAATCTCTCCACATGAAGATCTCGCCCCAACTGGGTCTCAAACCCATGCGTTGAGGGGATGAGGAGTTACAAGTCAGCGACTCTTAACGGCTCGGCCACGGGCACCCCAATTTATAATTTGGAAATTATAATATGGAAAACATTTTTTTATATTTATTATTAAGAGGGTACATATATTTTATGTACAATTTTAAATGCAATACTGATGGTCCATTAGTAATAATATTGAAAAAAAGTGCTTTTTGATGATTGTTAAAAATAAGCATACACATGCAATATGAAAATGATTGTATGCGTAAATAGCTTCATTATTTCACAAACAAATTGTGAAAGAAAAATTCCTGCCAAACAACACAAACATGAACCAAAAAACAACAACAAAAATATCTGTCATCATGATGAAATTGCACAATCTCCAATAAATAGAAACATGAGAAGTCCTGCTATAAGTTAAATCCACCTGTGCACTTAAGCATTCCAAGGTCATGCTGACCTGTCAACAGGTGGTGCGACCAAAACAATCAGAATCCAATTAAGGTAGAATGTAGCCAATTATTGTTACATTAGTCTTAAAAATGTACATCAAAAATGCACCATTAGGATCATATTTAAAGTTTCAAATACTAAATATAAAATGTATTTTCTGCTGATCATGTCATTGACATTGTTGAAATAGTTTTTGCAACAAAAACAAAAGAATATCAAATCACAAGCTTCCAAATAAAGAATACATTATAATGGATTATATTACATTTAAGATTGCAATTTTAAATAGAGATTGAAAATCTTTGTTATTTAACCCTTTCATTCATAGTTCATCTATAATTTTGAAAATTCACTTGTCTTTGTTGTTTTTCTTAAAAAGAAATAAAAGGATTTGAATAAATGTATGTTCAGTTTGTAATAATAGTTCTGAACCAATCTACACATCAACCATTAGTCATCCACAGTCTGCTAATGATTGTAAATGGCTTGTAAAGGTGTAAAATGGCGTATTCATGGAGGAATGGGTTAAAGAAAGGTTTTACCAGGATGGACTTCATACTTGAGCTTTATTTAAACACATGCCTGCAAAACATAATAAGGACCTAAAATATATATACATTTTTAAATAATTATATATATATCTTAGGTCCTCATTTTCTTTTGTGGACAAATCTTAAAAAAAAGTTCAATATATACATGTATATATTTGTCTCTTACCTCAAAATCGGCCTAAACTTACCTGTATGCCACCTTTAATAATTGTTCAGTTAAGGATATGTTAAACACAGTACACATCAGGGAGTATAATGGCCTCTTCCAAAACAAGAAGTTATTGTTGTTCCTTGTCAAGCTTGATTGGCATGCCTCATTGTTTGCTGGACGGCTATAAATATTGCCCCAATTACTGGCACAAGCTGTTTACATTGAAGTGGATGTTAACAAATACATTGACTTGTCAACTTAATTCTTAGCACGCTAACCATTTATTGATAAAAGCTTAGGCGTGACGATTCGTTCCAGATCAACCTGCAGCTATTTTCTTGGAGCTGTCTGATCATGGTCTGCACTATTTGCTACTAAGTGTTTATCAGTACTTGTTATATTAAGTTTTGAGCAGATAACTTAATGTTTAGTTTATGTGATAGATGTATAAAGGTGTGTTTGTTTGTTAGGTTTATCATCCCCGCAACAGTATTTCAGTTATCTGGAGACGGTGTCCACTAGAAGCAGATATAGTGCTGCCTTCACTGTGTATAGCATGCTGTGAACACCTGGCATGAAACCACAACCAGACACATTATCCTGACACCGGGCCAATCGGTCATGGAACTACCCTTATATTTGCTATATTTTTAACGACTTTGGTATGTAGTGGCCGGGATGGAACCTGGGGCCTCTCATACCTGGAGCCAACGCTCTACTGATTGTGCTACCAGGTCCAGTAGATGTATGAAGGTTTACTATGAAATAAGAAGCTATTGCAGTTAAGGACTGAAAAAAAAAAGAATTTTTGCGTGTGGCTGAGTGTTATATAGGGTGTCCATGGTGTAGTAATTAAGATGTTGTACTCCGAATCGGAGGGTCTCTGCTTAGAACCACAATCTCGATTACACAGTGTTAGTCTTTAAGCAAGACTATTAACTGCATATTTCTCCGGGTACTCAGTACATGAGCCGTTGACCCATAATGCCCCAGCCTTCCACTCATGACTGAATGGGTTCGAAACCCAGTCAGAAGGAAAGCCATCATGTGTCTTTAAACTGACTTGTGGTGCGTTGTTGGATCTACCTAGATATTTGTCTTTGATTTTTGTTGCTAGAATGATAATGAATATTTCAATGTTGTGTATATTATGTTATATGTAATGTTTAGCCAAATACAACAAAGATTGAAGTATTTATGGTGGATTTATAGCTAAAAGTCTACTATTAGATTAACAAAAAGGTGTTTTTATAAGAAAAATATACAGAATCCAGGCAATTGTTGTTTGAATGTTTTAAGAGTAACTTTGTTTTTTTTTCCAAAATGTTGATAATTGGTTAAAATGATACCATGGTATACAAATCAGTTTGTGACATTAACAAAAGAAGTTCAGACTGTAACACAGGAAAATCACCTTCACAAAAGGAAGAGAAATAAAAAGGCAATTATTCCTGGTTTGATGAAAAATATATGTAAATTTGCAATTATTATTATAAAAAAACTGTTTTGAGCATTAAACGATATGAAATGAATGTAAATAGTCATTAAACGAATTATATTGCAGACTTTGTTCAGCCGTGTGCAGGGATATACATGGATGTTCCAGGTGTAATTAACATGTCCTCGAGAATCTGATACTGTTGCAAGACCTCCTGTACTGATCTTATCTCGAAATGTTTCAATAAATTTTAAATTACCCCTCAATAAAGCAGTTTTGTAAGCAGTTGCTAAAATCGAACCCTAACCATTAGTGCTGCAGGTAGAATCTATAAATTAGACACCACTCGGGGCTCTAGTTGCTATCAGATAATTGCCGTGCTAGAAAATGGGTTACAAACACTGCTTATTGCTTGTAAATTGTCAGAGAATCCAGTAATATAGAACTTCTGAATTTCATCAGTTAAGATCAGTATGTTTAGTGATTAGTTTATGTTGATTTATAAAACCTTACCAAAAGTTAATATTGTAGCAAGTTGTTTGGGCAACGGTTTCAGCAGAACTAGGCTACACTTGATCATTTGAACTGTCATAGAATACTAATAAAGAGAGATCTAAATGCCGATATAATCCACGCACACTGACGTTTTATTGCTTGGATTTATTGCATGTAAAAAAAAAAGAAATTGTTTGAAATCAACTCATCAGCACACAGGTAGTTGAGTGAAATTTTAATGCATTACAAACACTTCAAAATGGTTCAGTTAAAGATGAGGGGGTATCTGCTTAGTTTAGGCACTTGCGTAACTTTGTTACTAGACTGTTTATGTTATCTCTGGCCGTTGAGGTGATACAGTAATCAGTAAGAAAGTTTGCCCTGTTGATAAATGACAAGAATCTCCTTGATGTCACTGTGCCCAGTTATATAATGATGAGAGAGCATTGAGAGCTTCCTCTTCAACGCCACCTGGTGACCAAGGGGCAGAGAACTCTATGTACATATGCACACCTGGAGACTGGACAGGGCCTTATCAAGGGCAGATAACCTTGTGTGAACATTGACACTGGTCACATGAGTAATACAGTTGTGATTGGGAATGAACAAACAGAATTCTAGTGGACGTCACACCAACATATCATCATACCATAATAAAAATCCTCAGCCTGCTTTGAGTGTTGATAAGTCAGACTAACTTCTAAAGTTTTTGCAAATAACTTCTAATGTATAGGTAACAAGACATATTGCTAGACTATAAGAAGATTAAGTGCAGATCCTGATCATTTGGCTTCTATCAGCAGCTGTCTGATCTGGACCCACAATGTTTGCCAAAGCCTGTTCAATTTGGGCTTAGAAGTCTAAAAGTCAAACAAGCTGTGGGCAGTAATAAAAGTGCCTGAATTATGGGTTGGATGAATGAACAAGAAACCTTTCAATCTTCTTCATGTATAATCTTCACATATATATATTTTGGACCTCGACATCACTGGTAAAACAAATGCTACATTTAATAAATTAAATAATAAAAAAAATCAAATAATTGTTTAGTCAAGATAATGAAGCAGGATGCATTAGTTTTTGCAGCGCTTTATTTTTAATTAACTGAGGCTTATGTCAAAATATATTGTGGTTTTATGATTCCAAGAAGGTAAATCCAATTTAGTGCTAAAACTTAATACTATACGTACTGCAGGTAAGCAAGCATCCATAAAAATCCCAACTCAGATGCTAGAGAAGACAGTCTTGTTAGAGTTGTTTCCCTTATTCCCTTCAGCAGATTTCCAATACCTGTTCTGGGCATACAGCACAAGTTGAAAAAATATGTGGGAAATAGATCTGACAGCAGAATGGAACTTTGAATCGTTCTTGTTTCGCTTTACCAAAATAGGTAGCTGACTTTTTGTTTTAATTAAAAAGAACAATTAAATAAAGCGAGGAGTAAACTGTACTGAACGACAAAATAACCTGTTTCTTGTTTTAGAGAGTCTCCTGAAAATATCAGGACTTGAAGTTTTGGTTAGAGGGTAACTTTAAAAAACACATGGCACAATGTATGTGTTAAAAGTGTTATGCAACCACCATAGGTTTTAATTTTGAAAAAGCATTTTACTGAATTAAAGGTGGCATTTCATATATCTCGAATAAAACAATCTTTTTTTTTAGTATTGAAAATAGTTCAGACAGTCAAATGTTGATATTTCTTTTTATACCCGTGTCCTATTTTGACATTATATTAAGTTATAAGAAAGAAATTTATTGACCAAAATTGCATTGATATTGATTAACAAAATGAGTAATGAGTACTTTTCAAAGAAAATAAGGATGAGCATTATAGAATTATGCTTCAATTACAAAAAAAAGCAACATGTTTAATACTTTGTATGTTTATCAAAATTATATCAAAAGTGTCCTGCTTTGATTGTCTTGGTCATAAAGAAAGGTGATTGCGATGTGACAGATTGGTTCCTTAGAGAGGGGGGAACGCCCGCTCTGATGCATTGAGGCATATTCTTCACAGCAAATAATGGGTATTGGAAGACATACGTGGCATGGAGTAGATATGGAACAGTTTCCCCAGGGAAATATGTTCCGGCAAGTCTCTCTGTTACTTATCCCAACAACAGGCATATTGAGGCTTGGTCCACACGGAAATGGACATAGAGATGGCGTAGCAATTCATCCAGCCACCCTACATTGGAATAAATCAGCATGTGGGTGAAAGGGCCCTTCAATAATTCTTTGTCAGCTGCCAACAGTATTGGGCCTTTTTTTCTATGCTCACTGTTTTGTTTCACACTCGGATCTATTGTTCAATTGGTCACTTGAGGAATGGGCCCAAGGTTGCGATGGTAGCATCAATCACGAACACGTATTTTATGTTGTATTTTATTATCCAGTAAGACAGGAAAAAGATGTATGTTTCACATGGAGGCTTTTAGATGTAGATTCATTTTATTCCTTGTATTGAAAGCACTTTTATAAGGATTTTTTTTTTCTTAGCATTTATAGGGATGGAATGGAGAGTAGAAACTAGTGATTTGTAACTATGGCAAGGTTAGTAAAAGTACATTAAAGCCTGGATATTGGTGGGATGTGTATCAGAATAAAGACTCTTTAGTGGACAAGAGGACTTTAATCAGTCCAGAAAATACTTTTCAATCAGACTGTTGATTTTGCCAATTTATCTGATAACTAAATAGCTTACAATTGATGTATGCTGCCCATTGTATTTTTCTTTTTAAATCAAACAAGAAGATGTTGATTTTCATCAAAGTATTTAACCAATTTATGTTCTTATCTATGTATTCTTATGACAATGATGTCTCTAATTAAGTTTACTTACTTCTGTGTATATATCTAATTAAAATATATAGCTTTTTTTTTTTTTTATCTGAATATTATCCTTTAAGGAAGTAATTAAGATATCAATGACCGGACCTGGAAGTGCAGTCGGTAGAACATCGGCTTCAGGTATGGGAAGCCCCAGGTTCGATCCCGGGCCATGACATACTTAAGTCGTTAAAAGACAGTATAGTGGCATAGCGCCCTTGCTAACGCTCAAGCAAATAAAAGGGTAATTCCAGAATTTGTTGGTATCAGGATAATGTGACTGGGTGTGGTATCACGCCAGGTGTTCATGGCATGCTAGACACACTGAAGGCAGAACTATATCAGCTTCAAGTGGACACCATCTCCGGATAAATGAAATACCGCTGGTGGGACGATAAACCCAACAAACAAAACAAAGATATAAATACAAAGTACATTACCATATTACTTTTGTGTGGATTCCACCAGTACACTATCATAACAGTACCAGATTCAATGGAACAGAGCCTTGGAGATAGAGAGCCTTGCTTTATTACCACCGGGCCCATTTTCCTTCCTGACAACAATATGTAGATGCTATTGCTATCGAGCTACAGTTAGGCAGAGAGACTTAGCATTAGGCCATTATTAGAAGTGATACAAGAGCTCTTGACCGAGCCTGGAGAATAATCTATCCCACATACATACAATTAATCAATCTGACATCACTTCTACCATCACCTCTCCTTGAAGACACGCTAGTCAATTCATTCAGGGGAAGAGAGAAATATGATCTCTGCCATTCTGCGAAAATATTCCATTTGTATTTTCCTCCATCCTCAACATTGTCATGCAAGGGACTGTGTTTTTTAACACTTATAAATAATTCTGCCGCATTAATTCAACCTCTCTCCCACCCTGTGTCTTCTCAGCTCTCTGCTGAGTCATGTCTGCTTGCTTAGAGACTTTGGATTATTATTTCAGATAGTTTTTATACTACAAAAATTCCTGATAATGGTTACGCAATGTTTAAAGTGCTTGGAGTTCTAGGCATTATGGCGAGAGCATTTATAAATTCATGCTTTTCTTGTATAATAAGTTGAAGAAGGTTTTTGATAGTGTTGTTGTGTATGATAATAAAATTGGCTGGTAAGATGATGATGATAATGATGATGCTGACAATGCATGGCAGCAGCTATGTTAATGATGAAATGGATGATGAATTTTAGTTAGTTTCAGTTCCCCTGATAAGCCCCTGATCAGTAGTCATAACAACTTCAGTGACCCATAGATAAACCTTACAATAGGTATTTAATAGGTTTGTTTCTGTGAGAAGAGATTGGGTCACAGGAAATGAGGTGACAATGAGACCAACACTAGCCCACTATCAGCTGTTGTGGCTGTCAATGGATTCTAGAGCCAACCTTTGTTGCTATGGTAATGCTGCTCTTCCTAAAGCTGACTTGCAAACTTTTGAGGTTTTCTTTCCAGATAGTTGTCTCAATTTGTGTTAATGAACATAATAATTATTATGTCAGATATAAAAAAATATTGTGGAAGAATCTGTTAAGATGATGATTTAATTTCCATGCTCTGTGTTGGTTGAAAGGACTTATTACATATTAAGTAGAAACAGTCATTCCCATTTTGGATAGACTTGATTTCGCATAACTGGATGTTTATGGGTGGTAACCGGCAGTTTGGACCAAAAATATTTTCATTATATATCTTAGTAAATCATTGTTTTCTAAACAGATTTTACAAAATATTGTTTATTGATGTCCTACACATGTCGGAAAAGTGAACCATAACACCACACTTCTCATTACAAACATGTATTTCCTATCTGAGCCATGCTGCACAGTTAGCTATTTTTAAACCAAGAAAACCATGTGACCACTTATGTTATAGCCCATTAAAGCCATCTGCTGTGACTCGATGTCTATTTTTAGCAGGAATCCCAATCGTTCTTATTTATAGATATTATTACATATATATGATGTAGGCAAAGTGTCAAATACCATCTTTAACCCGTTGAAACAAACAAAAGACAACACATGATATATAAAATGTAGGCAAACTGGCAGACAACATCTTTATCCCGTTAAAGCAAACAAAAGACAACTCATGATATATAAAATGTAGGCAAACTGGAGGACAGCATCTTTAACCCAAACAAAAAGACAGCACATGACCTTCAGTCACTATTATGCTTCAACCACATGCTTGTTTTAACCCAGAAGTGCCCTGCAGATTGGCGACTTGTTTCCAATTTAAGTCTACGCTTGTTTTTAATTAAAATATTGTTTCTAATCCAGAACTTCCTGTAATATGTGGTGCATTGGTTTGTTTAACGTCTTCTTGGCTAATGGGCCCTCACTTCACCCTAGCAAACAGTCTGCTAAAATCACTTCACCCTGGCAAACAGTCTGCTAAAAATGCAGCCTGTTGTTATTTTAATGTTGTTCTCTGTCTTGCTTTTGATAAAATAATATTCCTAAATCATTTTCTGGAAAGATGTAATTTTGCATGTGTTTTGTTAAAATGTGAAAGAATGGGACACGACAGACATGCACAGTTTTGTTTTATTTTGTTTTTGCGGAAAAATAAAAAAAACAGCTTTGTATGCTTGTTTTGATATAAGAACATCAGCTTTGTAGACCAGTTGTCCTTGAAATAGGGAGTTGTGTTTTAGCTTTCTATGCTTTTTATATAGTGGCTAGTATTTGGATGAAGAGGTTGTGTGGGGCATTGGGGGCGGTGGCTGTGAGATGGGGTATGGGAGGCCCCAGGTTCGATCTCTGGCTGCGACATACCAGAGTCATTAAAAACCCTTGCTAACTCTCAAGCAAGTATAAGGGTAGTTCCGCGACTTGAATTTACTAATTATATTGTCATTGTGACGAAGTTATCAGATATTGCCTATGTCACAGTGACAATAGATAATTTGACCTGTTCAACACATACTGGCTTATAATGTACGAAACTAAAAATGCAAGTCTCTAAACGTAACATAGATGTCTTAATTCATTCATATACTATCGATTCACATTAACCGTTCGCTTTTTTATCCAACAATAAACAATATCTTAAGCATCAGATTTTATAAATATTTTAAAATTAATCAATTGGAACAAATTCTAGCTGAAAACTTTGTTAACCTCGGAACCCAGGAAAGTATGATTTTGATATTGAATTCCTGTTTATGCAGTGACTAAACCTGACATTATGCTGAACCTGAACATAGTGTAATAAGACTGTCCAGCATGTGACTGATCAATAGTTTATGACAGATATCATGCAAGTCAAAGGTGGAGCTCTATCATGTTTTCACTGAGTGTGAATATGCATAACATTTGCAGCCATTTATAAGGATCAAAGGCCCCCCTGTTACCAGTGAGTTAATAAGTCTCAGCCTGCTTAGCACCCGTTGATCAGACTTGGTGGATAGAGTAGATACAGGTCAGCCAGGACTTGCTTGGCACTGTCTGATCAGGATCAACACACATTGCTACAGAGTCTTCATTATTACAGTTGTTTTCTATTTTTTTAAGTTATACGCAATTTTACAAAATAAAGTATAAGGTCTACAGTGTAAATGATTTAGTAACTTAAGCATGATAATGGTTAACTCCCATAATTCCCTGTAGTGTAACAGGAAGTTACTGGATCAAAGTGCCAGGATGTGGGCCATTGGGGAAGAAGTGGGTGGGATTAACTCAATGGTTCTTTCAGGTAGCCTAGTCCTTTGATTACTGCCAGCATAATCTTTATCATGGAACTGATTATTTAATTAAGGTTTAATATCATGTAAAAGGTTGCATAATTATCAATATAATTATAGTCATGTATGATTTATGGATGGTCCATGAGAAACTAACTTGATTATTTAACTTTTGTGAGATGCATAATTCTTATATTTATTTAAGTTCCAAGGAATGGTAAGTTAATAGATATATTTAGTATAAGAAAACAAAAATACTTTAGTTTTTTTAATACTTATGATATAAGAGATATGGCAATTATGTGAAAAGCTTTGAAAAATTTCCATAAATTTTAATAAATAATTGTTTATAAGTGTTGTTTAACTACATGTATTTGTATTACACCATTACAATAGAGGGGCCCCCGTGGCTGAGCGGTTAGAGCCGCTAACTTTTCAGCTCTGCACCGCATGGGTTCGAGTCTAAGTCGAGACAAGGACTTTCATATATAGAGGTTTTCCAGCAAACCTGCGTTGTGCGGGTGGTTCTACCCAGATGTAAGTCTGCCATCTTCCTCTATCAATAATTAGCTGGACGTCTCCAATATGACCATAATTGTGTTGGTGTGATGCAACAAAAATCAAACAAAGCAAACAACCATTTGTCTTCCTAAAAATGTATGCAAAAGTATTAATTAAATTTTGTCAAAATGTTTAAGAGGTGACTCATGAAGAATTCTAACAAGATAAAAAAAAATTATGACAAATATACAATGAGAGGTTTGTCAAAATGTAGATGACAAAGCATCTCTAATTCCGACTGCCATGGGAGCATTTTCTGTGTTCAGCACAAGCCTGAAGGTGAAATATTCAACTGACAGAAAACATTTTTCATGGTTTCTTGATATCGATTAATAAATATTGTGACTTCAGTAGGTTTGTTGGCAGCTATTGTACATTGTTTAAAAGCCATCAATTAACCACAAACAGAGCCATACAATGAAGCCCCCAGGTGACTTAGTCGAAATTTGTTTTTAAAATGATTGCATCACAGAAATATGATTTTATTAAAGTGAGTGATAACCCCCACCTGTTGTGGTATTTATGTGAATGAGGATCTACATTTAACTGTTGGCCTGCTGGGATCTACATTTAATTCTTGGCCTGCTGGGATCTACATTTAATTCTTGGCCTGCTGGGATCTACATTTAACTATTGGCCTGCTGGGATCTACATTTAACTGTTGGCCTGCTGGGATCTACATTTAATTCTTGGCCTGCTGGGATCTACATTTAACTGTTGGCCTGCTGGGATCTACATTAAACTGTTGGCCTGCTGGGATCTACATTTAACTGTTGGCCTGCTGGGATCTACATTTAACTGTTGGCCTGCTGGGATCTACATTTAATTGTTGCCCTGCTGGGATCTACATTAAACTGTTGGCCTGCTGGGATCTACATTTAACTGTTGCCCTGCTGGGATCTACATTTAATTGTTGCCCTGCTGGGATCTACATTTAACTGTTGGCCTGCTGGGATCTACATTTAACTGTTGGCCAGCTGGGATCTACATTTAACTATTGGCCTGCTGGGATATACATTTAATTGTTGGCTTGCTGAGATCTCATTTAATTCTTGGCCTGCTGGGATCTACATTTAATTGTTGGCCTGCTGGGATCTACATTTAACTGTTGGCTTGCTGGGATCTACATTTAACTGTTGGCCTGCTGGGATCTACATTTAATTGTTGGCCTGCTGGGATCTACATTTAATTGTTGCCCTGCTGGGATCTACATTTAACTGTTGGCCAGCTGGGATCTACATTTAACTATTGGCCAGCTGGGATCTACATTTAATTGTTGGCCTGCTGGGATCTACATTTAACTGTTGGCCTGCTGGGATCTACATTTAACTGTTGGCCTGCTGGGATCTACATTTAATTGTTGGCCTGCTGGGATCTACATTTAACTGTTGGCCTGCTGGGATCTACATTTAACTGTTGCCCTGCTGGGATCTACATTAATTGTTGCCCTGCTGGGATCTACATTTAACTGTTGGCCTGCTGGGATCTACATTTAACTGTTGGCCTGCTGGGATCTACATTTAACTGTTGCCCTGCTGGGATCTACATTTAATTGTTGCCCTGCTGGGATCTACATTTAACTGTTGGCCAGCTGGGTTCTACATTTAACTGTTGGCCAGCTGGGATCTACATTTAATTGTTGGCCTGCTGGGATCCATTAGATGGGGATCCAGACTTTTTTTTACTAAGTCTATTGTAATATATTGGGTAACCTCAGACTGTATTCTGATGTTATCAAATAACTTAGACTTAAGTATTAGTTATAAACAAATGTAGCATGATAATTATTACACGTAGCATGATATAATATATTTATAACATGATAAAGGATAAATATAGCATGATAAGAGATAAATATAGCATGATTAAGGATAACTATAATATAATTAAGAACAAATATGGCTTGATAATAGATAAATGCAGTATAATAAATATAACAATAAATAAAGCATAATAAAAATAGCATAATAAATATAGCATGATACATGTAGCATGATAACAAAAATGATAAAGGATAAATAAAACATGATAAAGGATACATGAAGCACGATAAGAGATAAATTCTAGCATGATACTAATGAAGTGTAATAAAGGATAAATATATTTTGATAAAGATAAATTAAGCATGATAAATGATTAATGTTGTATGATATGGGATAAATATAGTATGATATGGGATAAATATAGTATGAATAGGGATAAATATAGTATGAATAGGGATAAATATAGTATAATAAGGGATAATTATATTATGATAAATATTTATGATTAATGATAAATATATTATGATAAATGATAAGGGATGAAGGTAGTATGATAAAGACTAACTTTATGAGTTTTATGAATTGTCGAAGAAATTCACTATTATCAGTGTATAAAAATGTCGAGGTAGATTGAAAAAAAAATGCATATGTCATAGTGCCACTACTGTTTTTGTATTGCACACATTAACATTATCTGTTAAATAATGATATTAAGTACTTAATTATTTTACCTTCAACTGAGCGAATAATTTATAGCAATTATGATAAATGTATAGTAATAGAATAGATAATTATTTTCTGATTTATAGCGGTTTTCCGACTATCCACACTCTTAATTTTTAATGGATTCTGCCATCCGCCAATAAAAAGCACGGACTGGTGTGGAATACTATTTCATTTGTAAAGAATTAGCTTAAGATTAATTATGCAGCATTCAGGATTGTCTGAGACGTGTCTTCCTAATTACCTGCCAAAAAAGAAAAAAAAAGAAATATATGCAGGTGATGAGTTTTGAAATTCCGAATAAGTTGTAGAATCAAAGGTTTGACAGTGAAATATTTTGTTAATAAGGATTTTATTAATAAGGTCAAGGTCAGTGTGTAAATGGCAGTCACTTTATTTGGTAATTATGTTGAAATAAACAGACATGAAAAGACTGGGGAGGAGGCTGTGTTTCAATGAACAACATTGATTTCGGACGTTGTCTCATTTAAGTTTCCGTTAGAGAGAGAAGTGATAATCAGGGTAATTGAAAAGCAATATTTTCCTTAAAAAAAAGAGAAAAGAGAAAAAAAAAGCCAGGGTAATGGAATTGAAAAACATGATCCAGTAATTTGAGGTTGTACACAGCCCTTCTATGTTAGAATAAAGTCAGAGTCAAGACTCTGTGCCCATTGTTTCTCGTTTTATGTCATTTTTTTTCATCACGTAATGTATTTTTAAATTTTAATAAAGTCATGTTGTTGTTTTTTTTGAATTGTGCAAAAAAAATATGACTTCCTAATGACCAATCATTTACTTGGATAAAATCCTCACAACTATGGGTCATAACAACAAATTGATGAACTACATTCAGGTACAATGTTAACACGTATTTGTGTCCCCTCTGTAACTGAAAGGCTAGGAATCACCTTAAAGATGGTATCTGACAGTTTGGATCAAAAATATTTTAATTAAACATTGTTATAAACCATTGTTACCTGAACAGATATAACAAAATGATGTTAATAGGTGTCCCACACCTGTCTGAAAGGTGAACCATAATACCACAATCATCATTACAAACATATATTTCTTATCTTAGCCAGAAAACACAGTGAGCTATTTTTAAACAAAGAAAACCACGTGAACACTTATGTTTTAGCTTATCCATGTCATATGCTATGATGTCGATGTCTATTTTTAGCAGAAATCCCAATTGTTCTTAATTATAGATTTGAAAAGAATGAACATTTTAAGTATTGATTACCGAGTTTTACTGCACCAAAATTGAGATACTGTTAAAAATCGTCAAAAAGCTTTAACTAAAATATGACATTTTTCTGCAGAAATTATGTGCAAATACCCCAAACATAGATCATATATTGTTACATATATTAGATATCTACAAACTGTTGGATACCACCTTTAACTGTCACACAGCTCCATTACCTGGGATGACAGCAAGCTGTTGGCAGATGGTTGCTGATTGTTGGTCCAGCATAGTTACGCCCACAAAGCACCCTGGCACACCCAAGGTGCCAGAAAACATCAAGGCAGGCTACACAATCTAGATTTATTGGACCATAGTCTCTAATTCACTTGCAATTTGTTAATGGATGCCTCCAAATTTAATGCAATCATAAATTTGCTGACTGGTTAAAGTCGTAAAAGGCTTCAGGAGATAGATTGATTTCAGAAGCATGCAGGAAGGTGTTTGATTGCTTTTTTATTGAGATGGAACATGGCATATTGCATGCCTTGCAGGTAGAAGGACGTCCCATTTATTTTGCATACTGGTTTATAATAAGTGATAATTTAGTGGAGGTTACCCGTTGGGTAAGGACGTGTAGCCTGGGTGATAAGTTGATTATTAATAAGTGATAATTTAGTGGAGGTTACCCATTATGTTAGGGCATAAAGCCTGGGTGATAAGTTGATTATGATATGGTGCAGCCATACTTGGGCAGTTGACATCCCTCCTTCCTCAGCTTGCTTTGTCTGCATCAAGGGCACAGTTTTCACATATCATTTGGGAAAAAAAATGCAGTGATAATCACTTCGTAACATTTTATTGTGCTTTTGTAAAATTATTTGTTATTTCTTGATTTATATAAACTGTGACATATAAAGGATTATATAGAGTTAATATTGATGTTCTTTTATAATAAAGATGTGATGATTTATATCAATACTGATTTACTGTCAATCTCCTTAAATATATTTGTATGAGACTGTGTGAGTGTGTGAGGCCATACTAATGTGTGTCTTCAGCATGCGCAAGTTAATATTTCATGCACAATTCTTAGTGTTGTGTTTAACACGGGATGCAAATAAAATTATTGTGGGGCACCCATGGTGTAGTGGTATTGTCACTGATTTGTAACACCTCTGACTGCTTAGCCTCTCACTGCATGGGTTTGAGTCCTGTTCGGGGTAAAAGGACTTAATGTGAGAAGGTTTTCCAGCTGACTTGCGGCACGCAGATGGTTTTACCTAGTCATTTGTTTGGGGTCTTCCTCCACATGGGCGTTGCTATAATGAAACTAATTGGTCGCTGCAATGTATTTCAATAAACAAAAAACTAATAAAATTATCCAAGTTGCCAAAGACTTGGCAGCAATTAGTGCAATGAAACCTGGCTGATCCAGATCGATGCTGTTTTCCGAACCTCGTCCATTTGTGCTTACATGACTAAGAGTTAAGCTTGTCTCTGATATCATTTTAATTAAACCATGGCCTTGACAGCTGCAGAAAGGCTGCACTTCAGCCTAATGTTAATTGATGTAACACATGCAGAATGTAATTTAAACTGCTAAAATGTTATCTTGTTACCTTGAACGTTACTTCTGAGCTGGCTATACTTAGGGTTCCCTTGTGGTCTCCGTGATGCAGTCATTATAAAGAGCTGACTCGTACCAGGCTAAGCACAACTTGACCAGACTTTAGGCAAATAGTGTAGATCCTGATCAGCTCGCCTCATAAGGCACCTTTTTGACATAGACATTCCACTATTTGGTGCTAAGTTTCTAGCAATATGTCTAGTAAGATTTGAATGAAGTTGTTAGTTAATATCCTAAACGTAGTTTAAGACTTCTGCAAATGTAGCAGGTTTAGGCCAAGACAAATTTGTTTTATAGGTATTCAAAGCTCACCAGGGATTCAAATTCTATTCAAGGATTATATGTGGTGATTACGGATCCATTGAAATGGACTTGGAAAAAAACACACACAATGATTTTGTCCAGGATACACATGCCCTGACCAGGTGTGCAGGTGCAATTCGATCGTCATTTGTCATTCCGTACAGAAATTTCACTTGTATTTATTTCGGTAACAAAATGATGTGAGGTAAATCTAAATGAGTATTGGTTTCATTTTAATACCTGTCAGTTCCTAGCACAATAATACTGATGAAAGGCCCCACTAATACTAATATGGAAGATCTTTTACACTGGTGGTAAAGGACAGAGACATGGGACATGGGGCTTCAGCCTTTGACAGCTTGAACTTGCCCAGGTGTTCTGATGTAGAGGAAGGATTTAAGGTGACTCGATTAATGTCAAAACTGTATCTAATATAACAGGTCCACCGGTGGTCTATGGATAGTTTTATCACCATTTCTTTGGCTTCTAAATCGGTCTCATGGCTTAGGGAGATGATTATTTATTTATTTTTGGTGGGGTGGTGTCTGGGGTAGGGGTGGATTTTACTTGTGGAAAATATCATAAAAAAGTGTCTTTTCTTATTAACCCTTTAATAAAAAAGCAATTCTTAGCTACTGCTGTTTTTATTTCATAGAAACCACAAATAAACATCAAAGAATAAAAAAATAAAAAATTAACTTATTGCTCATTTCTTTTCTGTTTTAATCAGAAATAACAACAAGTAATATGAATGCAGATGTTTTTCTTATAAATGCCAAAATAAAGACATTTCTATGTTATCAGTTTATGCAGTTACAACAAGGTAAAAATTTCCTAATATTTTGGAAAAAGAAAATAATGAGGCATTTACCCTTACTTCCCAAAATGTGGTAAATGAAGCCTAAATTGACTTCTGTTTGTTTGTTGCAAGTTTTCCCTATAAACTCTAGTTTAAAGTACTTAAATGAATGAGCAATTTAGGAAAATAGCCGAGGGTAAGCCAATCACAGTAGTTGAGAGAGATTTTCCTCCAATTGAAGTAGACAGTCATTCCATTTACCATTGTTTTATCCTGAATCATAGATCAGTGAGGGGAAATCATATGATTAAGTGCCACTTAAAGTTTCTTGAGTGTGGGAAGAATATTAAGAACATCATTCTGCCTGCTGCCATTGATTTTGTAATCAAGCTCCTCCAACTAGCTTCCCAGGTTCCTATGTCACGCTATAGTGCAAATAAATTTTCACAATCATGTCCATGGTTAAATTGATTTTTTTTTTCTTTATGAACCTTCCAGGTTAAACGTTGTCACCCTTTGGGTAAAACATCTTCGGGGCTTTAAGCTTTACATATAAATTGATTTAAATTGATTTGTGCAACACTCATTGAGTTGACAGACCTTTATTTCCAGTGGTTTGCTATCGTCAAGTATTTGCATTGGCATTTAGTGTTTTCTTTTGATGCAGCTTTTCAATTAATTTTGTTCAATTTCAAGCAAAGTGTTTGCATTTTGTTGTCAATTGATTTGCTTAAGTAACTAGTAAGTACTCGACTCGTTCAAAGAAGATTGAAAGGGACATCCATCTGGTGAAGACTTCATGCTTTCACTAGGGTCTATTTTTTCTGTTAAAGAAAAACACTTTTTACTTTCAGTTAGTTGGACTTTAGTAAATATTTCTGACCTATATGAATTGCAAAAAAAACAAAAACAAACATGGTTTATTGGAGAATTTGCATCAGCATTCTTTGGAAGGTCTTTTCATTTATGATGTTATGCAAGACATGAAGACCTTATGCTTGAGGTTTCTTGTTGGATTGTATTGTAAAATGATACTTTTATAAATTGTTTGGTTATTTCTTTTAACAACTGTAGTTATATGAACTCTTTATAAATTGTAGTATCTACTGCAGCGATTAGTTAGGTAGACTGACTGTGATAATTTACATAATTATGCTCATTTTTATTTTATTTTTTTTAACAAACAATTTTCACCAGTTTTTCTTCATTTTTTAATAGGTCAACATATTTACAAAATAAAATGATAAGTTTTGTTTTCATAAAATAAATGAAAAAAAAATAAAATAAAAAATGATAAAAAAAATGGCTTGTGAAGTTTGAAGCTAGTGACTTAAATATCAGAGGCCAGCATGTAGCCACTCCTCCAACCAGATAGATGCTACAGCCATGCTGTTTATTTTAATTGTTGCTTATTTACATTGACATTATAAGAAAACATCAACAATTTTATTGAAAAAAGAAGAAAGATTTTCTATCAATTGTACGTTAAGCTGAACTTATCACAGCAGTTATGATGGTGCAAGGTGCTCTTTAAATTTTCTGTTTTTTGTTGTGTTTTTTTTGCGTATGAATCACCTGGCAGACATGACCTTTGTAGCCTCCCTCTATAAATTAAAGGTTACTGAATGAACTGATCTGGACCTACAGCCCGTCTTTCGTCAAATCTGAAGTTATTTTTGTCCTCGATGACTCAGCTGGATCCTATATAAACTTACTTTCCACTCTCCATCACACATCTCTATGTAAATGGTGAAGTGATCCCTCCGACTGATAGACTTCCCTGCGACGCAGGTATGCCTTGACTGTACAGGCCACCTATCACTGACCTATCACTAACTTATCACAGATTGTCCCAGAATGGGTGCTTTACTAACTCTAAAACTGCTAAGCATGATTTGATCAGACCTTGGAAAAAGTGTAGATACTAGCTTGGAGACAGCTGATCAGGATCTACACTTTCTGCTGCTCTGTCTCCGGGAGTGTATAATTTACGTTATTTTATTTACGTTACTTTTGTATGATATTTTAAGAAAAACCTGGTAATAAAAACTGAAACTAGATCAACGGAATCAGCTCTAATGTGATGAGTTGAATCCCATGCTAGGGATGGATCCTGGGTATGGGGGATGGGGGATGCAACCCCGCCCCCTCCCGCCAAACCAGGTAAAAGAGTACAGTTGTGAAAACACGTACATGTAAGTTTAAAAAATACTTAACTTTTAAAGTAAATTTTGTCTCTTGATTGCTTAGGTCGTTGTTAGGGTCCCTCACTGTGTATCTATATCTAGTATTTACTGTGATAAAGTTGAATGGATCTCAATTCATACCACACAACCAAGATTTTCTGGATCTGCCCATGTCCTGTGCAAGTGTTGGGTAACTTACTTATGTACACATCCTCATGTTTGTCTCTTGACTGATAGACATTATGTGCTCTTGTAATCAAATTGCATTTAATCTTTATCAATTTATTGGTGTTATAAGATTGAGATAATTCGATTGATATAATCCAGAGTTAAGATATATACATGAAATATTTGCTTAGGGAGTTAAACAGATAAACAGAGGCATTATAAGATGCAGGGCTTTTCTTGGAAGTTGGGCAAGGATTTGATTATTTTAATGAACTTTATCAAAATAAAATGAGAAAGTAAAAATGTGTTCAGGTAGTTGCTTTCTTTGAGGATATGGTAGACAATTACTTGTGTTTCTAATGCTTTAAAATACTGGAATTGTTAAGTTATGTCTGGGTTGTAAGATCAAGCAACGAGAGAAGCAAGAAGGCATAAATTTTCTAAATTTTAACGTTTTTTTTTTTCCAGATTTAAGGTGCAAGTGAATTAATTTTATTACTGCCAAGGTGGTTTTAAATTGACAATTGGCCAGGATGTTTAAAGGGTCATCAACTACTTTACAGGAACATTAGGAACATGAGGAGGTTGTATTTCGGAAGTTACCTGGTGCATTAGGGAAGCCATGTCATGGGGAATGGATGCTTGGTGTAGGAAGTGGCTGGGTAGCCAACAAGATGAGTTTGAGGGGCCATCCTGCTCCCCTGTCATACATCATGTCTCATTAGAAATGTCCTTGGCTATAGAAATTGTATCACTTCTTGAACATGTGTGTATCTTACATATTAAAGGTGGTATCCAACAGTTTGGGCCAAAATTATTTTCCTTATGCATCTTAGTAAACCATTGTTATATGAACAGATCTTGTAAAATGCTGTTTATTGATGTCCTATACCTGTCAGAAAAGTGAACCAAACACCACAATTGTCATTACAAACATGTATTTCCTGTCTGAGCCACTATTGTTTTAGTTCATCCACATCATCCACTGTGACATTGATATCTATTTTTAGCAGGAATCCCAATTGTTCTTATTTACTGATATTGTTACAAATATAATATATAGGCAAACTGTTGGATTCCACCTTCAAAGAAGAAACATGACTTGTATACAGTTTTACTAATATTTAACTTCTGTAAGCTTTAAAGGCCAAGTGCAGGTGTCAGTCACTAACTTATAACCACCCAGTCCATCCCTACTCTCAGTGAGTTTGATCTAAATGAGCTTAAAGTATTTCAAAAAGCATTTTACAAGTTAGTATGTTGACCAGATGGTTTGTAATAAGGCTGTGGTGGAACCAACATGCCAGGGTCTCCCTCCAATAATAAATAGTGTGGTTAAACCTGACCTAACTGTAAAGGGGTGGTTACACTAAATACCGACCAGAAGTACAATGTGTGACATGGACTTTTTCTCTCTAATAACAGTCTGCTGCTATGTTTTGACATTAAATTTCTGATTTTGAAGATAATCTTAATCTTTTGGTGTCAAAAGGAAGCTGACATTATGCAAAAATAAAAGAAAGCAAAATGAGCACAATAATGGACTGATCCACTTTTACAGGAAGTACATATTGCATTGAAATTTGGGGGTTACCGACTGGCAATTTGGCAGTATGTGCATTCTATGAAGCAGAACATTCTTACAAGTTGCAAAAGTTGGCTTATTTCTGGGTCTTTCTGATAGACAATCAATAGCTCTTTTCACCTATATATGGTAATGGGGGTCCATCATCCTTGGTCATGGTGCGATTCACTGTAAAATATAGAACAAACATATTTAGTGGCATCTAACGTAAATTGGACTTGCATCACCAAAATTGTGCAATATGTGCAAGGATAAGGTGCAGTCTCTTTAAAATGCTGTCTGTTTAGGCCTATACTTTCCCATGACCTGGCTCCAATACAAGAAAATACCCTAATCTTCACCCCCATGCTAAAAGGCCAGCAAATAAATTCCTGGATGCATTTATTTAATCCCTTCTTGAGTGGGGTGTAAATAGATGAGCAAAAATACAGCAAGATAAACAGCTTTCTAATTGAACTATTTCCTTGCAAGGTGCTCCTCTAATTGCTATGGATGCTTATTTAATGTTTCTGCATTTAGTTGTCCTGGTTGTTATCGGCTTATCATGCATCAATTCGAGGTTAGTTTTACCATGTGTTTTCTCCACAACTGTTAATTCTGTGTCTTTTAGAAAATACAAAAACTATAAAGATTATCCTTTAAAAGCTGAGTTAATGCTCCTGTTTGATGTGTGTCACCTCATCTACATATATTTCCCATCAGTAACAAACTGTGCCAGAAGTTTGTTTTTTTATCACCCTTATCTGGAGTGTTATGTCTTTTTTTTATAAAACAAGTTGACCAGTTCTTGTGTGTTCTTAATATTCCCGCCCGAAGCAGCTGATCTGGGTTATTCTAAAATGGTCCAATGGCATGACAATAAATTGTACTTTAATTGAGAATGTCACATTAGTAAAACATTTATATCTCTCGGTAAATCCCTCGCCTAAAATCATCAAACCTGATGAAGCTTTAAGAGTTAGAGTGTTTTTTTGTCTTGGCTGATTTATGTAACGTTTATTCAGAGGTCTTTGATCTGGAGTGTTTCTATTTTACCTAGGATTGAACTCATTTTTCATTTTATTCATTCACTCACTGCTGTATAGACTGGGGCTGTGAAGAAGTTTAAAACCTGAGTTATTATTGCTGAGGTTAGCCATAAACTGGCAGATTAAATAAGGACTTGTCCTATAGTGAGTATAAGGTCGAGTTTATTGTCGAAATAAAAATACATTCCTTTAGTTGCTTAGCTTCTTTTGCTTGTTTTTGTTTGCACAGGTTTAGGCTAATACTGTTGATGTTGTGACATTCTGCGTGTCCCATTCCTTACCCTCTTCCTCCTCCTCTTCCTCCTCCCCCTCCTCCTCCTCCTCATCGCCTTTAATATAATCATATCATCACCATTATCATCATTTTCATCATCCCTCATCATCATCACCCTCATCATTATCCCTCTTCATCAACAGCATTATCATCCATCTTCATCATCATCATCATCATCATCATCATCATCATCCACCTAACAGGTAGGGTGATATAGCATTTGACGCACATTTTAGATTTAATATTTAAATTGGTTCTCCCAATGTCAGGATAATGTGACTCATTCAAGGCAGCACTACATCTGCATCAAGCGAGCACCATCTTTGATAAAAATTGAAAACTGTGAATTATACCCATTAACAATCACCACACACAAAAATGCAGTCTTGTCCCATGCCCAGCTTTGAGGTAACCTTGGTATCTCCATATTTTTGACACAGTGATTTTGACTAGGGTCATCTATTTCATAAGTAATTAATCGTTGGGGAGCCTAGGCTCATGCATCATTATAAATCAACGAGAACAGGCGGTCTGTCCCATCAAGTCACAGAGATGACCAGTTTATGGACTGCCGTGATGTATGGCCCGAGAGTGTATAATGGAAGACAGTGGAGGGTCGGTCATTTTGAGGACATCTAATTGGACATTAATGGTACTGGTTACGAGGCACATGCTTCAAATACAGGAAATTGTTGACCCCCTTATGTTGCATGATATTGTGCATAGGCAGATTCTCTGTTTTCATATCTGCTTTGCTGGTGTCCATTATAAAAATATGAATCAACAATATTGTCCTGTTTTTGTCATTAGAAGTTAGAGTTAGAAATACTCTTTTGCTCTTTATATCTAAAGTAATGCAAGCAAAAAAACATAATTTTGCTCAAAGAAGTAAGTTTGTTTTGATAATAAATAGAGAATTGTATTTTTCTCTGTTACAGCATTTCAGATTTTGCCTATTTAATATGAAAACTGAAGTTTTAGTTTCATTTATATTGATCTTTAACTGTATATATATTGCATAGTATATAATATAAATGTATGTGTTTGAGAGACATGCACGGTTCATTCACAAAGTTGAATACTAGACATTTATTTTCGATTTTACAAGTTGTTTGTGCATAAGGTAATTATTCTCAGAACCAGCACTGATGTTGTATCAAAACCGGACATGGTACCCTAACAGATAGAGTGTCGGCTGCAGGTACAGGAGGTGCTGGGTTCGATCCCGGGCTGCAACATACCAAAGTCATTAAAAATGGTAGTGGTATAGCTCCCTTGCTAATGCTCAAGCAGATATATAGGTAGTTTCTTGACTGGTTGGCCTGGGATCAGTATAAAATGACTTCGTATGGTCGCGGCCCAGGTGGTTATGGCATGCTATATACAGTAAAGGCAGCATTAAATTTGTTTCAAGTGGACACAGTCTCCAGATAACTTAAATACTGTTGGTGTGATGATAAACCCAATAAACAAACATTGCATCAAAGCCTTGTAAAAATGGTTGAGGCTAATTTCAATACACAGACATCAGTAATAAATCTTTCCTTTTGTGGATGATCTAGCCATAATATTTGTCACTGCTATTCTTTGTATACATGACGAATTAACCAAACTGTAGTTTGCAATAATTTATGATCTCTGTTGAAGAGACCACCCAGAATGTAAGACCAAGGTCTGTTGTAAGCTGTGGCATTTTAAACTCCACAACCACCTTCTAGGCTTGTTACCATATTTATGGCGCTGTACTGTCCTAGCCTGTTTAGTACTGTCCCAGCCCGCTTAAACCTTGCTCGTAAACATCTTATTATTGAGCAATAAAGTAAGATTTTATTAAAATTCAGAAAGATGGTGGTTGTAAAACATAACTTGAGACTGCCATTAATGCATGATATATGAGTAACCTTGCTAGACACTCCAGGCCAAGAGATCCATAGAAACTGAATACCAACAGAAAGTCACTGGAATCACTCAACCATATATTTTTTTCATATACCGGTACTTTGTTTTTGAAACAAGTCATGACTGCTTTTTGCAGTATTTAATTAAACTAAAATTTGTTTCAGTTATCTTCAGTTATGTATCTTTTCATTCAAGCAACATAAAGATTTCTTAAACTTTTAAGTATCTCAATTCTGGTCCAGAGTGCAAAAAAAAAAAATTGAAAGAATGCTTGTCGTGAATATAAAACAAAACACGCTGACTGTTCGAATCAGTTTACAAGAGGTAGTTTAAAGTTGTGACTGGTCCCGACATGAAGCCTGACAGTTATGGACCATGGTACAAAGATGATTGGAGTGTTCATAACTGACCTTGACCTTCCAGAAGACCAACCTTGGTCACTTTGACATCTTGAAGAACGAAAAAAAAGAAAGAACGAAGGCATCAGTGAACAAAAATGTTATGTGCAGCATTTGCAGAATTATTCTAAAATGTCCATACTTCTAGTTACATCATGTTCAGTTAATCAGAATAATTTTAGCAGTAAGAAAATTGAGACACAGTCTAATTTCTACCATGAACAAGGCTTGACTTTTAACAGTAGTGAATATTTTGCCTGAGATATGACTGGCGCTTAAAATCGTAACCTTTTGAATGTGAAGACAGATTTTTGTAAGCTTTGGTTTTGTCGAATGTTTTCAGCTGATCATCTTGATGCAGATTTGGTAGCAGTTTTTGTTTATTACAGAATCAGATTGCTGAGCAGAATTTTGAATTATAAAAGCTGGTCTTGTCAAGGGAGACTTCTTGTCAAGGATGAACAGGGGGCCTTTGACACAAGATAAAACTCCAAAGATTGTGGATTGAGATAGACTGAAAGATGATACCACAACATCGTAATCTGTGTGTTATTTATGTTTTTTGATCATAGAGATAACCACGGAACAATTATGTGATTATCACCTGAGTATTTAGAAACCCCAAAGCCAATCTTCAAGATTCTGTGTCCTGTGTTTGTGTCTGCAGTCTTGTTTTGTATGAAGGGTATGTTAATGAATGTTGACAACCTTTCTGTATAAAATTTGAATACCTTGATAGCCTAAGTTTGTTTTTGTTTTAGTAGCAAAATACCTTACCTGGTATAAAATATGCATTCAGTTATTTATAACTTACTATATATACCAAAAAAACCCAACACTTTTCTACACCTTTATGGCCACACAGTACGCAGTACTTAACGCGCATGCGCAGCCCCACTACTGATTAATTCAGAAATCAAGTTTTGACACTATTTCATCTTTTTTATAGAAAAAATTGTTTCTGCACTATTTGACTTTTTGTGTGTGCTTTTTTTTTGTTGCTTTATCTGGTTTTGCATAAACTTTACTTACGTTTATAATTTGAGCAAAAGTGATATTTGTTGTTCAGAAATTGTCTTATATATCTAGTTTTTATAATGGGGCGTCCGTGGCGTAGTGGTAGAGTTGCCGATTTATAATTCCTCTGACTGCTGAGCCTCTCACGGCGTGGGTTTGAGTCCCGGTCAGGGCAAAGGACTTAATGTGGGAAAGTCTTCTCGATGACTTGCAGTGTGCCGATGGTTCTACCCAGACATTTGTGTGTGGGTTCTCCTCCACCAAATAGCTTCATATCGGTATAATGATCATAATTGGTCACTGCGATGTATTAAAAAAACAAAAAATCAAAAAACAATAACATAACAGTTTTTATAATAATAAAATCAGCATAAGATCAGGTTAATATGTTCCTTTGGGTGGCTAACTAGGGTATCAGTGCCTGACAATCCATGCTACAACATCCATTCATGAGAACTGTACCTTTACTAAAGATCCTTGTTTTGTTACTGCCAGTGACATTGAACACTGTTGTGTGTGAGGTAATTAACCCGTACCCACCTTGTGTGACCATGTGACCACAACTTGCAGGTGTTGTCGATTGTCTTCCAGTCATGTGATTATGCCCTTAATGAGGCGTCACTGCAGATCGTTCGTTCTGAGTGAATCAGTTCCGATAACCCTCAAACTAACACGCCTGCTTATTGAAATCTTGTCATATGATATGTGTGATAATAATAATAATAATAATAGTTCTTTCTGTCTGGTTAGTAATCAACAAAATTGTTACAGGTATTATTTCACCTTGTTTGTGGGACCCCTCTGGTACAATCCTGTATTTCCGCAAATCTGACATAAACTTAGTCATAGTGATTTATACCATTAGGTGTGGAAATCATTTTGTGCAAAACTATGGGTTGTCAGTAATTTTCTAAACTGCCAAATTAAGAAGTTTAAAAGGAATACCTGCAGTATAATGGTTTGGAGGAAGAAATAAAAAAATAAAGCCTGAGCCATATCCTTAATATGGAGTTTTATAATACATAATTATAGAGTTTTATAATACATAATTAATACATAATTACAGAGTTTTATAATACATAATGATGGAGTTTTATAACATATTTAGTACAAAATTATGGAGTTTTGTAATACATAATCATGGAGTTTTATAATGAGTTTTATAATAATAATTATGGAGTTTTATAATACACAATTAATGCATAATTATAGAGTTATATGATACATAGTTATGGAGTTTTATAGTACATAATTATACTCAACCCATAATGTCAACTACCTTAATCCTTATATCCTTGTATTCATAACTGCTAAAAATGGTGCATTAAAAAATAATGTTGGGTTAATAAAATTATCACAAACAATACTTTGTAGATAAAAAAAAAAATGCTTGCAGATTCGTTACTTTTTTTAAACCTTTCATTCATAGTTCATCAATAATTTTGAAAATTCACTTGACTTTGTTGGTTTTCTTAAAAGAGATAAAAGAAATTTATTAAATGTATGTTTAACTGGTGATAATAGATTTAAGACTGAACCAGACTACCCATAAACCCATAGTCATGCAGATTCTGCTAATGATAGTGAATGGTTTATAAAGGCATAAAATGGTGTATACATGCAGGAAAGGGTTAATTAATTTAACTTTTAAGTACCTGGTAAACTTACTGACACAGTCTTGTTTTCACAATTCGTACATTTTGAAAAAAGAAAGTTCCACTATGTGATTAATCATAAGAGTACTTGTAATCTGCCAATCCTTGTTTATAAGATAAGCTTGCTAAGTCATGACACATTTCCTGATAGACTGTCTGACTTTGTGTGCATGTGAATCAACCCTGTATGACATGTAAATGACCCATGGAATAGTAACAATATAATTGTTAAAATGGCGGCAACCTACTAGTGAAGAAATCCCCACCCACCTTTGTGCACCGGAATGATTGCAGTCCTCATTCATAAGTACGATTAACAAATGCCAGGTATGCATAATGTCATAGAAGGTTAGTGGCAAGATTTGTTGAAATCCAAAATTCTTGTCAAGATCATATGTGACAGGGCTTTTTATCCTTCTTTAATAGGAGCTGTTTACAGCTGCCTTCCCCTCAGAAAATTTATTTTAAATCATGCAGTTTTCCCCAAAAGAAACTTTACTTTAGGTTTTTTCATTTCCCTTTAAGGAAGAAATCACGCCATTTTCCCCAGAATTATAAGGCATGGGACCCTTCCCCAGCAGTGAAGAAAAGCCTGGTGTGATAGTTTAAGTGGCATTCACCTATGTTTCTTGACATGTTTGATTTCTTGTATGAAAGCTCTCAGATCACTTGACATTGTGTAAAACACAGCCGGCGACAAGCTTGATAATGCTTAACAACTGATGGCATGAACAGTCTGGGACCAATGAATAGCGTAACTGATTTCTGACAGATTTTAACTTGGTGACATTTTAAGTATTCTTTTACACTGTTCCCAATCTGTTCGATACGTGTCAATACTTATGGTTGGTCTTCTGGCCACCTATGTAGCGACACATTGTTTTAAATTGTTAGCAGACAGCAGTGTTTGTGTAAATTAGTTGTCAAAAAATATTTCAGTGTTATTAATTGCAGAAGTTTATTCCAATATATAGAAAAATGTATTATATCATGAACATTGAATGTAAAGTCTTTAAAATCATTAATGTTGATTATCTTTCTCTTTCTGTTAAATATTAATTTAATTTTTTAACATGTTGTGCTTTGAATAATAAAAAGTATCAAGACAGAAGAGTAATTTCCCCTTCATATCTTCCCTTCCATACAGTATATATAATTAAAACTTTCAATCAACATTCCAACGTGAAGTAGCATTATATCGTGGCATTAATGTGTTAAATCTGTTAATTAGAAAGGCATGTTAATTATAATTGAGCAATATGTCACATGATCAGTACAGGGGTATGTCGAAGATATTAGTCCCTGAGTAACAGAATACCAACAAGATTGTGCTGTAAACTTTGACACTTGATGAGCTGATAGTGTCTCTACATAAAAACATTGACAATGACAAAGGTGTCACATTGTATAATGGCCCTACCACATGCTCATGAATATATTGCCAAGTCATTTAAAGACAGGTAACAGACAGAATATATTGTTTGTTTATTGGCGTTTATCGTCCCACCAATAGTATTTCAGTTATATGGAGACGGTGTCCACTTGATGCAGATATAGTGCTGCCTTCACCTTGTATAGCATGTTGTAAACACCTGACATGAAACCACAGCCAGTCACATTATACTGACACCAGACCAACCAGTCGTGGAACTACCCTTATATTTGCTGAGCGTTAGCAAGGGAGCTCTACCACTACCATTTTTAAGGACTTCGGTTTGTCGCGGCCAAGACTTTACTGATTGGGCTACCAGGTCCATTTTAGGATATCTTAATAGATTTATAGGGGAGTATGCAATTTTTCTGGGTGGTTTTAATGTTGAAATGATCTACTGAATTGAAGTTACTGGTGAAATGTTGTTTTAAATAGCATTAATAAAATGGTCAGGTAAAACCAAAGTGGCATTGCTATTTGAGTGTTTTTTCTTTCTTTTGTAAGTAAAGTAAAGACATTTTCGTAAGTCTAAAAGTATCAACTGGCTAATAAACAGTTTTTTATGGATCAGAGAAATTTCATTAAAACAATTTCAACAAAATGTTTTACCTGTCATGTCATGATTGTTTTGAATTATGAATATGCTTGTATTTATTATGAAAACCTGTTTATATCTTTTTGCAAAATAGAATAAAAATAAATAAAATTGTCTTTTATATTATAATGATACAAAGTAGATTATAATGGGACAGAAGCAATTGCAATCAAGATACAATGTAAATCTAATGATCTGCAATGATTAACATTGAAAATGTTTAATGGTTGGATTTAATAAATCAGATTTCAACTTTACATTATGGCCTACACTTGATATAATAATTATGACTTTAAATGATTTTCATCCTTAATTTTTTGTTTGATCATTATTGATAATTCTCTTTTTATTAATAATTCTCTGATAATTCTTTTATTGATAATTCTCTGACAATTCTTTTATTGATAATTCTCTGACAATTCTTTTATTGATAATTCTCTTTTATTGATAATTCTCTGATAATTCTTTTATTGATAATTCTCTTATGATTCTTTTATTGATAATTCTCTGATGATTCTCTTTTATTGGTGATTCTCTTTTATTGATTAATCTTTTTTATTGATTAATCTCTTTTGTTGATTGTTCTTTTTTTTTTTTTTTTTCTTTATTTTTTTTTATTGATTATTCTCTTTACATGGTATTTCTCTAAGGATAATAAAAGAGTGCAGTGTAAATGTAGTGTTAACCTATATGGAATGAGATCAAAGCTGTTGGGAACCGTTTGTAAGATTGTTTCAGCTTGGATTAACAAAGCCATAATCTGTAGCCAGTCATAAAACTGGCAGCTTGTAATGAGATTGACCTGTGTTATGGTAGATTTTTGTCACCACTGGCTGTTTTCTAATTAATACTGACCATTAAATATGAGAGGCATCAGTAGTTTAATAGACAATGAAAATGGCCCAGTTCTATTGTCCTCGGACTTTATGGACGCCTCAATCACATTGGTGCGAAGGATTCGGAATGGGCCATTGTCCAGCGGGAGACATTTCCGGCTGTTTTTATGGTCTGGAACCAAGGAGCATGTTTATGGGGCATTCCTGGACACCAGGTCCAAGTGTTAGAAATGGGGGATTTTAATTACAGAATTCTTTGATGGGGCCCAGCTTACTGATTTGGAAAATTTGACTGGTTGCTTAGTGATTTGATGATAAGCATTGGTAGATGACTCATTGTTAATCATACCTTGGTTCCTTAGTGTGGACAGTGGTCATGTGACTCCTATAAGATGCTGGTGTTGTTTGTAAGATACTGGTGTTGTTTTGTGAAGATGTTGATGTTGTTTTGTAAAGATGTTGGTGTTGTTTGTAAAGATGTTGGTGTTGTTCGTAAGATGCTGGTGTTATTGGCCTTGAAGGTGAAAATATGGAAAAGTCCTATGAGAAGTCTTTTCATGTATTAAAATTAGCACCAGCACTGAACTTGGGTATGAACAAATACATGGAACATGAAATTATGTTAACCCTTTCATTTATAGTTAATCTATAATTTTGAAAATTCGCTTGACCTTATTGTTTTTTCTTTAAAAGAGATAAAAGGATTTTAATAAATGTTTGTTTAATTTGTAATAAAGGCTGAACCAGTCTACACATAAACCCTTTGTCATGCAGATTCTGCTAGTGACTGTGAATGGTTTGTAAAGGCATAAGATGGTGTATACATGCAGGAAAGGGTTAAAAATTTAAGCATTTCTTGTGCTATAATGTTTAGCAGGACAGCTGGAAGGTCTGCTGGTTGTTTGGAGTTTTTAGTCAGCTCCACAATTATATTCCTTGTTGTGATGCCAAGATATATATATATTTTTTTCAGGTTGTATTTTATTATCCCCGTCATAGGTGACATTTGGGTCGGGGCCATCCCACATGCACCTTACAAATTTTTTATAACCATTTCACATATAACATATAACAAGCACATGTTATAGGCATCTATATATTATCCAATACAAAACCATTAATCTTTAAATGACATAAATATGTATAACAAACCATTTCCATTTGTTATATTAAGGTTTGAATCTTAATTCACATGCTATAAACATAATTCTCACCTTCAAAACAATTACAGGTATCTTTCAAAAACGTTGTAAGCCCCTTATTTAAAAGTTACTAAGAATAATACGGATTATATTTTGACAGTTTGTGTGATGTCATAATTACAACCTGAATAGTACAAATAAGAAATTAAAGATGCCAAGATATCTTTGGTGGAGAAAGATGTCTGAGTAGAACCACTGGCACAACATAGGTCAGGTATGTCATCATGTGTAAATAAACAGATGGGATACAGCTTCAACCCAAAGTCAATAGATAGTGTCCATGTGATGTCATAGGCATTGATAAGACAGTTTAAGGCAGCCATCTTTTAAGGCAGAAGCTAATGCAGGCTGAAATCAGGAAATATGTGCTGTATTAATCTCACCACTGTGTTTTGATTGTTCAGTCAATTTTACTGAATTTTATGTCAGATTTCACAGCTTTTATGAACTGCTTTGATAGTTCAAAAGATAAAAAAATACAACGAAAAAAAGAGACACTGTTCATTTTGTTTAAGGATGAGCCAATAATTTATTTTAGTTCTGTGTATTAATTCTTTGTGCATTTATCAATTTAAAAAAAAATGTCTTCTAAAAATATGTTTTTTAGAGCTTTACAATGGTGTATAGCTTTTAATTTTTGGACTACAAATGAAGAAATTACAAGAAAATAAAATTTACGCTTCTATACAGTTCATCTGAAAATCCCTTGAATTTGCCATCAAAGATGGCTACAACAATAAGGGATCTTCACTGATGTGGGAACTATCTATTTGACAGATAATATAATATTACACTGATCTACACTTCTATGGAAATGTGTGGTCAATTTATGTGCGATAAATAGTTCTTCTTCTATGACGTTTTGCTCTCTGAAATCTTATATTTATGATATTTCTGTCTTGTCTATGATTGTGTTTTCATTTTTACATATTTTCATGTTTTAATATTTCTGTTATTTCAGGTGAGTTCCACATTTTGTCAGGGTTGTTGTCTCAAGCAGATCTAAGGTCCCTAAAAGGTAAATACAATTAATTTAAAAAGTCCCTTTTAAAATAAGAGACATTAATGAATAGTCTCCCCTGAATAATCCCTAAATGCAAGTATGAAAGGACATAAAATAACAGATGTTAAAGTCCAAGAATTCTGACTAAAAAGGACCTACCTACTCTTTGGAATACTTTGGATATTAACAAACAAGGGAGACAATTTCCAATTCACCAATGTACCCTATTGTAAATAACCAAAGTTAATATATGTTTGCCGGTAGTTATTTGCTTACCAAGTACTGCAAAGGTAAATCGTTCCCTGATGGAGAGTTAGCTAATACTGTGTTGATGCTGAATAGACAGTTCCATGGAGAAACTGACTGGTCCCTATCTGCCCTGCTTAACCCAAGTCATGCTCAACAGGAATGACTCTAATTATCCTGGCACTTACCTTGAGAATTAACATTAAAAAATTGCCATCTTTGGGCATTTTTCTTTAAGATCTGTGAAACACTTTTCTTTAGATTTAAAAGTTGCAGCAAAACACTTCAGATGCCTAAAGTAACGGAGCATAACTGACTGGCAGTGAAACAAATTAAATCTTTGACAAAAAAGGTTCTTGTCCTAATTACTCATAATTTGTTTTGTGTGTTCTAAATTGAACTTTATTTATAGATACTGTGGAATCTGAATGACAGACAAGCAATGATAACAATGATATCAATGACATATTTTAAACGATAACAAGATTAAAATGGGGAAAATAAATTTAAGATCAAAATCCATAAAAAAATAGATCCGGGCTAAAACAAGCACTGCAAATATGCTGCCTTTGACAGGTTTGAACTTGGAAGCTTTAAGTTAAGCCGGCCATGGATTGTGGATTGCTGCACATGCAACAAGCATGCAGTTGTAAATTTGTTGAGGATTAAAGCTGATAGACATGCTTGCTTGAAAGGAAATCTATCCCACAAAGTTTGCATGACCCATGCCCCGACAAAGTCTTAGTTAGAAGGCATAATTTCTCCCGCTAAATCATTTATTTCTGCTCCAAACTCTATAATGTTGGTATTCATAAGAATCGACTCGATGTGACAAACTTAACGAGTACCCACAATATATGGTTTGGGTGAGAAATATAGGATATATTGTAACATTAGGTCTCCTATCTATCTACAACTCTGCATATGGCATTCCTCAATGATCCATGGTATTGGGCCAAATATCTTTTATGATAAGCAATCAAAATAATGTCCACAGAAATATTCTTTGCCCTCATATGTTTGGAATTTTGTATTTTTATCCATTATTAATAATTAATTGGCATAAAATACATTTTTTCTCCTTCTAAATGTTATATATGGAATTGATTATATATAAGTATAGCAAGAATACTTAAGTAATATTGCCAGAAAGTTGGACTGAAAAGTTACACCTTTGCCAGGATTCTTTTGGATCTAGACTGTGTAGCATTGATATGACTATCATATTCACAGAGGTATGTTTGTATACCGGAATCGGCCGTAAAACAGTCAATTACCCTGGGAAACAAGTTATTTAGTTTTATTGTTTGTTGCTTTCCCATTATACTCAATCCTGATTAATAATGTATGGACAATCTCCTGGTTTATTGGATCAAAGGACATGGAAGCAGTGAAGTAATGTGTCAGTATGCCTACATAGATGATTCCCCAAGAGCTTATCAAGCTAGGCATGTAGCTTGGGTGATAAAATAATATAATACAACTATCACCTTGGTCCCTAAACTCCCACTGCTATCCAATGGCTACATCTTTATTTTTGACATATTGGGACTCGGCTTACTAAGGTTTGTGTTACTTATAATGTACAGATAATGTAAGATTACATTAAAAAAGTTGGCAATTGATGAATCGCAATTATGTCTTATAAATTTCATAAGGTTATGTTGTTGTTTTTTGTTGTAGTTGTGTTTTGTGTCTTTTGTTACATCGCACCATCACATTTATGTTCATGTTGGCAACGTCCAGCTTATTATTGGTGGAGGAAGATCCCAGACATATAGATCCCAGACTTATGTCTGGCTAGAACCACTGGTGCACCGCAAGTTAGCTGGAAAACCTCCACACATGAAAGTTCTGGTCCTGACCAGGACTCGAACCCACCTGGTGAGGGGCTGAGGAGTTTCAAGTCAGTGACTCTAACCGCTCAGCTACGAGCGCCCCTGTCATAATGTTAGCAAGTCTTTTTTTTAAAGATAACTTAAGCTAGAACTTTAGTTTATAAATGTAAGTAAGAAGGCCACACATCTGTATCCGTATAACCTAAGAATAAAAAATGCACTTTGGTTAGTTTAATTGGAATTCGAAGAAATTTATCAGCTTATTATTTTTGCTGGTTGTTTCTGAAAATAACTGTTGTAAGTCTGGATGATTAAAAATTTGTATTTGGATGTAATAAATAGTATTAAAGTCTGTTGTATAACACATGTATCAAGACATTTATGTCAACATTTAAAACAAGACTGATATAATTACCAACATGAGACTCCCAAATATAACACTTATCATAACACATTTTACTGAAATTTAATATCAGAAATAAATTTTTATCATCTCCCTCCTAAATCTAAGCAGCATACGCATGATTCATGTTTTGATATTTGTCAGTTATACTCAGCTTTTAGAAATTATGGTGTGAGTCCTGCCCCTAAGAATAATTGTGGTGTGAAGCCTACCAGTTAGTGGCTCCATCTGTGGCTCCTACCTTAAAAAAACTGAACAAGATGACGGACTGATTGGCCATGAAGCGTGACTAATTCCAAGATGCAACCTGCCAGATAACACACTGAATAAAACATTAGCCAATAATACCTGCTGTAAAGTACACATCAGATGCAAGTTTCTCACCTCAAAGACACCATGACTATTTTGCCATTCACACTCTACTTAATCTATTCTGCCAGTATGTAAACATGAAAATCACAGTGCCAAATGGACTTCTGAATCTTTCTCTGAAGATATGTTTTATTTTGTATCAGCCATCAGGGTTTTGGCGCTTCAAAATATTCTCAGTAAACTCTTCACTTCTTCAACTATTAACTTTGTCTCTTCCATGAACAATAGAGATGACTTCACAAATGCTTACCCTTGAGGAGAAGATGTTCGTTTAAATAACCCTCAGTTACTTTGTTAAAATAACTTTCAGTTACTTTGTTTAAATAACCCTCAGTTCATTTGTTTAAATAACCCTCAGTTACTTTGTTTAAATAACTCTTAGTTACTTTGTTTAAATAACCCTCAGTTACTTTGTTTAAATAACTCTCAGTTAATTTGTTTAAATAACCCTCAGTTACTTTGTTTAAATAACCCTCAGTTACTTTGTTTGAATAACCCTCAGTTACTTTGTTCAACTAACCCTCAGTTACTCCTATCTATGGGCTAACAATTATATGCAATCTTTATACGACATGATACTAGAGACTTGCAGTGCAGATATCGATCAGACAGCTGGATTTACACTATTTGCCAATACTTGATCTATTCATGCTTAGAAATTTAAATCTTAATTTTTTTTGTAGTCTCCATTCTGTTTCAAGTGGAGCCAGGTAGAACTGTCCTATTGTATCAAAGATAGATTGGAAGTTTTGCTTACAAAAAGTATGTACAACATACTTTTCCTTCAGACAGAAAGCAATTTCATTCTCTTCTGCATTTTGACAGTTTAATATAACATGAAATGAAAGTATTTTTTAAGTGGGCTCGATAAGCAAGTCTTTTCCATGGCGACTGCAATATGGAATGAGGACAATTGGCGATTATATTATGCTGCATTGGAGATCGGTTCCCCCTGGCTCCAGGCTGTCCCTGGAAAGGTTCCTGGTTCCATTTCATCTGTTATGTGCATTGTGTGTCTATGATTGATGGAGGTAGAGGTTCAATGGATCTATGGGAGATAGAGGCCTGAAACATGGGTCACATGAGGCTGGAGACGCAAACTGACAATATAAGTTAATTGCCATCTACAGTTTTCCTTTTTCTGCTTAAACTTTTATAGCATAATTTTTATAGCGGTACTTTTTATTTTATTCTGCATGAACTGTGCATGGTATTTGAAATGGGGACCTTCAATTAGGTTCTGCCAAACTTTCTGCTTTCATTTTAATGAGTTTTTTTTTTCTTCTGTTAAACCTGCAGACTTTGCTATAAAAAATTATTATAAATACTTTGAAATATATTACAAACAAATGTGACTCTATAGTGATAAATGTTTATATTCTTTAGGTCTACAATGTTACTGATAAATTGGACAATTATTTATCAACATCCTTTTTTTTTGATACCAGACATGCAAGAACCTTTCCCTGTTGGATAAGTATAAATTAAGTTTCAATATAATTTATGGTAAACTATTAAATAACCTCCACAAAATCTCAGTGACTTCTCAATGACGCAACAGATGTGATAATCTCTACTTCAGGCCAAGTTATGATTTACCTTGCACATAAAACAGTATTCATGTTTATAATACACATCCTACCAAACTTGGATGTTTTTCTATGTTATCAGTTGATATCATCTCCAGTAGATTGATCTTGTATATTTGTTAATGACAACCATTCAATGTTTGACACTTCAAAGACAGCCAGGATCAACTTCGAACTTAGGCTCAAACACCTGGGCACGATTAAGCATAAAAACAGAAGATATCCAACTTACATCAGTGATACGACATAAGTGTAGATGTAGGAATGTGATGGGAGATGTTTCGTTATCTTTTAGCCTGCTTGTTAAATGGTTGAGGTTCAGATAAGCCAGTTTCAGCTGGGAGTCGTTCAGTCAGGATCTGCAATTTTGCTGTATCTTGGCAATAGGTCTAATAACCTTTGCAAATACATACAGTCGTTAGGAAATAAATAACAATAAGTTTGAATTGTGATTAAATCTAGAAGGTTATGGTTTTAATCAAGATCGGGGGCGCCTGTGACATAGAGGTCGAGTTGCCACTTTGTAACTCCTGACTGCTTAGCCTCTCACCACGTGGGTTTGTCCCGTTCGGGGCAAAGGACTTACTGTGGGAAGGTCTTCCAGCTGACTTGCGGTGCACCAGTGGTTCTACTCAGACATTTGTTTGGGATCTTTCTCCACCACAAAGCTAGACATTGCTATAATGATCATAACTGGTTGCTGCAATGTATTTCAAAAACAAAATAAAAAACAAAACATTTAATCAAGATGGATGTTTGTTGGCTGGATCAGGATGGTCATGTGACCTAACAGGAGATAATCTGCAAGTTTTTAGTTTGACATTTTTAAGATGATTTTCAAGTCAAGTTTTACGTGTGTTCCGGAAGATCAAACGGTGTTTGTCACCAAGTGTGTACACAGCCATGTTTCCTGTCCAGCCCGGGATGTATGACAAACAGCTAGCCATGATGGCAGACACAGAGTTCAGTTTTGCCTGTGAGGACTCGCAAGACAAAACCTTCCGTCAAAAAAATACATCTAAAAATATCAAATAAGTAATGAGTTTCATATTCAGAATCACCATCAACAAATTCTAAATTGTTGGACAGATTCTTTGTGCTTTTGAAAACTTTCTTGCAGTTTTCTGCACATAGAAAACCAAGTTTAAACAAAAAGAGCCCCTTAATCCTTTCATTCATAATTCTTTAAAAATTTTAAAAATTACTTTGTTGTACACATATCACCCCAAAAGATAAGATATTACATATATTAGATGTTTAAATAAGCTGCAGTTAAATAAATGTATGCTCCACATGTAATAATAGATTTAAGGCTGAACCAGTCTACACATAAACCCTTAGTCATGCAGATTCTGCTAATGATTGTGAATTGTTTTTAAAAGTATAAAATGGCATATACATGCAAGAAAGGGCTAACTGTTGAACAAGCAAAACTGAGACACAATATACCATACATACTCTCTAACTGATGGCACATTCCCTTATGCTTTCAAGTGTCTAAGACATCGCAGACTGGTTTCGGAGACAATTTTATGCTTGTACAATATGTTGCTGTCAAAATAGAAAGAGTCTTGTCTCAGGGCTTTTAAGTACTGTAGCCACATTTTTATAGAAATGTTTCAGAAAAAGTGTTACCATAGCAACCTTTGTTAATATTTCAAGACATTTATATCAATGTTATGACTGTTGATATATGATCACTGTGTATTTGTGAATATTAATGGAGGTAGATATAGTGGGCACCCAGAACCAAACTAGATACTTTCTTAAAAACAGACAGAGAAAATGTTTAACTTTTTTTTCCCCCCACTACATCCGATTGTTAACACAAAAAAAATATTTTTTCATGAAAGAGAAATAGCTGGTTATTACAAGAGTTTCTTTACTGTGCAATTTTCTTGATCTTCAAACAGTCATAAAAGTAGATCCAAATAAAGGTAATACATTTTCATATTCCTAAAATTTATTCATCATAAGATTTTGCTGTCAAAAGTGGGTTTAAAAAAGGTTTGTTTATTGGGTTTATCATCCCACCAACAGTATTTCAGCTTTCTGGAGACGGTGTCCATTTGAAGCAGATATAGTGTTGCCATCACTGTGTATAGCATGCCGTGAACACCTGGCACGATACCACTTACTTGACTGACTTGACTTTAACCCTTTCATCCTTGGCAGGACATAGGTCATCTATGAAGGATTTACACTTTTTTCAGATCTGAGCTATCTGGTCAATCTGGCCCAAGGTCTTGCCTTGTTTTCCGTCCTGTTCGGTAGGTCATCTCCGGGAGTTTAAAGGTCTTCCTCTCTTACCCTGCCCTTTTAGGTTCAATCTTAGAGCCTTGTTTTTACTATGGTGGTTTTTGACTTCCTCAAGGTATGCTCTATCCATGACTATTTTCTCTCTTAATTTGCATATCAATAGGAAGCACGATACCACACACAGTTATATTATCCTGACACTGGGCCAACCATTTGTGGAATTACCATTATATTTGCTGAACATTAGCAAGGGAGCTATACCACTACCATTTTTAATGACTTTGGTATGTCACAGTCCAGGATCGAACCCCGGGCCTCCCATACCTGGAGCCGATGTTCTACCAACTGCACTACCAGGTCTAGTGATGTAGATTATGCTGTCATAAAGGTATTAATATGATGCCAACAAACACTAGACGTGTAAGAAGTATAAATGTCGTGAGTATTTTTATTAGCACGCATCATAAGTGTTTGCCAAATAAATGAAATATTATGATTGAGTTGATTGAACAAGTTTAGGTCGAACAATCAAACTGTCTCCTTCATTATTTAATTGCACTGGAACAATTTATTTTACTGCAATGTAAACCCTATCATGACCGTCTAGGCAGGAGACTGTCACAGCTGCAAGACAATTTTCAAGGCAAGCACATCTACTCAGCTGAAGGTATATATCCAATAATTCTCCACCAATGCCTATATAACAATAGTTGTAGGCATGGCCACATACAGGGGGTTGTTAAAGGTGGTATTCGACAATTTGGACTAAATTTTTTACTTTAAACATCATAATAAACCATTGTTACTTGAACAGATCTTGCAAAATGCTGTTATTGGTGTCCTACACCTGTCTGACATGTGAACCATGTCATTTCAAACATGGATTTCCAATCTGAGCCATGCTACACAGTTAGCTATTTTTAAACAAAGAAAAGAAAAGTGACCACTTATGTTTTAGCTCGTCCACATCATCCGCTGTGATGTCAATGTCTATTTTAAGCAGGAGTCCTAATCATTCTTATTTATAGATTTGAACAGAATGAACATTTGAGTGATGAGTAACAAGATTTACTGACCTAAAATTGACATACAGTTGAAAATCGTCAAAGCTTAGACTAAAGTATGATTTTTTGCTGCAGAAAAAAGATATTACATATATATATTAGATGTAGGCAAAGTGTTGTATACCACATTTAAGAGTGCCATCAGTGTAGGGTTTGGAGGAGAATTAAAAAAAGAGAGCTTGAGCAACATGCCACCAAATCTAGAGTGCTGGTTTACTTTCTACAGGGATGACCTTCACCTTTAATGGCCTGTGAGTGGACACCTTGGCCAAACATGCCCCATCCTTGATAAGAGATACCCCTGGTCATTAGGTACCTTAAATTGGTCATTTTATCTTTATACTGTCTGTGTAAACACAGAGGGTAAATAGATAATTTCATTTTAGGTGTCTGTCTTGTTTATATATACAAAAATGAGTTGTAAGTGGTTTCTGGACCTGAGCTTGCCAAGAAAATGATTGGGGTTACTCAAACAGGGCATGTCTGTTTTGAAAAATTGGATGAAAACTTGTTTTTGCAAATGAAGAGTTCTAGGAAAATTGTCATTTTTTTAAGAATGACATTCAATTTTGCAGCCTAATCAGGACTGGAAATTTTTTTCTTTTTTAATGACTAGTCCCGGACTAGTAACCTGGATAAAAATGACTTGTTCGAAAACATGCATCGTTTTCAATTAACAAACAGAATAAGAAATTTGTCATATCTACAACTAACAGACAAGGTATAACAATAATTTGTTTTTTTTACTTTTTTGTCTAGAAGTGATTATTTATCGCATGTCATGATTGGCTGTTTTGGACAGGTGCGTGCATTGTACATGTACTGCCTTTACATATTGATAAATGCTCCTGACGTGAAACTGATTGTCTTCATCACTAAATAGAATTCGCTTTTTGTTTGTTACTTGTCCAACTGCTGATTTATGATTTTTCCGGGACTAATTTAATGATCAATGACCAGTAGCCCGAAACTGCATTTTGACTTATTCTGGACGTCGGGCTACCATATTTTTCCAGCCCTGCATATGTTTACGTCAAGACAGCTAACAATAAAAGTTCAGGTTAGTCCATAGAATAAAGGAACTGACTGAGCTTGGTTTGTCCGTACATTTTCTGTGGCACTTCTACTATATCTTTAACCCTTACATTCATGGTACATGTATAGGAATTTGAAACTTTACCTATTTTTTTATTTTAATTTCAACAGTTCAAAGTATTGTATGCTTAATCATTTATTAGCAAGTCCACGGCCAAACCAGTCAACAAATAAAGCCTATGTAGTGCAGATTCTACTAAAGATAAAACTGATAATTTTGATTGCTTCACAAAGGTGTAAATTGGCCAATGCATGAGTGAAAGGGTGATAACATTTCTTTATGCTGTACTTTGGGTAGTTTTTGTTTCTTGTTGCCATAGTAGCATTTGCAATCCAATAGTTTTATTTTTACTTGTTTTACTTGGAATATAGACTAATGGATGAATGTGCACTGTTAAAGTTTTACTAAGATGTTTATTATAATTATTATTACTATTATTTTTATTATTATTTTAATTATTGTCATTATTATTATTATTTTATTATTATTATTATTATTATACTATTTTTATAATAATACGGTATTAAAAAAAGTAACCATATTTTGTCAGCCTTGAAGTAAATTATTTTTTCCCAGTCCACATGGTAATTTTTGACCAACTATGTACTTCGCAGAAAATAATGACAGCATATGCTGCCTTTCCACTTAGTCTGCGAATTGTGATTTAATTAAGTTTAAGTTTAAATAAAAAATATAGACCCACTCCCACAGGTGGCTGATCTGGATTGGCAATTTTTCCTGAATCATTTTAAGCTATGTGTCTAGATGACTTTTAAATCATTTACATAGATAGGTTTTTATGAATAATTAATAACATTTGCAGGCAAGAGCTTTTTTAATGCTATGAATGCCTATTGTCACCAGTTCCATGGTATAAGATCTTTCCAACCCTATGGTATAAGATCTTACCAACACTATGGTATAATATCTTACCAACAATATGATATAAGATCTTACCAACCCTATGGTATAAGATCCTACCAACCCTATGGTATAAAATCTTACCAACCCTATGGTATAAGATCTTACCAACCCTATGGTATAAGATCTTACCAACCCTATGGTATAAGATCCTACCAACCCTATGGTATAAGGTCTTACCAACCCTATGGTATAAGATCTTACCAACCCTATGGTATAATATCCTACCAATCCTATGGTATAAGATCTTACCAACCCTATGGTATAATATCTTACCGACCCTATGGTATAAGATCCTACCAACCCTATGGTATAAGGTCTTACCAACCCTATGGTATAAGGTCTAACCAACCCTATGGTATAAGATCCTACCAACCCTATGGTATAAGATCTTACCAACCCTATGGTATAAGATCTTACCAACCCTATGGTATAAGATCCTACCAACCCTTTGGTATAAGATCTTACCAACCCTATGGTATAAGATCCTACCAACCCTATGGTATAATATCTTAACAACCCTATGGTATAATATCTTACCAACACTGTGGTATAATATCTTACCAACCCTATGGTATAATATCTTACCAATACTATGGTATAATATCTTACCAATACTATGGTATAATATCTTACCAACCCTATGGTATAATATCTTACCAACCCTATGGTATAATATCTTACCAGTCCTATGGTATTAAATCTTATATACCTATAATATAAGATCTTACCAGCCCTATGGTATAATATCTTACCAACCCTATGGTATAATATCTTACCAGTCCTATGGTATAATATCTTACCAACCCTATGGTATTAGATCTTATATACCTATGATATAATATCTTACCAGCCCTATGGTATAATATCTTACCAGTCCTATGGTATAATATTTTACCAAAACTATGTTATAATATCTTACCAACCCTATGGTATAATATCTTACCAGTCCTATGGTATAATATCTTACCAACCCTATGGTATTAGATCTTATATACCTATGATATAATATCTTACCAGCCCTATGGTATAATATCTTACCAGTCCTATGGTATAATATCTTACCAACCCTATGGTATAATATCTTACCAACCCTATGATATAATATCTTACCAACCCTATGGTATAATATCTTACCAACCTTGTGGTATAATATCTTACCAACCCTATGGTATTAGATCTTATATACCTATGATATAATATCTTACCAACCCTATGGTATAATATCTTACCAACCCTATGGTATAATATCTTACCAGCCCTATGGTATTAGATCTTATATACCTATGATATAATATCTTACCAACCCTATGGTATAATATCTTACCAACCCTATGGTATAATATCTTACCAACCCTATGGTATAATATCTTACCAGCCCTATGGTATTAGATCTTATATACCTATGATATAATATCTTACCAACCCTATGGTATAATATCTTACCAACCCTATGGTATAATATCTTACCAGCCCTATGGTATTAGATCTTATATACCTATGATATAATATCTTACCAACCCTATGGTATAATATCTTACCAACCCTATGATATAATATCTTACCAACCCTATGGTATAATATCTTACCAACCCTATGGTATAATATCTTACCAACCCTATGGTATAATATCTTACCAACCCTATGGTATAATATCTTACCAGCCCTATGGTATAATATCTTACCAACCCTATGGTATAATATCTTACCAACCCTATGGTATAATATCTTACCAAAACTATGGTATAATATCTTACCAACCCTATGGTATAATATCTTACCAACACTATGGTATAATATTTTACCAACCCTTTGGTATAATATCTTACCAATACTATGGTATAATATCTTACCAACCCTTTGGTATAATATCTTACCAACCCTATGGTATAATATCTTACCAACCCTATGGTATAATATCTTACCAACCCTATGGTATAATATCTTACCAACCCTATGGTATAATATCTTACCAACCCTATGGTATAATATCTTACCAAAACTATAGTATAATATCTTACCAACCCTATGGTATAATATTACCAACACTATGGTATAATATCTCACCAACCTTGTGGTATAATATCTTACCAACCCTATGGTGTAATATCTTACCAAAACTATAGTATAATATCTTACCAACCCTATGGTATAATATCTTACCAACACTATGGTATAATATCTCACCAACCTTGTGGTATAATATCTTACCAACGCTATGGTATTATATCTAACCAATCCTATGGTATAATATCTTACCAACCCTATGGTATAATATCTTACCAGCCCTATGGTATTAGATCGTATATACCTATGATATAATATCTTACCAACCCTTTGGTATAATATCTTACCAATACTATGGTATAATATCTTACCAACCCTATGGTATAATATCTTACCAACCCTATGGTATAATATCTTACCAACCCTATGGTATAATATCTTACCAACCCTATGGTATAATATCTTACCAAAACTATGGTATAATATCTTACCAACCCTATGGTATAATATCTTACCAACACTATGGTATAATATCTCACCAACCTTGTGGTATAATATCTTACCAACGCTATGGTATAATATCTAACCAAAACTATGGTATAATATCTTACCCACCCTATGGTATAATATCTTACCAACACTATGATATAATATCTTACCAGTCCTATGGTATTAGATCTTATATACCTATGGTATAAGATCTTACCAACACTATGATATAATATCTTACCAGTCCTATGGTATTAGATCTTATATACCTATGGTATAATATCTTACCAACCCTATGGTATAATATCTTACCAGCCCTATGGTATTAGATCTTATATACCTATAATATAAGATCTTACCAACCCTATGGTATAATATCTTACCAGCCCTATGGTATAATATCTTACCAGCCCTATGGTATTAGATCTTATATACCTATGGTATAATATCTTACCAACCCTATGGTATAAGAATGCACTGTATGCTTGTTTGTCTCCAAGAGGTTTTATTCCAGTATGAAGGTATTTATGTTGTTTTCAATGGACATTTGACAGATAAAAGTCTACAGAATAACACATAAAACATAATTAATGGATTTTAAATGTTTTATACCTTTGAATTATTTACAGTGTAGCTTTTATTCTAATAGCCAGCGATAGAAAAGATCTATTTTACAGACAACGCTATGAAGAGAAATGGACTCGGATAACAGAAGGCTTTATTTTAGTTGTTTTATCTTAATTTGTTTTGTGTTTTTCGTCTGCCTTCACAATACAGAACACATTAGCAGTGTTCCTTAAACATTTATTTCTAGAATTGGAGTAAATGATGAATTGTTCCAGTCAAAGTTCAACTCATTTAGCGCTGTTGTTAAAATGTTGATGAACTGATCAGTATGGTAATTACTATCCTCCACTTTAATGCATTTTTCCGTGCATTGGCTCAAATATGATTGAATAAATTAACAAGCACAGGTATTCCTTAGCCTTAAAGGTGATATCCAACAGTTTGCCTATACCAAATATATGTAACAATATCTGATCTCTGTTTGGGGTATTTGTGCATAATTTTTCTGCAGAAACAATCATACTTTAGTCTAAGCTTTGACCATTTTCAACAGTATCTCAATTTTAGGGTACTGGTAGTTTGACTCATTAATCAACATTTAAAATGTTCATTCTTTAAAAATTTATAAAAAAGAACGATCCTGCTAAAAATAGACATCGACGTCACAGCAGATGACGTTGATGAGCTAAAACATAAGTGGTCATATGGTTGTCTTAGTTTAAAAATAGCTAACTGTACAGCATGGCTCACACAGGAAATACGTGTTTGTAAGGATGGTTGTGGCGTTATGGTTCACTTTTCAGATAGGTGTAGGACAGAATTAACAGCATTTTGTGATATCTGTTCAGGTAAAAATAGTTTATCAAAATGATTAATGAAAATATTTTTGTTTCAAACTGTCGGATGCCACCTTTAATCAGTTGTAGGTGCAACTGAAGCTTGTGTTATGGTGTACTATTTCGTGAGTTCAATTATTATTACAGGGTTACATAGAGATCTGTGGTGGCTTCCTTAAGAAACCATGTCACAAATACAATCATAGTAGGGTAGTTATGCAGTGGTACTTGTTTCAAAGTTTTCCTTCCAAAAAACTTTGTTATAAATGAGATCATACAAATCTATGCTGCTTTCTGTTTATCACCTGGGATGGTAGGTGAAGAGGAGAAAAATGGGGAACAAGAAAGAAAAAAAACACGTCACAGTTTTTGGACTTGAACGTTCGGTTTAGATCCTGGGTTTGCCCATCTGGCTGGGGAATGTTTGGTAAACATTCACTTGCCCTCCTTATTGCTATCATCAGATGGGAGCAAACTGTTTATTCATAGTTGACTTAGACCAAACTGACTGATAACAGAATTTAAAGGACAACTGGCTCAAGGAGCCCAGTCACCTTCAGCTGAATGGTACAGATACAATTGTGTGTGGTCAGATTTTAGGTGGCTGGGGTACACACCCAGTCCCTCAAAGCCACCAGTTTAAGACTTACATCGGCTTAAAACTCATTATGCGAAAAAGCTGGTTAACAAGATAGGAAGAGGGATGTGGTAGTGAGGCTGTTTGTAGTTAGGGGTGGTATCCGACAGTTTGCCTGTATAAAATGCATTTAACAATATCAAATCACTGCTTTGGCGATTTTGAGCTTTTTTTTTTTTAATTTATACTGAAGTGTTAATAAATACGATTTTGAACACTTACTGAATTGTTAGACAGAACTAATTACTCTGAATTTGTATTCTTTCCAACTATATAAAAAGCTCGATAGTGGTCTCTGATAAAAAAAGATATCAATGTCAGACCGGATTGCCTGAATGATTATATAATATGATCTCAAAAGTAATTGGTCACATAGTATTCTAAGTTTAAAAATAGCTATCTCTTGTTGGCTCGGATAGGAAATACCTGTTTGCAACGAGTGCTGATTTATGCTTGACTGTTCACACAGATCTAGGACATGAATGAACAGCATTTTGCAGGAACTTTTCAGATAACAGTGACTTAACTGGTTGTTTAAGAATATAAATTTTCATCCAAACTGTAGTAGAGTAGAAATAGAAGTAAATACTTTGTAATGACACATACTTATATCAGACTCAATATTTATAGTAATTTCTGCTTGTTTTGGTAAATATTTAAATAGCATTACCTTGGTAAAAATTAATATTTTTCTTTCATAATTTTGTACTATCTCTTGCACACAAATACTTGTCAAAGGGGAATATAAGAGTTGGCAGTTATTTTGATAAAGATTCCTTTGTGTGCCTTGAAATGCAATGAAAAAATTAACTACAGGCAAACTATTGATACAAAAAATATTAAAATGATTTTCACTTTATCCTCTCAGATAAGCCATGTGCTTAAACCCTTGAAATACAGTCAAGAGATATTTTGATACGCTTTGAGTGACATTTTCCTCTAATAAAATAGGGACTTTTTTTCTTATGCAAATAAAATTGCAAAGGGTGCCCTTTTAAGCTGATCAGAAATTAATCTGTGAGGTTTTTGCATTATATAATTTGTTTAACTAGCGATTAAGCCCATCTTACTGCCACTATCAGGCTGTTGACAGGATATCTAGATACCTTACAATTAATGGATTGTTTACCTTGCGCGAACATCGCAGAACATTGGTCACATGACAGTCCCTCTGTCAACCCCTGTTCACTGACTTATCGTCATTTCAGATTGTAATGCCTTTCACTAATATTTGATATTTAAACAGTAAACTTAAGAGCGAGACCTTTAACCCAGGTGTAGAGAAACCTGAACGTGGAATAGGTCTGTCACTAGGGGGCGTCCAGCCAGGCAGGAATGTTATCTTGCCGAGCCCAGGTGGGTAGACGTCCCTCGACAAACAAATCACGACACGATGCCTTCCACTCAACGCAACTGCCGGGAACACACACTCATGTACTTGTTTCTCCCCACTGGCCTCATTTTCTCTGCTCAAGTAGTCAAAAATATACCCTGACATATTTAAAAGGTTGTTTTTTTTCATTGCAAGTTTTGTTCTTTTTGTTAATTGATAGAAGATATAAACTTGATATATTGGCAACTTAATGTGTATTATTGATTTTCATACATTCAAGAATGTGCTTTTTATTGCACACATTAACAATATTTATTTCTGCTAACAGACATTTAATAATCTTATGATCAAATAGATTATAATTATAGGGTGTAAATAATGTGTTATAATTATTAACAAGTTAAACAAAATAGCAGCATAAATGGTCAGTATCAGGAATTTTAAATTCCCGAACCCTAATTCTGCAACAAAAAATCCACATAAAAAAAATAAAAGCACAAATCCTAGTAGTAGTTATCTCCCTTCTACTTCTTTCCTCCCAATGCAACTTTCCCTCCTCCTGTGAAAAGAGAGTATATGTTTGTACCAATTCAGGAGTTGGGACAGGTGTTACCAAGCATCTGGTAGTCAATTTGGGATCAGGGCAGTCTACACCCTGATTAATCTGAAACAAGTTCAACTCAGCAACTCCAGATAGTCACTGAGACATAACTGACAGCTTGTATCCTCCTTTTTCTAGCTCTTACATACTGAAGGTAGAAAAAAGTCTGCTGTGATTTCTGATCTTCACCAACTGAAGAGTCAACATCAGCATACAGATGTTTAAAGTTGCTCTATAATCTCTACCTTCTGACCCTATTGACACTTAGAGACGTAATCAGGGATTTTCATAAACAAACATCTTAGAAAAGCACATTGAATATGCTTTGTTTTTCTTACCTGTGCTGAGGAAAAGCCTGGTTGGGGGAATAAGAAAAGCATGCGATATTTAATATGTTTGGATGTTTGTCCGGGATGTTTTGAGAAATAACATGATGGTCTTGTTAGGAAATGTACCGTAGCTATTTAGTGGGCCAGCTGTTTGAATAAGTCGGCTCGGAATCGTGTAAAACAAGGGAGCCATCACAGGTTAACCAGCTTTGGGCGGCAACTCTTTTTCTCCAAACTAACTTATCACGAAATCAGATAAAATTCCAATTTACAATCCCTGAGAGAGCTATATACTATACCAGCCTGGCATCCATTTCTCACCCAATGTCCCATTTCTTGATGTAACAGTTATTTATTTATAGTAGAATCAAGACCAGTCATGGCAGACATGTTACAAGAGAAAAAAAAGGTCCTAAGATAATTTCAGCCTTAGATAATTTCTGGCATTTTCCTAATTTATAAAACCATCTGTTTTCTTTTCATTTATACAAGAGGTAGAATTAATAGCATTTAAGTTTGTCAAGTTGTTGTTAGTAAGCTAAATTGTTGGTCTGGCTGAATGACCCTGTAACCTTTATGAAGGCATATTAGATATCAAACATGTACAGACCGAGTAGGAGAACCCAAATAGTTTCTATGGAGATCCTAACATCTCGGTTCCTTGTTTATTTTCTCTGACATGTATGGTTACATATCTTCAGGGGAATAATTTTTTTTCTTCAGAAAAGTTAAAAAAAAAAAAAAAAGAAAGCTAAAAAGCAGTGTTTAGGTTCATTTATTTACAGCAACAGTAAAGTCAGGTTTTGTTTTCTTTCATTGTATGGAAGAAAAGTCATTTATTAAAATTTCTTGCTTAATTGTTTTTCACAATTATATAATAATAATTATTGTACAGTCTATTTATATTGAAGATGACATTTCACATTAAACTTCTTAAATGCTTATTGCAGCAGCTTTTCATCTAATTAATTTGTATTTATTGAACATTGGTTAATTTTTAAAATGATCTTAAAAATTTTTTTTGATTTGCTTTGCTTTGTTTTCTTGTAAAATGTATTTTTCCTTATTATTATCAATTCTTTATTCAAAAATCTTTAAAGAGCAATATTAAATGTAATTTGGGTGAAGAAAATTCAATTTTTGGCAATAATTGCTTCATCTTTATATTGCATTACTTGACAATGATGAATTATTTTTTGACATTTTTCATCAGCTGATAAAAATCTCGTTTCCTCCCTTCATTAATTTAACCTACCTTCAGTACAGAACAAATATTGTCCAAGCCACTGGGTTTATGCTTCAGTTTCCAGCAGCGTTATCTAATGTCAATTCGACCAAGTAGCTTGTTGAAATATTTATTGCGGCAATTTGCGGATTTAAAATCACTAAAGACATAAATATGCAAATTTCACTATTTACGTATGCAGAATTTATCCTTTTAATGTCTAGAGCACACAGCGACTGCGGGGATATGAAAGGTTTAAACATCTATATAAACTTTTCTAGTGTGGTGAAGAAAATTTAAATTTCACGCTTGACAGAAGTGATGAATTAGAGGGCGAAAGTTGATGTAATCAGAAGTCACAACTGGCTGATTTTTTTTTTTGTGTAAAAAATAAATATGCTGGGTTTTGCTGTTGATCCTAATGAAGTCAGGAGAGTCACCTGGAGTATGGTGATCGAGCTGAGATAAAGATGCTCTACTCCATATCATGGCGGGAGATTGGCGAGACATGGGCAAATGGTTCAGTTGTATACAGGAAATTGTCATTTTATCATTGTCTTTATCAGTTAGATCTCCTAAGAGCAATGATGCAAACATTATGACATTTCTTATGTTTTAAAAGGTTGTACAGCAATGTTTTAAAATGATGTACTTTTACTTTTTTAAGCGACACATTTCGGAAGAAAACAAAATGTTTAATATAATCTGTCTGGTGTGGGGAGAACTCCAGGTATGAGTTTATGCTATTTGTTAAATTTTAAGTTCATTAAGATTTTGACAAAATTGTGCTTATTTTGTCAAAATTGTGTTTATTTTTCTCAAAAGTGAAAAAATATTTAAAGTTATTGAATATAATTATGAAATGCTTCGATAAACAATTTAAATGGATTTTCTTTAAAAATTAATTTCGGAGTCTGGTGGCTTTAAATACCATTAAACTGTGGTTTAAAATCAGCAGATGTGATGTGGATGAAAAGTACAATTTATGAATGAACAGATTGCTGGCCATTAAATCAGCTGACTTTGTGACTGAATGTTTAACTTTCTTATGAGAAAATTTACTTGTGCTGTAACATTATAAAGTATGGGAGAGATGGAGTTTATGAATGAAATTGTACCATCACAAGGGTTGATACAGATGTGGGTAAATATGCATGTAGCAGGTGCTAAATAATAAAACAGAAGATTGTACCTGAACCCTCTTAAATACATCTGTTTGTTTCTTTTTTTATAAAAAAAAACATATTTAAAAAAAGGTATTTCAGTGGTCTTGAAGTATTTTTAGATGTTTTTGTTAATAAATATTAGCATAAATTTACTAACTGACACATTCTATCTGATTTATAATGACCAAGTTCTGATTTAAAAACATATAGTTAAAAACCGAAAACAGAACTTGTGTTTTTAAGTATGAATAATTATGACAGATATAGCAAATGCCAGAGTCATTCAAATCTCGTAAAGCTCACAACTTCCTTGATAATTCAGTTAAGTATATAGTAATTAATCAAAAAGGAATATTACAGTAAATCACTTTAAACATTTGTTTCTAAAACTAGTTTTATTGTCCATTGTTTCATGTAAGAATAGAATTGAAATGATATAGGACCACACCATAGGACCACTTTCACAAAACCTGGTAGACCATGGCCTGAGGCCACCAAAATATCTGTTGGTCCCTTAAATGGACCCATGGTCCACCAGACATTTTAGCCACATCGTTTTCAAAATTCAGAATTATTCTGAAAACATATATACTAAACTAAACTAAACAACACTTTACAGCCTTTTACTGAACCCAACCACTCGTAACACCCTAGTTAACTTTACAACATTTTATGTCAAAATGCCAAAATTATACTGGTCTGGTTAAATTTGGTCTGGTCTAGTAGATATTGCCAGCTTGGTGGACCGAAGGTTTAGTGGGGTTTTTTTTAATTTCTTTTGTGAAGACTGCCACATCTGCAATACAATAATTACTTATAGAACCCTACTTGAGCCCTTTGCATCTAAAACTTACACTGTCCACTACCAAATCGGACCTGGTAGCGCAATTGGTAGAGCATCGGCTCCAGGAACTGGAAGCCCCGGGTTCGATCCCGGGCCACGACGTACCAAAGTTGTAAAAAATGTTAGTTGCTAACGCTGAACCATATATGAGGGTAGTTCCACAACTGCTTGGACCGGTGTCAGGATAATGTGTCTGGGTGTGGTATCATGTCAGGTGTTCATGGCATGTTATACACAGTTAAGGCAGCACTATATCTGCTTCAAGTGGACATCATCTCCAGATAACTGAAATACTGCTGGTGGGACAATAAACCCAATAAACAACAAACAAACTGTCCACTACAATACTTAAATATATTGGGACACTTTGATTTGTTGTTGCTCGGTGATAAATAGGGAACCATAACGACAGACAGTTATGACATACGGACGGATGCATGGCGTTACAGGTGGATAATGTCCTGCCACAGTGACCAACAGACTGGCCTGAGTGCCAATAGTGAGTAGTGTTGGGGGCGCTGACCATGAACTGACCAGGATCTGACCCCACATAGCCTGTCACCAGACCAGGCAGCTCCCCTCCATCATGACAAACCTATGTCCACACTTGTTAAGAGTCAGGCCCCACTAATGGTCAATAATGGCCATATTCATGTAAGACATCCCCTCCTGACCATAGTGTTGATTTATACAACACCGTCAAGGGTCAGAAGCTTGGCTAGTATATGTAGGATGCCTTTTTTGTCATAAATGGATAGGTAAAAACTGACATTTATGTCGTTTTCAAGTTTTCACTGTAAAGGTGGTAAGCAACAGTTTGGGCAAAAAATATTTTCATTAAACATCATAATAAACCATTATTACCTGAGCAGATCTTGCAAAATGTTGATTTTCGATGTCCTACACCTGTCGGAATTGTGAACCATAATGTTGCAATTATCATTTCAAACATGTATTTCCTATATGAGCCAAGCAGCACAGTTTCCTATTTTTAAACTAAGAACATGTGACCTCATATGCTTTAACTCACCTTTGTCATCAACTGTGTCGTAATGTCTATTTTTAGTGGGAATCCCAATAGTTCTTATTTATAGATTTGGAAAGAATGAACATTTATGTGTTGATTAACAATTTTTACTGACTTAAAGTTGAGATGCTGTTGAAAATCGTCATAGCTTAGACTAAAGTATGATTATTTTTTTTTACAGAAATTTTGTACAAACACCCCAAACAGAGGTCAGATATTGTTACAAATGTCAGATATCGCCAAACTGTTAGATACCATCTTTAATGTACATTTTATTCATGTATGAATCATTCAGATGTAGATTGGGTTTATCTAAATAATGAATTAGTTGTACCAATTATAAAGTTTGTACCAATTATTAAATATGCTTTGATATTATTTATGTTTAATACATACAGCTTACATTGCTTGATTTTCTGCAGTAAACATTCTTATTCCTCAGGCTTGCAGTGCTTAGAAAACATGTTTATTTCTCAGGCTTGCATTGCTACTGTTTATATTGCTTGCTTTTCTTCTACCAGAAAACATGTTTATTTCTCAGGCTTACATTGCTACTGTTTACATTGCTTTCTTTTCTTCTACCAGAAAACATGTTTATTCCAGGCTTACATTGCTACTGTTTATATTGCTTGCTTTTCTTCTACCAGAAAACATGCTTATTACTCAGGCTTACATTGCTACTGTTTACATTGCTTGCTTTTCTTCAACCCGAAAACATTCTTATTCCTCAGGCTTACATTGCTGCTGTTTACATTGCTTGCTTTTCTTCTACCAGAAAACATTCTTATTTCTCATTCTTATAGTGTCTCATTTCCATTCCAGCAAAACAAAGTCTGGCCAATGTAGATGATATAACTATTGTTAACTTTATCTTTTATCTCAATTAATAATGTTACTGTTGCCTAGTATGTGCGTAATCATACATAATGATGGGTCGTTATGGCCTGCCTGCTCTGGTCATAAATTAGCATTATGATCACTGCAGTTTTTCTTGACCGTAGACAGTCTGACTGTCCAAGCCAGGTTTTGCATCAATGACCTTGACCCTCATAGACCCTCGATATCACTTAACGTTACTCTAACATTAACGACCACCTGTAATTGTCGCAAAATGGTCAGTCTATCATCTCACACCAGCTTATTGGTTATCCCTGTAGCTTTCTATGACAATGTCGTTGGTTTGGCTGGGTGCTGAAATATGTATAATGGTCTGCACCGCACTGCAAATTATGATGTTTTCCCAGAAACTTGTTGTGTGCCTGCCTGTTAGTAGAAATCATTGTCCAAAAGAATCTTTTCCATTATTTAAAGGACTAATTATTATGTTCATTTTTTTTTAAAATTATAATGAAGTTTGTTTCTTCTGTTATATTTTAGTCTGATGCATAGCAAATGTGATTATTTTAGTTATTGTAGATTTATCTCATTTTTTACTCAAATTGACTGTTGGAAACATCCGTGCATATTAACAGCACCATGCCATAAATGAGTTAGGTATTTTTTAAATGAAGTCTAACAACCTGGATATAGTCAGATTATGGTCTCTCAGATCATGTCTTGTTTGTAACAGTCTCCACGATCTCACCTTTTGCTTTATCATCCTCTTAACAGTACTTTCATAAATATTTTAACGATAAGCAACATCCCTTGCACACAATCATCATACACGTGAGCTCTCCTACTTTGGGAGGGAGACTCCCACTTTTAAGCTTTAAAATTACTTACAAATGAGGGCTGTTTTACTCATTTTTAGAAATCTCCCTATTTGGAAACAGATAACTTTCTTCTTTGTTTATAGGAAAGTAACAAATCTCCCACTTTTTAAATGAAAATCTCCCACTTTGTCCTCAGAAAAAGTTCACATGTATGAATCATACCTTCTGTCAGTTGAAAATTATTCCTTTTAGTATAACTTCCCTGCTTTGGATATCTGTGTTTACACTGGTTTAAAATCTGTGAGCTCTTCATACTTTCTTTAATTATTGATCCTACAACTTTAGATGTACACATAACTTTTAATGTCTTCATCATGTTTATCTTAATAGCCACGTGCTAATAAAGAATCAACACATAAATGCTGAATTCATGTGTCTTAAATAATGTACATCAGTAAAAAAAAACTTGATGCATTTATGACACAATGCTGTAGTTAACTTTGTGATTTTCTTGCAAAGTTAATGGCAAGACACTTGAAATGTCTTGTCTGTCCTAATTGCCATTAAGTACTTGAGAACTAGTGTGAATATAACCGCACAACAGCATCAAATCTGGGGAGGTCTTTTTTCATAAAAATAACAAAAACATAAAAAAAATAGAACAAAAGAGAAAACAGCTCAGAGATTAGTGTTTAATGTTGAGAAAACTGCCATTGACAATGTCAATGTATTACACTTGGAGAGATTATGGCGACTTTGAACAGCTTCCTTGAGCTGCCATTGTTTTGTGACACATTTATGAATGCTTGGCAGTGCTACACGGTTACACCACACTAAATGTTTTTTTGTTAGAAAAAAACAAACATCTTTAATTAAGAAAATTTCATCTGTTGCACAGTCCTCACATGAATTTGTTAAAAGTGTATATCATACAATGTGAACTATTCCTCTTTCAGAGCGAGACTCCCAATTTTAAGGTTCCAAATTATTTTAAAATGAGCAGCGTTTTACACATTTTCAGAAATCTCCCTACCTGGAGACAGGTAACATCATTGTTTGTATAGAAATAATCAATCTGCTACTTTGCAAGAGAAAATCTCCCACTTTGGCCTCAGAAAAGGTTCACATATATGGTATAGATCAGATCAGTTGGCTGCTATTGTAAGCCATCTGATCAGGATCTGCACTAAGTACAGCTTAGGTTGTATGAAAAACTTTCATCAAAAGTTGTTATCAAAATTTAATGTAGCATGGCAAAGGGTTCATTAATTTGTTGGCAACTTACAGTTCAGTGTGACCCAGTTGATCAACAGTTGATCTATTCACATCACACATCCTATTTTATGTGTGCCTTGCCACTTATCTTTGTTTATCAGTCAGAATTTTTGACAGAAGATCATTCTAAAATTGTCCTTTTTTAAAATGCCCTGACAATTTGAAGGACCGTACCTTGTAGCATATCGGTAGAGAATTGGCTTCAGGTACGGGAGGCTGCGGGTTCGATCCCGGGCCACGACATACCAAAGTCATTAAAAATGGAAGTGGTATAGCTCTCTCGTTAATGCTAAAGCAAATATAATGGCAGTTCCATGACTGGTTGGCCCGGTGTCAGGATAATGTGACTTGGTGAGGTATCATGCTAGGTGTTCACGGCATGCTTTACACAGTGAAGGCAACACTATATCTGCTTCAAGTGAATACTGTCTCCAGATAACTGAAATACTGTTGGTGGGATGATAAACCTAATAAACAATAAACACAAATTGAAGGCCAGTGTCAGATTGTCATTTGTTGTTTGATGTGAGGGGGTGGTCACTTGAGCAGCCCAGATGTCCATGTTGTATTTCTTAATGCATGTTCCTACAGTTGTCACATTTATTGTTATGGCTTTGAAATGTTTTTATTGGCTGCTTAATAACACTTGATAACATTTCACTTTACTTTTTGACAACCCTTCATGTCCCTGGCTTTGTTTTGCTGACAGTAATGGCCATGTATAACATGTGCAGTCGGAAATTAATGCATCGGCAACTCTCAAGGAAACTTTCTGAGGTTCGTGAAAACCTCTTACTTTGCAATTTTAAATCTGCGCTTTCTTTGCAGATAATCTTTTATTGGTTTTTATGAAAGTTAAAAAAATATACTGGCATGAATGTACTAAGGTACATAAACAGAGCTTATAAAATCAACAATATATGTATTGCTGGATTTTATAATTTTGTTAGAGAATACAGTAAATTGTTTAGTTGGGTTGCTGTTTTCTCTGGATCTGCACAATTTGCTGAATTTCAGTTTATTTAATAAAGCATACTGAACAAAAAAAAACAACAATTTAGTAAAAAAATTGTTAAGTTGACAGTCACAAAGATACAGAAAGACTTACCAGTCCATTTATGAATCAACGCCTTGACACTCTTTGCCAAGGTAACCACTATGTCAAGACAGTCCTTTGTATATTGAAAGCTGACTATCTTAATTATGTTTGTTCTGTTTGTTTTTTGTTACATTGCACCAACACAATTATAGTTTTGTTGGCGACGTTCAGCTAATTATTGGTGGAGGAAGACTCCAGGCTTACGTCTTGGTAGAACCACTAGCGTGCAACAGGTTAGCTGGAACAACTCCCCATATTAAAGTTCTCGCTCCAACCAGGACTCGAACCCATGCAGAGAGGGGCTGGGGAGTTTCAAATCAGCGACTCTAACAGCTCGGCCATGGGTACCATCTTAATTAACATCTAGACAGGTAAATATTGTTTACAAAGGTTACCCTCAAATTATTCAAGCAACACTTCTTACTAAACATATCTTTGCTATATTCTTCCCACCATGGAGTGCTTTTCATGTTTTTGGTTCACAAAATAAATAATAAATAGCCACTAACATAGCTGTTTTGTCAGTATCATTCTTAACTTTCTTAGTACTTCATCATTATCTACCTCAGAAGGTATAATTCTAGTCCTAACACATGTACTAATGTTTGTTTAAGGGAGGTCTATTGCCACTTGTACTTAAAAAATATTGTTAATTGTCTTATTAACCCTTTCATTCAATGTACAGGGTTTTTAAAAAATTACTGGTTTTGTTGATTTTCTTTGAAACAGTTTTAAATATTTGTAAAACACATGCATTTGTAACATATAATTATATAACCTAAATTAAACTAGTCTACAAATAAACCCTTACTAATGTTGCTGCAGCTGAAGATAAAAGGAATAGTTGTGATTGCTTTACAAAGGTGTAAAATGGCAAATGTATGAGCTAATGGGTTAAGTCACAAAAGGGGTGTAAATTGAATATTCCGGAAACACTAATTAAAGGCCTAAAATATTTGGAGTATTTCCTTTTTTTTTAAAGTAATGCTTATCTCTATTCTGTGCTACATCAATAACAATAACGGGAACAAAAAACTTTTAAATACTTAAATGACATCAGGATGGTAGTAATTTACTGGACATGAAAGTGAACAGTTTTGCTTAATAACACCAGTGAACCATTCCCCATGACAAAACATTTCTCAAATGACATTTAAAATCGGATCCGACAAACAGCAAAGGGTCAATGAAGGATAAAAACATCTGGAAGTAGAACTGTAATGTCTATGGAATGTACATTAGCCTGTGATAAAATAAAACACAAATCTTTACTAATTACATTGGGTGTATCGTTAACTTCTACTGGGATTTTGGGGTTACTTTGTCTTACATAATTTTAATCATGATTTGCTGCTGTAATCTGGCTAATCTCCAGTCTTGTGGAGAGGTCCTTGATAGGGAGTCACTGGGAATCAGTCAATTTTACAGTCCATGGCCACTGGCTTACTTATGTCAAAGGGCTCTGATCCCTGGGAATTCCAAACAAGAGGTAATGAGGCGGCACTAACAGCTGATCCCTTGTCCTTGACTGCTGAAAGGTTGCTGCCATGGAAACAATGGATGCTGACGACCCCTAGCTCCTCGTGTGTCTACAGCAACAATATCAGCACGGGGTTCTGTCGGGGTTCTGTCGGTAGAAGATTGGGTGGAGATTAGGGCTCCTGGCAGGTGATGATGTTACTGAACTGAGACTCTTTAGAGGGCATTCACTTGTTTAGAATACAAATGAATGTTGTAATTTCTGTGGTGTTATTTGGTGACAGGCATCATGTATTGTGTTATCTTGATAATCTGCTCATCAGTCCCTTATTTTGAGGATTTATGTCCCTGTCATAGTGAAGATGGTATATCGGCATGTCCTGCTGTGCATTGGTGTTTCTACCCTGTATCAGGGTCTTAATCATATATATAAACTTTTTCTGAGGCCAAAGTGGGAAACTTTCACTTAGAAAATTGGGAGATAATTTATTATCATATAAACAAAGAAGGAAGTTACCTGTTTCCAAGTATGGAGATTTCTGAAAATGTCTAAAACACCCCTCTTTTTCAAATAATTTTAGCCTTAAAAGAAGGAATCTCTCTCCAAAAGCTGGAAAGTTCACATGAATGGTAACTCTGTCAATAACACTTGGAAGATGCTCTGATGATGACGACAATTTGACTTGTATAAGAAAACAAACACAACTTGATTACTTAATAGGAAACTTCTCTACCTCTAATTAGTAAATAATTGCAAATCCAGAATCGGAAAATAATTTACGAGCTGTCACTTACCTTATGACCTGATGATTGTTGGGGTTCTACCCCATGATTCAATGTTCATTTCCATCCAGCAACAGTGAAATATACTGTATTTATAAGCTTTTCATTTACTGAAGGCTGAAATACATAACAGTTAAAATGAATTTTGTTGTTAACTTTTAACACATAATGCTGAAAGGTTGTTTCTATGACAATCGTAAATGTAAAAAGGTTGTTTCTATGACGACAGTTAATGTAAAAAGGTTGTTTCTATGACAACAGTTAATGTTAAAAGATTCTATCTAGAACAGATGGGGTCCCAGTGGCTGTGGGCCATTTGGGGTTTGGTGGCTATGGGGGCAAAGGCCTCCAATATCAATTAGCAAATAAATGGGTAACAAGTGTTAAACTCATTATCAGTCAATAATGGGGCCCCAGTTCTAAACCTGCCTCTGTAATTTATGGTGATGTCCAGCTTCTATCTCTAACTGGCAGTCAGGAAGAGAGGCAGTCTGAGAAGAGAGGTGGTCTGACCCCAAGGTTAGAGAACTTCAGCTAGAGTGTAAAATACAATTGACCAATTAAAATGACATGTAATTAAACATAAGGATGTTCATAACTTTGTCTTATGTTAAAGTACAACATGCAATGTCTTAAATATTGAATTCCTCAAATAATGAATACATTTTTAACATGATAACAATTTTATCTATTGGAATGGCATTTTCTGAAGGGCATGTTAGCCTGCGGACTAAATGCAGTGCACAATAGCGCGGTATTCTAGAAGAGCTGTACAAAGAGGACACAATGTCGCAGATCATTGGCCCAGTTGGGGTACCATGTTATAAGCTTGCTGACAGGGTACCATGTGATCACCCTGCTGTCAGAACTCCATGTTTTAACAATATTGTCAGAGAACCATGCAATATCAGAATACTATGCTATAACCATGTTTATATATAAACTTCCAAACTTCCAGTAGCAAGTCTTTTTACATAATTACTACATTTGTATTTAAATTTTTTCTATTGATGTTCATATGCTATGACAATATAAAAATATTAGACAAAAAACATCTTGAATAATGGCATATGTAATAATCCGTATTTAGTAGTGACTGAACATTGTTAATTCTTCCTCTGTATTTCTACAACAGACCTGCGCATACTTTCTTCTCTTCGATGCACATTTAATGCTGCTGCCTAGATTAAGTGCCCATGAATTATTCATTCACAATATTCATTCACAATCAAATTTCTACAAGGGAATGTATATTTTACCAGCCATTAATTTGCTGAAAATTGTCTCTCTCTGACTAAATGTATAGACCCTGGAGTTAGAATGAGTTGTATGCGATCATAGACCAGAGAAAAACATATATATCTTATATAATATACAATTATTTACTTATTTGCTGGGGAATATGCTGTGTTATTGACCAAAAAAATTGTTATTGACCGAGGCAAGAGCCGAGTAATCCAATTACTGACAGACAAGTGGGTTCTTTACAATGTTGTCAGTAATTGACAACTTTCTTCCATACGTGCAAACAACACCTGTCTTGCACATTATTTGCATAAATTAGCATGGCAACAGCAGAGGCTCTGATGCATGTGTTAGAAGTAGACATTTTTTCTTCAAATAAATCAGTTTTTATGGAATTTTTTATGATGTAAGAAGATAATTTATTTCTCTTAATGGCGTAATAAGTGAAATGAAATGCAGAAATGCTTTCTGCTGTTGTTTTTTTCTTTGACGGCTGGAAAGAAAGGTACTTTACTGAGTGTTGTCTGCATGGAAGTCTTAGTTTTATAGGCTCCCTGCAGCTGTTAATGCATAATTGACATTAACTTGGACTATTTTTGACGGTTAATTGATATCCAGAATATACTTTATGATATACAAACAGTTGTTCTAGTTGAATCAAACTTACTGCAACAAGACTTGTGCACAAGACTTCATCTCTGTTATTTGTCCATTCTAAGGTGTGTCATTTTAAATGACAGTACATTGTTTAAATGCATGGACATTAAATCAAAAGGGGCTGCTCGTGGCATCGTGGTAGAGTCGCCAATTTGTAACTCCTCTGACTGTTACGCCCGTCACCGCGTGGGTTGAGTCCCATTTTGGGATGAAGGACTTTGTGTGGGAAGGTATTCCAGCTGACTTGTGGTGTGCTGGTGTTTCTACCCAGACATTTGTCTGGGGTCTTCCTCTATCAAATACAGGAGGCCCCGGGCTCGATCCAGGGCTGCGACATACCAAAGTCATTAAAAATGGGAGTGTTATAGCTCCCTTGTGGTGGTATCATGCCAGGTGTTCATGGCATGCTATACATAGAGAAGGCAGCACTATGTCTGCTTCACGTTGAACCTGTCTCCAGATAAGTGAAATACTGTTGGTGGGACGATAAACCTAATAAACAAACAAACCCTACCATATATCACAATAAGATAGATAGATATCAATATTCACATATTACTATAGACATGTTATTAATAATGTTATCTCCTAATTAGCCAGGCCATAAATTACATCGACTGGTCATCTTAATAAGACGATAGCCCCTGGCCGCAATGACTTGTCCACTATGTCACAGTCTGACCACAACACATGTCATGCTAGAGGCAATGTAGATGGCAGATTTAGACTGATCATTTCATATCAATGTTACTTAATGATACAAACTATGTCACTGTAAATAAATATTAACTAGATACAAGTTGATCTGAGACAAGATAGGTCTGGGGACACTTAATGAATTAGTTCATTTTCAATTTACTCAGCAAAATGAGTTTTGACATTTTTGCCTTTATGTTTTTATTAAAGTTTGTTTCCAATAATATAAAAACAAATGTTATAACATTGATTTAATAATAATAGATTTTAAAACATTTTAATAATAGGTAACTGTTAAGTCATGTTTTGTGTACCAGATAAGATATAGAAGGTGAACTGAAATAATGCCTACTTTTTGATTTTTTTTTAAAAATATTTGGGAAATTTAACAATTATGTTAATTAAGCAACAATATTCTTTACATTTTAAAGCAATAATTTTCATTTCATTCTGACAGAAAGATTAGCAGTTCAGCTTTTGTTTGTATTGAAACAAGTGTGTTCTCATTGCCAATTGATTCTTGTTTCACACTGCCCTTTCTTGTTGTTTTCAAGCAATGGTTATATTGGTTGTTGTCAAATTTCTGCTGGTTCCACTTACCGCATAATGTTACTGACATGACTTACAAGATTTTCGTAATTCTTATTTATCTGTTTATTGACAACCAATGTTTATCATTGCCCCACAATGTTGAATGCTAGATGTGCCTTTCCCCATAATGTTTCTGATAGATAAACGAGGTAGATAGAATGTGGTATTCACTTGTAACCTGCTAATCAGATTGGTCTGATCTAAGACATGATGTCCAGGAAGTGACCACAACGATCCATGGATGGTCCACTGATGGTCAAGATGTCCCAGTGTGGTCATGTCCGGCCCCATCATGGCCAGGTCAACCTTAACTGACCAATCAGATAACTGCCCTATCATGGCTGCCCATCACAGTTTGTCTGACCAAACTGATTTACATCATGCCTATCTTAATCCCCTTAGGTATTTAATCTGCATCTTGCTACATTCTATTAATTTACAATAATCTAAGTCATTTTCCTACATCTCATATATGTGAACTTTTTCTGAGGTCAAAGTGGGCGATTTTTACATGCAAAGTGGGAGATTTGTTATTTTCATTTAAACAAAGAAGAAAATTATTTGTTTCCAAGTAGGGTGATTACTGAAAATGTGTAAAACACCCCTCATTTTAAAATAAAAAGAACCTTAAAAGTGGGAGTCTCCATCCAAAAGTGGGAGACTTCACATGTATGACATCTACATGTGCATACAGAAGTGTGTAGACATATTGCTTAAGACTTAAGGAGTGCAAATCCTGATCTAAAACCACCCCAGTTAAACTCAGAATATTGTAAGCCATTTTACATTCTTTATTTTTAAGATGATACATGTGGTTATCATGAATATATTTTCTTCTTATTAATTGATTATAGGGTACTGAAGCATTCTGATTGCATTGTGCCTAAATGGAGACTTTTATTACAACAGATCACTAATGGTTTCCCGTAAACAACATGGCCTGAACATTTTGATTGCCCCGCAAACATTGTTACCTTTTCATAACACAGTTTCTATTCAAGTTAGCAATGAAAACAGTATAGTTTCCCCTCCAGATTTAATTCGACTGCCTTACATAAGTCATTTCCTGTTCTTGATCTTATCTTACAATTGCCAATAGTGGAAACAATGGCAATGTTTTCTCTTGCACCATTTGAGATAGGCATCGTTATCCAAACAATTTCATGATCATGTTGACTAATGATGATAAAGAAGATGAGGTGACATCATTGATTGTTTTTTCACTGCATTATGGCTGTTTTCAGGGTACAATGGGATTTCCGCCTCCATTTGTCATTTGTCATTGAACTAAATGTCATTGATCGGTTTTTCGGTTTTCGATGTTGCAAAATATTCCATAAAAATCCACCAAACATTTATTTTGAGTACTCATATAAATCTTCGTTAAAAACAACAACAATTTAAATGAGGGTTACTGCTAAATGAATGTGAGGAAGAGAACTATGGGATGTAGCATGGGAAAGGGTCCCCTGTATCACATGATCTAACAACAATTGTTCTACCTGACAGCTCCTACATGGGTCAATAACCCATACAAGTCCTTGTTATTGAGTCACAACTTCAGACTAGGTAAATAGACATATTTATAGACTTTTGAGCAGAATAGTGTAGTTCTTGATAATACAGCCTTTAATTGAGAGATGTACTATTTGACTAAGCCTCCCTAATTTGTGTTTGCAAGTTAAGAGCAACCATCCCTGAGATGTTGTCCTCCATCCATTTCTGTACCAGCCAAACTGTGGTTTGACCCCTAAAAGTTCTTGCATTCTGGTTCCCTAATGAGGCAGTTGGGGCGTTGTTTGGTCCAAGGACTACTTTTTCTCATGGATTAGTGCCTGCTGTCCCATGGACCATTTAATGTGAGACATGAGGAAACACTACACCAAGCTTCAAGGGGCAGGTGTCTTAATTTGAGGTTAAAATGGTTCCATTAAAAGGTTACAGCAGTTCTATACAGAGAGTGGCATGTTTGCCGGGATAAATCACTGATACTGGAAGGAAGTATATCAAAATGATTTAACATGTTGGTAAAATGATGTAATCATTAAAAACAAGTTGTATCCCAGCAGATTTTATTACACATTGGTACTATGAACTTATCTTTGGAAAAATCAGTTTCTTAAGCATTTAAAGACATTGTAAAGTCATGATCATATCTTTACATTTATCTTTTAATTCTTTCTCTTCTAAACCGACCAGTCAAGATTATATTTATTAAATGCATTATGAATTGTATAAGTTTATTTTATTTAAGGGAGGGGGGGCCTACAATTTAAACATAGTGATTTATAATTGAAAAGACAGAGAGTGAGTTATTTTGCATTTGGCTGGATTGTGTACATTAATTACAAATTTAAGAAATAGATTTATGATTCAGTGATGTAGCTAATTAAACATTATTAAAATAAATGATGCTGTTGATGATGATTAAGATGCCAAGATTATGAACAGCGGGATGTTCATGAAAACAAGAAGTCTGAGATTGATTTAATAGTTCTCAACAGGAATACACTTCCCTAACTGACAAAATACATCTCTGCCCATGTTGGTTGTTATATTAAATGTACTGAACTTTTTTTTTTGTCCTGTGGCCATTTTCTTACCATTCATGAACTGAGCCCAAATTTTGTGGGAGGGGTTAATTAGTATGAAAGCATCAATTTACTGTCAGGTGTAATTTATGGTTTCCCAGGTGTGCCCTTCATGTTTGGTACCTTTGCTTTCTTAACGTAATTATAGTGAAGACTTAGATTGACGTTTTAATTGTTAAGAAATCCACCCATGAGTAAAATTACGGAGAAAGTTTTTTTTTGAACAGCCTTTTTGAAACATGTAGGTACATAATAATTTGGCAAATAATTCGGCAAATACACCAAGCTGTCATACCATTGATGTTAACTGCCATTTTGTGAAAGCACGCTTTCAAAGGTTTCTACATCGGTGTTTTCTTAAAGTTGAAAGTCATACAACAGCTAGACTGATCCTAAAACTTAAGATCAAAATAATGGGTAATGAAGCTGGCAGGTGCGGCATAGAACCACTGCCAAACACTGCATTTATTGCCTCATTTGAAGTGTACATGAACACTTTGAGGGCATCAGATTTGAAAAAAATAAAGATTTCTTTTTGATTCAATTGGTATTTATCCTGCAGGTACATCCCATCATTTAAAAGGATCCAGCCAGTATTTAAAGTTAAACCTGGGTATTTTGGTTAATGTATAAAGCTCTTTTTATAAGTCAAGTCTTTGGTTTTTACTACAAAATGGTTTTTGTTTAAGAAATTTTTCAACACAACACACAGTCTTCACAAAAGAAATTTAAAAACCCTGGACATTCAGTCCACCAAGCCGACAATATCTACAGAACCAGTATGATTTTGACTTTTTGACACAAAAGGTAGGTTATTTAAGCTAACCAAGGTGTAACGAATGGTTGGGTTCAGTAAAAGGCTGTAAAGTATTGTTAAGTTTATTAAATTTGTTTTCAGAATAATTCAGAATTTAGACAATGATGTGGCTGAAAGTTCTGGTGGACCATCGATCCATTTATCTTATAATATTTAACTGACCGACAGAGATCTTAGAGGACTCGGGCCACAGTCCACCAGGTTTTGTCGAAGACTGAACACAGTTTAAACATTGATAAATAGTAACATATTGTAGTTTAAAATAGTTTTAATGGTGCTATAATTTATACCCACCACAGTACATCCTGGTTTGTTAAAAAGTGTAAGAATATCAAATAGTAACACAGTCATTTTTTTCGTAACGGTTACAGCAGAAGTAAAATATTGGCACTAAATGCATTTGGCCTATGAGAACCATTTTTTATTGTAAAATCTGAGAAATGTGAAATGTTGTTTCTAGGAGAAAATTGATCCACTGTTAAATGTATCTATTCAGTAGAAAACATTTATTCTCTGCTTGTTCCTGGAGAAACTAAATAACAGGCATTCAATTGTGATTCAATTTTCTTGAAGAATTTAGCTTTGACTTGGCAAGACTATAAATTTCGGTATAGAAATCGATTTTTCATTTTAAAAGTCAAGTTTTGTTTCAGCATATTGCTATATTTATATGTTTCATTCTTGTTAAATATGTTTTGTTCTGTTTTGAAATACTTTGCAGCGACCATTCATGATCATTATAGCAACATATAGCTTTTTGGTGGAGAAAGACCCCAGACACATATCTGGGTAGAACCACAGTCACACTGCAAGTCAGCTGGCAAACCTTCTCACATTAAGTCCTTCTCCCCAAATGGGACTCGAACTCATGCAGTGAGAGGCTAAGCAGTCAGAGAAGTTACAAAGCGGCAACTCTACCACTATGCCATGGGCACCCCCGCTCTCTTGTTAAATATGTTTATGATTAAATAAGTTTAAAATATTAGTTTTAAGGTGTTTGACAAAAACATAACCACAGTATGTGTTAGTTCAACAGTGATATAATGTTTGTTATTTCTTAAAGTTGTTGTTGTTGTTCTCTTAAAATTAAATCACTATTAAAAGTTATTTCCCTGAGTTATTTCGTCTGCTGTATGCAAATTATGTAGAGTTCGATCAGACTGGTTTTATTGGGAGCAGTGTGATTGGCGACTGCTATATTTGCTGCTGAGTTCTTTGTCACATGTTCATTTTGCTAGGATGTCTTGTAGCTTAGTCACCTTGTTGTATTTTTAATATTAACAAATGTTACTGTAAATTTGCCGTCTTGAAGAGGTTCTGGCACTGATTTGAGCTATTTTTTGTAACTTATCCATATACAACATTTAGTTTTTCTCTTTTTTAATTAACAAGCTATTTGTCTGCTTATTACTATGTACCATACCACATGTATTATGTCCATATTGCTTTGAACTCCACAGAGAATATTGAAATTATCCAATCATGTAGCCTCATTAATTCAAGTAAGTAATATATTAATTAATAAATATATATCTATTAATATTCTTGTTGACATTATTATTTTTATTTAATTTTTATCATTATTATTATTATTATTATTAAATTATTATCATTATTTAATTATATCATTATTATGAGTTGTACAAACTCTGCCATTATCCCTCTAAGTCATTATTATGAGTTGTACAAACTCTGCCATTATCCCTCTAAGTCATTATTATGAGTTGTACAAACTCTGCCATTATCCCTCTAAGTCATTATTATGAGTTGTACAAACTCTGCCATTATCCCTCTAAGTCGATCAACTGTATTCTGACTGTCTAAGCGTCTCTATGATTGACAGTTTTCTTGAAAAACCTGGAAAAATGCACAGAAAACCTTGGGTGAGAAAATCTTAGAAGCTTCCCCGGTACAGGTACCAGATATTGTTGATGGTCTGCGTGTAGAGTTTCCGTCTTGACTTTGGCCTGCTGGGTGTATTTAGCTTCTAGATCTACTAAGCTTGTATTGCTATGGTACAGACATATAGTGTAGATCCAGATCTGCCAGTTCATGCCAGTTCATGCAGGAAGCAATTTGATCGGAGTCTGCACTTTCTGTTCAGTTTCTGTCAATATGTCTTGCTGTTGCTGCATTTAGTTGTCAGTTGTCAGCAAAACAGCCACGACAGTATATTAGTTATATTCGTAAGAAACAACTGAGGTAGGATAAGGGTAGTGTGGATCATTAATCCATGTCCATGCACTGGGAGAAGGTCAGACTTACACTGCCAGAAGGTGAGAAGCAGGCTGCTGATGGTTGCCTATGGTCTTGTTGACAGATCCATGCTGATGGGAAAGTAAGTTAAAATGTGTTTACATGTTGTTGTCAGTGTTATGAAAGCCTGCTGATAAGCCTAAATGCTGGGCTCTTTAAATCACCTGGAATTGTTCTAAAGCCAGCTAGCACTAAACATGCAGGCTGTTTTACCTGTCATTTTATGCTGCTGAGTAATTATGGGTGCTAATAGAGTAGTGTCAGGTTTTGATATGACCAGTGGATAGTGTTTAAAGGAAAGTGTTATCTTTGGAAAAAGTTATCATAACTTATTTATTTAATGAATATTATATAAACAAAAATAAAGCAGTGTGAAATTTAAAGATCAATTAGCACATTTATCAAAATTAAAAAAAAAATATCTTAGAAAAAATATGCGTGAAAAAGAAATTTATGTTTGAGAAGGGAAGTTTCCAGAGAAAGCACTAGTGACATTGATGTTAATAAAAAATTCACAACTCCTAAACGTTGTTTTTTTCCTTCAGGATGACATGTTTGATTGAACTGTTCAATGTACACTCTACCAGTACCATTCACCTTCTTGTTAGTGCAAGCATTCTTCCAGTATTAAACCGTTTAAGTTCCATCTTGTCAAGCAAAAAAAAAAAACACAGAAAAAAACATAGGGCATAGCACTCAAGAGTTCAAGTCAAGCGATGAAAATCAATGTCCTTTTTTGCTGTGGGGCACATCATTTTTATAGCAGAGGACAAACATTTTGAATGTTGATGCCCCTTTTTTTTCGCATTGAATGTTTCCTGGTTCATGATTCAGTGGACAAACATTCCTCAATTGAAATTTATTGCCATGTCTTGTTCCAGAATGTTGGATTGCACAACCTTCTTGTCTTTTCCTCTCCAGGAACTTTTCCTTCTTCCAGAAGTTTTCTTTCTCGGCCTTTCTCTTTTCAGAAACTGGGTGATCAAAATGTCAAAACAGTTCTCTCTGCTGTTATCTGCTGTTTACAAAGGATCAATGAGACAAATAGGAAAACACATTTTTATGAAAGAACGGACAAATTTGAACAGCATCTTTGTCAAGTTTTGGCTCTTATTGACTTTCCAGATGACAGGCAGCAGGACACCATGAACATGATAGAATCAACTTATTTTTTGAAAATGGCTATGTTTTCTATTTAAAACCCCATAAACACTAAAATAAGACCTTAAATGTCACAAGTGCATAAAAAACACTTTATGATGTTGAGTATTTCCTTGAATATTCCGAAGTTTCTGAGACTGGAAGAAGATTTATTGCTCTCATTAAATCCTTTTTCTGCTCCCTGATTTTAGATTGGCAGAATCCCTTTAACCAGTGAACTTCATAAAATGTGGTCAATGATTGTGTGTTATGTCAAATATAAACATAAGGTATTAGTACAATTTACTATCCATTTATATGTGTAAAGTTTAGAGATATTTTGTTTGATAAAAATATATTGTAACCGTACAACGCTATAATTTACATCCTTCCAGTTATATGCATTTATAAGTCTAACCTAACTCAAACACATATAAGGGTAGTTCCACAACTGGTTGGACCGGTGTCAGGATAATGTGACTGAGTGTGGTATCATGCCAGGTGTTCAGGGTATGCTATATACAGTGAAGGCAGCACTATATCTGCTTCAAGTGGACACCATTTCCATATCACTGAAATACTGATGGTGGGACGACCGACTAAGAGTTTATGTTGATGTGCTTTGTTTTAAAAATACACTCAAAGTACAATTATACAGTTTTATTATTAATATTCCATAAAAAGCTAATAATAATGAAGTTTTACTTTAGAAACACACCATCTTGATAATAATTGTTGGTGATAATTGTGATAATTGTGAAGTCATTAGATTTCATGGCTTTTGGGCAGTGTCTTTTTCTCAAAATTAGTCGTGTTTTTACCAAGATGGGTTTAGCAGCCGATACATCATAACTTTCTAACACTATTAGCATGATATTAGCATTAATTCTCTGCAGGCTCTGTAGCAATACAGCTCATAACATCTGTTTTCCAGAAAATAACTTATTTAGTATGGGTATGTATGTTGCAAGCACAGGGACAGGGTGGACCCCAGCTGTAATTGAAATTTTATAGAAAAACTTAGAATCAAAGTGCACTTTAATTGCTGTGTACGCAAATGTTTATCAGTGCCATGATGTTCAAATGAAAAAACATTGAAACCATTTTAAAACTGTCTTGCCACTATCCTGTAATCTTGCTGCATTTCCTGCGGTAAATACCTTGGCTTGATTGAGCGCAAGGAATTTAAGTAACAGCAAAATTTTTCAATTTTTCTACATTTTTTTTTTGTTATGAATGATCATGTTGACTCTTTAATAGAGAAGGTATTTTTGGCAGGGCTCAAGTGCATCTTGAAAGTACAGAAACAAAAAACTGCACTTTGTTTAGTAAGATAACTTGAGAATGTTACTATTGTTAATGCAACTTTAATTCATTTAAAGTCAGCCTAGATTGGAATGTTACCAACTATTAAACAATGCAGCACCCTTTTCACAGAGGCTGTAATTAGCTGGTTAGGAATCAGATGCTCAATTTCCTCTTGATTTTTGGTGAAACAGACCCGGTGCCTCTTGAGAAGAGAATGTCCTACTTCCTTGGATTACCAAATTTACATTATAATTGCTCCTTTAGAAGCCAGTGAGTTTTTTTAAAGGTGATGTCTGGCAATTTGAGTCAGAGAAAATGTTTAAAAAAGATATAAGTGTTTTGATTATTTGAAAAGGTATTGTTAAGTGTATCATAGTGATGCCTCAGATGCGTTTGACAGTTGCCATGTTACACTTAAAACATATTCAATATTTAATTTTATTCATGTGCACATATTCTAGCTGGTTATTAGCTAGAACCAACCAATAGGTTTTACACCACTTCCCACATTAATTCATTAATTAATCGCAACTTCTCTGACTGCTTAGCCTGGCACGGCATGATTTTGAGTCCCATTCTGGGCAAGGGACTTATGTGGGGAGGTCATCCAGCTGACCTGCGGTGCAGCGGTGGTTTTACTCAGATATTTGTCTGGGGTCTTCCTGGTTGGTTGGTGAGGGGGGGACGCATCCCCCTCGCCACCATCTCCCCCTTTCCTAGCATGCTCTGTGATAGCTCTAGCCAAACTTTAATAAGGGGAGTACCAATTGTTTAGAAGGGTATTAAGGTAATTCAAATTTAAACACAAAAATGTTTAGTTTGCACATAATTGAATGCACTTGATTTAAGGAGTAAAAAGATGCATTTTAACATATAGATCAAAAGGATTTGGAGCTAAAGGCCAGAGTGGCAATTAGGGTGTAGTTTGGTCCTACTTTGATGGAAGATTCTATCATGGATTGTTTTAATTATGATGGTTAGGTTTTATTGTCTTTCAAGTTTTAAAAAACAGGAAATAAGTAGAGATGTAGATTAGAGAAAGTAACAACAATCATTAAACCTAAGCACACATAAACGAAGGATCTTTTTCATTTTTGGAAAGTGGATTTTAGAAAAAATAAAGAAGAGCAAAATTTGTTTTTCTGTTTGTGTTATCTGTTGAATCAGTCTAATTATATCATCAAGTGACACATGTTAAGTTTTGATGTTTTCCATAAATCTACAAGATTAAGCTTTTTGTGAGTTGACACATCCTTTCACCTACACTATAAAGTTTTCACATGGCTGGTTTTGAGTATTAAAACATGCAAAAATCATTTGATTCATTGCACCATTACAATAACACATGTGGGTGCTTGCATTATCCTGCACTCTAAACCCAGCATGAGGTTTTGGGGAGAGTCAACCTTCATTTGCTCTTTAATGTGTCGCACATTTGTCAAATAAAGACGTTCGCTGAAGCGGTCAAATTCGGGTGACCTCCGTAACCAACACAGCATGGACTGTGGAGGGCTTTTTGTTTGAGCTTGTAATTTTTGTCTTCCAAACAATTTTAAGATGTTATCAATATAATGAAGTGCGAAGGTTACGTTGTTTGTAATTATGGCTGGAGTTGTCAAGCACACCTGCTAATCTTTTAATCTGAAGTGGTTGAGGGGTATGCGGGTATTGGGGTGCCTTTACCTGGGTTGGAGCGCCAGTGCGTGTTGAAGGAGAATTTCAAAAAACAAACACTGATGCATGAAAACAAGTCTATTGACAAACTAGTGACTATGTATAAAGGTTGGTTGGAGAAGAGTTAGGGAACTGCCCCGATATTGTGTGAATCAGTCAAACATGCAGTAAAATTAGGGGCCCTCACAATGGAATCTTAACCTCAAAGTATGGGCTGTGTCAAGACTGAACATAATGAGGAGACAGGCAACGCTAAAATTTCTTTGCCTAAAATTATTCAGACATGTAGTAGGCACTGTAAGTTGATTGACCACAAAAATACTTTAAGCATTCATGTGGAAACACTTTAGAGTGATATCCACTATTACATAAGCAATACAGATTGTGTACAAATATCGAGTTTTGAATATCAATCTAGATGAAAACAGTTCTAGATTAAAATATATTCTTGTATATCTGAGTAGTAAGGCCAGCAATAGCTTCGGCTCGTGCCCAGCGTATTATTCTATTGACCAAATTATGAAACAATGTGATGGGTAGACTCAAAGATAAGCCAAGTATTGACATTTTAAATCTGGGCTCAATTATCTTCTTCACCAGCCAATTAGTGAGGCCACACCTGATGAAATGCTTGTAATACAATTGGAAATCCTTATTGATTACATCAAAAGCTTATTAACGGTTTTTAAAGGCATGTATGACTGTATTTATGCTCACAGAGTCCATTTTGCTTTCTTTTTATTCGGATGCTATTATTTTTAGCGTCCTGTTACCTATGCCTTGAGTGCATGTTCTATTCAACAAATCAGGAACAAACTACGGGGCAACACCTGTCCCTTTTATAACAAGTAATTTCTTCCCTCGATTTGTCGCTCTGTTCTATCCCTCCCCTTTTACACTATAACGGCCCCTGCTGCTATAATAATTTTATGAAACCATTCATGTCTTCGCTGTTTGCTCTCTTGCTCTGTTTGATTACACGAACCTTTTGTCGTGCGCTTTTGACATTTCTTCATTTGTACACCTGGGCAAATTGAAAAACGTTTGATTGCTTTTTTTCTTCTCTCATGTACCCCTGGTTATTTATGGTCATCATTGCTTTGCAGTAGTTTTGATTTGATTCTCTTTTTAGCAAACATTATTTTGCGCAATGCTGCGTGTGTTTCTTTGGTCTAGCTAACATTAGGTATGCTTTGCAAATATTTGATGAAGGAAGTATTTAGTATTTTGTTTGTGAAATATTCTTTAAAAATAGGACTGCTCCTATTTTTGTAAAGACAAGCAAATTAAACATTCCTTTTCCATTAATTTTTATTTTGCAGTGATAATGGAAAGTGTGCAATGTTTCAGATGACATTTGAATGACGCTTACGCACATGTCAAAATACTTAGGCCTGCATATTTGAATTAATTGCTTTTTAAGTGTAAAAATAAGCGAAGTTCTTTCTATGATTCTTAAAACGTGTCCCTTAATATTTAGTTTATCTTGGTCTCAAGCAGCAAAGAGGTCTAAATGGAAGTGTTATGTAACTTGTAGATTGGTCTTAAGATTGTTCTTTGGGCACTATGAATCTTGATCTGGCATTTTACAGATTTATGTTAATTGCAGTTAATAGTAGCTGTTGAAGTTTTTAGGAAATAGAATCAATTTGCTGCTTTTGCTAATGTTTTTATCAACAAATCTCTACTTTTGTATCACATTGTAACTTGTTACCATGAAAACCCCAGGCCTGGTGGTAGACTGGGCCATGTCACTCAGCCTGTTGCTGAAGACTGGGTCCATGTCACATCTGGACTGTGTCTCTGTCAGCAACCATGTTTATCTCTGACTGGTTCCATGTTTGCTGACTGATTCCATGTTGTGGTTCCATGTTTACCAGATTCCCTGACACTAGGGGCGTCCCTTCACCCTGCCAGTTGCAAGTCAGAGATGTTTGTATGACCTGCCATGTTTATTTGTGGGACTTCCTAAATTTATTTATAAGACATGAATTGTTTAATTGTACTCTGACCCTTGTTTTATTTCTGTTGTCAAAGAACTAGCTAATATTGAACTTTATATGAGGGCATTCCTTTTCTATAAATGAGTAAATGGGGGGGGGGGGGGGGTAGGTGGGTCGGAGGGGTTGAGTGGTAGCTTAGTGGTAGAGTCACCCTTTTGCAACTCCTCTGACTGCTTAGCCTCTCACCGCATGGGTTCGAGTCCCGGTTGGTACAACGGACTTGATGTGGGAATGTCTTCCAGCTGACTTGTAGTGCGCCATTGGTTCTACCCAGACCATCCCTACCATTCATGACTTGTGAACTCTTTCCTCTTTTGGAGGGAGACTTCCACTTTCAAGGTTCACAATCATTTGAAAATAAGGTGTGTTTTACACATTTTCAGAAATCTACCTACTTGGAAATAGATAACTTCCCTCTTTGTTGATATGAATATAGCAATTCTCCCACTATGCTAGTGAAAATCTCCAACTTTGGCCTCAGAAAAAGTTAACATGTATGCTAATAGATAAATGAAGTTTGAATGAACAAAAATTAACAACATATTGGATCATTTGATTTTCTACTCCCATAAAGTTAGGCAAGACGACTCATGGAGTAATACTACCACAGGTGTTGTTTGGTGTCTTATCCAAAACTGGAATATTTTCTGTGTCCACCACCCACTGTTTATATAAACAACATCCTGGGATGACTGGATGTTGATCTGTTGGTGCATTTAACTGCTCCAGCGGCAGCATCAACAAGGCAGTGTAAATAGTGGCGAGGAAAGATACATTCATGCTCCTTGTAACAGATGCTTCTTTATAAGTAGCACAGTTTAGAAGGCAGCCCAAAATATGGCTAAATAAATCATCGTGGTTACAGAACACATATTGCAGTTTTCAGAAAGCGTGAAATGTTCCAAGAAGATAGATTTCTGTTTGCCCTCAACATGATTTGAAGGAAGCATGTTTATGGATTCCCTTCATGAAAGAAACTTGGTTTATGTTTGTTTTATGTATCGGATCTTTTTTTGTTTACAGTTTAGGCACTCATTTCATAGACAAAGATGTGGTCAAAATGGATATGGTAGAAATATTTCTGCATAAAACATTATTTTAGACAAAGAGAGGCCAATTGGCTAGCTGGAAATGAATTGAGGGATTCAATATAATAGGGGACTGAAGTTACTTGATTGTAAAAGTTGAGGGAACAACACCAAGAAATATTAATTGGAATGAACTAGACTTAGACGTAACAAATGAGTTGCCTGAGCTTCTGGAAAAATTAAATCACGGAGAAGGGGATTATGTATAGGAATATGTTAAAAGGCTTCAACAATCTGTTACCTAGGCTTCGTTTGTATTATTAGTTATCAGTATGTCCTAGTTAGTAACCGTTTTGCATGTGTGTGTGTGGTAAGTCATGTTTTGTCCAGTCATGTGTGTCAAGTCTCTGTCCACTGTGTCTTGCCTGTGATGTGTTGGGTGAGTGGTTCGGTCTGAAACTGGTTTTGGCAGCTTAATTAACACAAAAGTTCATAACAATCTAAAAATAGTAACCAATCAGCATGGATACTTCTTTTCATTCTAAGAACTAACACCTTTTTGTAACTTCACTTTGGGCTAGGTCTTTGACCATAAAGCATGTCCTGGTAATATCTATTTTTTTTTTAATTTTGGTTTGAAGAATACATTTACTTCAATAACTTAGAAGCCACTGCCTGGTTTGGTTTTGGTTTTGTTTTTAATTTTCATCCATTAACAATTAGCAAAGGTGTAAAACTGAATAAAAACAAACTTCAACTTTATACTGCCAAAAGTCAATACTGACTACATAAGGTAAGCGCAACTTAGCAACTTGTAGTAAAAATAATTGCACCTTCTCTGGAGTTGGAGCTGTTATCTTAATAACCCCTGGTCAGCAAGTCATTGTGATAGATGAAATACTGAGTGTAGAAAACATACCTTGTTTTGTCTTCCAGAAGTAAGTACAACCTTTCTTGATCAGAATTCTAGTAAAACATGTCTTGAACGTTATTCTAGTAAAACATGTCTTGAACAGAATTCTTGAATTTATATAATGTATATATATACATGTATGTTCTTGGACTACTGTAGGTGTAAAGTTGTTCGAAAGCACTAAAAATATCAAGCCAAACACCACTGGTAATCAATAATGATGAAAAAACCCACTAAACCCTGAGCTGTAAGACAGGAAGTGATGTTGGTGTGAGACTTTGTTGGCACAGTAACAAGGCTGCCATTGTAGATGTGTCAGTCCATTTATAATGGTAGCAGTCAACTGGAACTCTCCATTCTAGAGCAGGTCAGACAACATTCCAACATACACTGGGTAACATCTACACATACATGGTGTAACATAAATACAATTGGTGTATGGGGGCACCCGTAGCTTAATGATAGAGTCGCTGATTTGTAACTCGTCTGACTGCTAAGCCGCTCACCGCATGGGTTTGAGTCCGATTCAGGATGAAGGATTTAATGTGAGTTGGTCTTCCAGCTGACTTGCTGTACTACCAAAAAAAATTTCTGGGGTCTTCCTGCTCCAAAAAGCTGGACATTGCTATAATGATCATAAATGGTCACTGCAATGTATTTCAAAAACAAAAACACTTGGTGTAACTTATAAACATATATTTGTAACATACCAGTAAACATGAAAGTAACATATGAACTACATACACAGTTTATCATACCAACATACAGTGTAATTAAATTAAAAGTGCTGCTCTTTTCAACTGAATCTTTTTGAAAGTGAGTTTTGTTTATTTATCTAGGTGGCCATGTTGTTGTTTTTTTTGTTTATTTGTCTGGTTCCTAATGTTGTTGTTTTTTCTCCATATATTTCAGGTAAGTCTCCAGCTCTGTTGTCCAGTCAGTAATTAGAATCTGTCAGGTAATCAATGTTCTGTTATCTTTCCTTAATCTACTTAGGCACTTATTCACCAACCATTCTTAAGTTTAAGTCTATTGACTTAAGCGCATGTCGCAATTTTCATACCAACAAAACTAAGATGACTCATGAAGTTTCAGTATGCTTTTAAGCTGAAAGTAGCAAAGTTACAGTGTCATGCAAAATTACAGACATGTAGCTAAATACATTATGAAGAGGACCGGACCTGGTAGCGCAATCGATAGAGTGTCAGCTCCATGAATGGGAGGCCCCAGGTTCGATCCCGGGCCGCGACATACCAAAGTCGTCAAAAATGGTAGTGGTATTACTCCCTTGCTAACGCTCAAGCAAATATAAGGGTAGTTCCACAACTGGTTGGCCCGGTGTCAGGATAATATGACTGGGTGTGGTATCATGCCAGGTGTTCACGGCATGCTATACACAGTGAAGACAGCACTATATCTGCTTCAAGTGGACACCGTCTCCAGATAACTGAAATACTATTGGTGGGACGATAAACCCAAAAAACAAACAAACATAATGAAGATATTTTGGATTGAAATTCATGACTTGAGCAATTCTTACTTACGAATAGTTGGAGAATACTGGCCTAAAAATAGAAAAAGTAACTAAGAAATTGGCCATGTAACGATAAATAACATGTGCATACTGCAGACAAGGGTACAACTCTTGCTGTGTCCTCAGCACATACAGTAAGCACACTTTATTCCTTTAACCTTAGAACTCATCCAATTAGCATATTTAGATTATTCTAACTGTATCAACATTAAAGTATTTTTTTTGTGTGTAAATAAAGATTTTGTATGAAAAATACCATTATCCTACAATCTGATGGTGAAAGATGTGCTATATAATCGATGATACTATTGGTAGAAGTGCTACATTTAGCACTACTATCTTGTCAAACTCACAAAACAGCTTCAAAGTTTTGCTTCTCAAGGTTTCAATCAAGATTTCAAGATGGGAAAATTAATTCCATCCATATTATCACCATGTTGTGTTGATGCCAAAATCTTTGGATTCCATTTCCTACTTCCTACTGGCCATTATAATGTATCAATTTAGTGAAACACAAGATGGGTTAGTTGAAATGTTTTTTGTGGTGTGTGTGGCTCATGTAGCCTTGTGGATACCTCCCCCACATCCCCACTTGTTCCTGAAATTGGCAGTTGGCAGGAAATCCTCCGCCCCCCACACTTTTTTAGTTTATCAACCATAGACTGGGAAGTACAGTTTGAACATCAGTTAAAAGGAAACATGAGGAACATTTCTAATGAGAAACTTTTGAATGATAGAAAATGCCAGTAAAATTTCATTTTCAGTAACAAGATATTGATGCATTTCTTGAAATAAAAAAAAAATAGAAGGAAATTTTTTGTAAGACATTTAACGAACTTTTTTTGTAAGACCTTCAAAAAGAAAAAATTTGATTGAGAGAAAATGTCTGTTACATATATATATTGTTTTACTTTGTATATATATATATGTATATTCCATGTTTTGTACAAAATTAATGTTGGCATTAGACTTAACATAAAAGTGACCAGACCTGGTAAAATCCTGCACTAGACCTGGTAGCATAATCGGTAGAGTGTCGGCTGCAGGTACGGGAGACCCTGGGTTCAATCCCGGGCCGCGACATACCAAAGACGTTAAAAATGGTAGTGGTATAGCTCCCTTGCCAACGCTGAAGCAAATATAAGGGTAGTTCCATAACTGGTTGGCCAGGTGTCAGGATAATTTGACTTGGTGTGGTATCATGCCAGTTTTTCACGGCATGCTATACACAGAGAAGGCAGCTCTATATCTGCTTCAAGTGAATACCATCTCCAGATGACTGAAATACTGCTGGTTGGATGATAAACCCAATAAACAAACAAACAAAACCTAAAAGTGTAATATCAGAGGGACCCAGAACCATTTTCATTGAAGTAGAATTTTTTATCACAATTATTTATCCTCCCATTATACAATGGATTCAATTGATTAATTTGTTTATGAAACTATAAAGCAGTCGTTTATCTCCCTTTTTTTTATAGCGCTATCTTTTTGTTGCTCTTCTTCTCCCAATATTTGCATCCATTGACAAATAGACCGTGCCAGAATTGCAACAGATCTCCATCCTTTATCTTAAGAAGGTACTATCACATTAAAAAGTAAGATGTCAAATAATTGGCACATAAGAAAAACGGTAGTACAGTAATTATGAAATATCTCCAACTTTAATGCCACCAAATTGACACATGGAAAATTAATTTGTCTGGGAACTGCTTATATACTGGTGTTATATACTGGGGTACTGGCATCTACAATATTTCTCTACAATATCTTCCCCTGCCCTCCACTAAATGCAGTCTAGTCATAGATTATTGGTTAATAGAGAAAAGTTGGGCTTGCAGTTCTGCCTCCGTTAGGCCCATGTAGTTTATCAGTAATTTTATGATTTATGTAACACTTTTAAGTTTTATTGCATTACCTGTGTATCATTTCTTAATTCATTTATGGCACTTACATTACAAAAGACAGAATATTGTAATGAAAAGACAATGAAAAATCTTGTGTAATATTAGAAGGTAATTTTGTTAGAATGTTTTCTTTATTTATTTATGAAAATGTGCTTTTGAAGATTTTTGCGTGTTTTTAACATTGGATGTCAATTTTGTAAATAAGAATATGGCTCTTTTTTGGAAAAACTAATGGACATCATTTTTTTTGTGCTTAATTTCAAATCTGGGTGCATAAACTCAATGATTTGGTTATATTTATTTCATATTTAATAAAAATATAAATTTCAATTAAAATGTATTTTATATAACCATGTGTTCTTTGACTAAATACTTATTTTTGTGTCAAAAATGTCAAACAAAAAAGTACTAATGACCAAGTCATGACAAGCAACACAAAGCAATGTACTTAATTTTAATAATATCTTTGCAGTTAATATAACATAAAAATACCTTTTATGCAAAAAAAATTTGAAACTAAGCACAAAAATGTAGTTCAGAAAAAGAGCCATATATGGCAAAGTCCTATGAGCATTGCAACATATAGCAAAATTTGAAAGGACACAGGACACAGGTATTGACATGCAAGCCAAATGAAATAGTAAGAACAAATCTGTTATGAGCCATTTTACAAAATGAGCAGACCAATCAATTCTGCCTAGAGATACTCTTATATGTAGCATATATAAAATAATCCTGTTGTGAAATCATAAAACCACACTTCCAGTAGAAAAAAAAATATAGTAAAACTGGCATTTATTTTAACTGACACTAAAAAATAAATATGAAAGAAACAATAACACAAAGACCGCAATGCATTTAAAAAGAACAAATGTTTTTCTCCTTCATTTCATTCATCACTGTGTGAAAATGCTATTCACTAATATACATGTACTTGCTAAAAAAAACTTGAAACGATAAATCTGTTCAATCCGTGTGTCCAATCAATGTGTTCATCTGATCACTAAGATGTTGGAGAATGAGCCAGATCCAGCAGGGGTCGCAAGTGTCTTCGACCAGCTCTTCATCAATGTCAGTGGACGTTTGCTCAGGTCCTGGTCAACTATTGGCACACATAGCTGAACTGTCCTTGCAGTCTATGCCTGTGTTATTCCTTTCCATTTTCATCCTAAGCATGATTTTTATCTATTTTCTTATAATCATACTTCCTTCTTACAGCAAATCCTTAACTATTCTTAAGTAAGAATTTCTCAAGTTATGGATTTCAATCCACAATATCTTCATTATGTATTTAGCTACATGTCTGTATTTTTGCATGACACTTTAACTTTTCTACTTTGAGCTTAAAACCACATATGAAACTTCTAAATAAACTTGCTTTTGTTGGTATAAAATTTGTGACTTGGGCTTAAATCATGACTTAAGCTTAAGAATGGCTGCTGAATATTGGCCTAAATGTTTTTTACAGCATTATTTTCTAAATTAAAAAATCCAAAACATCATCTCTGAGTCTCCGTTCTGTACGACTGCCTTTGGGCTTATTACTGGCTTTTCCTAATTATAAGAATGAAAGCTATTGAATAAGCAAAAGATGGAATTACCAGAATTGAGTTGTGCAAAATCTCCATAGAAACCATTTGTGTCCTTCACAACTCTGGACGCCTTGTGACAGGTCAGTGATTGTGGTGATTGTTTTGTCCATATCAGATCGTAAACTAATGGTGCTCTAGTATGTTGGCTAATGATGTCGATATCTGACTTAGGGAAGTCATTGAATGGAAAAAGAATTGTGGCTAAAATTGGTCGACCATAATCTTTGTGGATATCCAAGTTATTAACGGACAATATTCTGGACTGTGTTGCTTAAGGTGTTGAAATTTAGAGGCAAGGAATTGTTATACTTTAAAAAAGGAGAAACTTTTAAGTTCTTTAGAGTGTTGCCTTTTATTCTAAAAGTAACAATATCCTTGTTTTTCCTCCTTAAACATGAAAAGCTATTTGTTTTACAAAAAAGAAGCAAACATACAAACTGAAAAATTTGGTACAAAAATTTTAGAAAAATATATTAAAAATGTTCACTTTGAAATCATCCTGATAGTACATTCACCATCCTTGCCAACTGATTATACCTACTTCTAAACCATATGGCAACTCAATGATAAATATTTTTTTTGTATTTGAAAATATTGAAAAGACTGAAAAAGTAAAGATTGGTATCTGCCAGCTCCTGACTGGTACCTTTTGGATCAAAATCTGCACCTGACTGGACCTGGTAGCGCAATCTGTAGAGCGTCGGCTCCAGGTACGGGAAGCCCTGGGTTTGATTCTGGGTGGCAACATACTGAAGTCGTTGAAAATGGTTGTGGTATAGCTCATTGTTAAAGCTCAAGCAAATATAAGGGTAGTTCCACGACTGGTTGGTACTGTATAAGGATAATGTGACTGGGTGTGGTAACATGCTATAGACAGTGAAGGTGGCACTATATCTGTTTCAAGTGGTAACTGTCTTCAGATAACTGAAATACTGTTGGTGGGACAATTAACACAATAAACAAACACAATCTACACCATTTGCTGCAAAGTTTCAACAGGTATAGACACATTTATAAGATTGATATTTTCAGACGCTTCCTGCAAAAGTGCTTATAACTTGAACAACAATGAGATATTACTTTTCTTTATGTAAGTTGTACAAGTATGAATTTAATGAATACATTCATAAATACTGTTGTAATAGCTGGACAATTGATCGATATTCTTAGAGACTTGCCTGCCCAACCAAAATATGATTTTGTTAATAGATTCCCCGTTCTGGATGATACCCTGCATGCTCCGATCCTTTAAAAAGCCACTGGGGTATATTCCTCAAAATACGGTACTAATAAACAAAAATCTAAGAATGGCTTTTCAACAACAGATATACCATGACAAGTGTGTTAAATACAACATAATGAGTTGTAAGTTAGTTGTTTTTCAAACTGTTACACCTACATTCATAATCACACTGTACAACTGTGTACCCTTCATACATGTGAACTCTCCCACTTTTGGTGGGGGGACTCCCACTTCAAGGTTCAAAATTACTTGAAAATGAGGGGTGTTTTACACCTTTTTAGAAATCTCCCTTCTTGGAATAATATCTTCCTTCTTTTTTTTAAATGAAAATAAAAAATCTCCCACTTTGCAAGTGGAAATTTCACATGTATGTGGCCCTGGATTTGAAAACTCCAAGACTCTTCAAGAATATTTTTTTGTTTTCACAGTTACCTCATAATTCAGACATGTTCACAAATATTCATCGAGAATATTGATTCTTGGCTTGATAGTTTAAATCATGTATGGTAATAGCAATTCAAAACAAGCCGCACTATCACACATACTCTATGGAATCAATTTTCCTTTTTCCTCAAAATAAAATATCTCCAGGTTAAACTGTTCCCAAGTTTTATGAGGATGTTTAGCTGAACGGTGAGGATGAAATGAATGATATCCGAATTAAAATGGAAATGTATGATTCTGCATAAGAACCAGGGAGTTGTTGAGAAATTAGGTCAAGTTTTAATGCCGGCATGTGTCATAGATGATCCATTTGTAAAAATTGTTAAAAAATTAATCCAAATATATTGCCCTAAAACTGGTGGTATGAAGTTATTCCTGTTCCATGATGTAAATTGTTACATAAGTTATAATTTAGGTCCATTAGATATATATAATTATTCCAAGACAATTTTGATTTAAAGATCTAATCATTAGGTACATGCTCTGTTGGTACTTTTACCTTAAAAGACATCACAATATGATTGTTTCATTAATCTTAATTCAATGTTTAATCAATCTTAATTAAAAAGAAATTAAATCTTATTGAAATGTGTAATTTTTAGCTTAGTATTGCTGCTTTAGTTGAACTAATTGCCCAAATATGGACTTAAGATAGCTGTAGGAATTTTATAATATGTGGTAGACAAATTAACGGAGTTAACAGAGATCTTATTAAGGACAGTAAAACTTACACACAAAAAATCTAAAAACTGGGATTTAAACCTGTTACCCAAGATTCCAAGTGATTCCAGCTAATGCCCATCATCTGTTACTGTTGCTGTTGCTAATCTAGAAACAGTAAACATATTAGCAAAGCTTCTTGCAACACCAACCACTGTTTTGTGTTCCATAATGCTAGCCACATGTCTCGCTAATAGACAGAGCAGAATGCCTCATGAAATCTTGGTCGAGGTGTGGGGGGCTGTGCTTTTCTTCACTGGTTTCAGGGTATCTCCATGGCCATGATATGGCATGTAAATGTACTGTTTTAATGCGATACTAATCCTTAGTGAGTATAAGTATAAAGATTATGGTGATGTTTGATGATGATGATAGTGATGATGCTCATGATGCTTGTGATGTTTGATGATGATGATGCTCATGATGTTTAATGATGATGATAGTGATGATGCTCATGATGTTTGATGATGATGATAGTGATGATGCTCATGATGTTTGATGATAGTGATGATGCTCATGATGTTTGATGATGATAATAGTGATGATGCTCACGATGTTTGATGATGGTGATTATGATGATGCTCATGATGTTTGATGATGATGATAGTGATGATGCTCATGATGTCTGATGATGATGATTGTGATGTTTGATGATGTTTGATGATGATGATAGTGATGATGCTCATGATGTTTGATGATAATGATAGTGATGATGCTCATGATGTTTGATGATGATAATAGTGATGATGCTCACGATGTTTGATGATGGTGATTATGACGATGCTCATGATGTTTGATGATGATGATAGTGATGATGCTCATGATGTTTGATGATAATAATAGTGATGATGCTCACGATGTTTGATGATGGTGATTATGATGATGCTCATGATGTTTGATGATGATGATAGTGATGATGCTCATGATGTCTGATGATAGTGATGATGCTCATGATGTTTAATGATGATGATAGTGATGATGCTCATGATGTTTGATGATGATGATAGTGATGATGCTCATGATGTTTAATGATGATGATAGTGATGATGCTCATGATGTTTGATGATGATGATAGTGATGATGCTCATGATGTTTAATGATGATGATAGTGATGATGCTCATGATGTTTAATGATGATGATGAATGTGATGATGCTCATGATGTTTGATGATGATGATAAATGTGATGATGCTCATGATGTTTGATGATTATAATGATGCTCATGATGATTGATGATGATGATTGTGATGATGCTTGTGATGTTTGATGATGATGATAGTGATGATGTTCATGATGTTTGATGATTTTGATGATGCTCATGATTGTTTGATGATGATGAATGTGATGATGTTCATGATGATTGATGATGATGATTGGGATGATGTTTGATGAAGATGCTGATAAGATGAAGTGTTGCCTAGAATACAACAAAGGTTTTGGCATTCTGTCTCCTTTTATAATGGATTGCATGTTTTCTTCCTCATTTCCTTTTGCCTCTGAATCTATATTGGATTACTTTTGGCTTTTGCAGTTGGTAAATTTATTGAACATTAAAGCCTGTTTTGTTACTAAATAGCGACTGGAATATCTTCACACAGTCCCCAAGTCTATTGTTCCCTGGAAGATTTAGATGTTAACCCTTTCATTTAAAGTTCATCTATCATTTTGTAACTTCACTGGACTTTGTTTGGTTTTTTTTTCTTTAAAAGTGATAAAAGGATTTTAATAAATGTATGTTCAAGTTGTAATAATAGATTTAAGACTGAACCAGTCTTCACATAAACGCTTAGTTATGCAGATTCTGCTAATGATTGTGAACAGTTTGTAAAAGCGTAAAATGGCGTATACGTGCAGGAAAGGGATAATCGTCAGATTCAATTTTGATTTCATTTGAGGATGAGACTCGTAACTATCTACCAGATCTAACAATTCTAAATTGAAACTTTTCCAATATCCTTAAGTACTCCTACTAAATCTGATGCAAGTGTTAATATAAATGATCAAATCTTGTAGATGGAGCAAAATATCTGCAGTTATACATTAATATCTTTGATTTGTATTCTGAAGATTAAGTTAGGTTCCTAAAAAGCATTGATTTATTCATAAACTGGTAAGACCTGACACATTAGTTTGCTAGGAGCGATTTATACGCAGAAGCGATCTGCGTTCTTTGCGGCTGCGGCATCTATCATTGACCACAAACGACTTGTTTGAGACCCTTTACAAAGATCTCTGGAATCCTTAACTGCCCATTGCATCCTGTCCTGAATTAATAGCACGATTCCATGACAGCAGCAACTACATGGAATGCCCATTTGTGGCCAGACTCGATTGATTGAGGCCGTCAGTAGGAAAATGACCAGTGATTGTAAGTAAGGAAATGAACGGGATTTGTTTTCCACATAATTACCACCGATCACCTGATCAAGTGTCTAAAGTTTTTTCTCTTGCATTTTTTTCTCTCACGATTTCTTGTCTGGTTGGGGGCACCGGTGGACCGAGTGGTAAGAGTTCGCTGACTTGTAACTCCTCAGCCCCTGATCGCATGGGTTTGAGTCCCGTTCGGGGTCGAGATCTTTTCTTTTGCGAGAGGTTTTCCAGCTAACCTGTGGTGCGGCAGTGGTTCTACTGAGGCATTAGTCTGGGGTCTTCCTCCACCAATAATTAGCTGGATGTCGCCAATATGACAATAATTGTTACCATGCTATGTAACAAAAAACAAAACAAACATACTTGTCTTGTTGGAAAAAAATTAATTAATCCTTAACATACTTCTCTTAAACAACAGACATTTTTTGTGTAATAGAAAAAAGTGTCTAGACTGGGGGTTTTTGTTTTAAACAGTGAGGTAAAAAAAGCCAGCCATATTCTGATACTGTCATTGGCTGAAAAACAAATCCACTTTATTAAGTACATTGTGTTTGTTATGTATTTTCTGAATGAAAGGATGGAAATTGTTCTGAACAGATATCTTATATTCATGATGGATTCTTGCAAGACGAACATTTTCCTTTTTAATATAAATTATATATTTTTGAAATGATCTTTCTAGAAGACGTACATTTTTTGTTCATGTGTCACCTGGATTAGCAGGATATAGCTGTGTTATCTCCCTATCTAGATCTGCCTCCCTTACCCACCCCCTACTACCATCAGTAATTCCCTGTGTCTAATTGAGGGATTAATCCTTACACAACTGGCAGTCCTGATTTCTCTTTCAACCTCATTTTTATAATCACAGAATGTACTTCTTATGCACAGCTCTTAACTTAAGTCAGAAATTGAAACAGATTTTACAAACTGCTCTCTGTTGATTTGTACACTTGCTTAATCTAAATTTCAAAATTAATTGAACTTTATTTAAATTTAAACAATAATATTCAATAATGAATGAACATATAAATGTAAGCATATTATTAAAATCTTCAATTAAGAGGTAGAAAAATGAAGCTGTATCATAGATTTGTCTCAACATTTAGTCAAGGTGAAAGTTCTGTGAAGGAATACTTGCCAGGGACCGTGGTGGTGGTTTTCAACAAAATATTCAACAATAGGTCATTATTCTTTTACTAAAGCATATTAGCCTCCTGGAGCAGGGTATATTGCTGTATTTGTGCCATGGACTGGCATGAAATATTTGAAGGTATCTATCACTTTTTGAATCTTCCTAGAACAGCAGTCATCCTGCCTATTGCAGGTGTACAGGTTTGGTAGCCTCTAAACTTCCTTAACCCAGCTGACCAAATTTCTCTAGTGAGGTTATTTATGCAGTCCACCATCGTATAAAGTGTCCCATCGCATTTGTCCATATATAGGTAGGATACATATAAATCCAATTTCCTGATTATTTTCTGTGATGAGGAGAAAGGGAGATGAGAAAGAGGACCCAAGCCTGTGTGAAGTATACAAGTAGCGGATGAAATTACGGTGCTGTTTGATTGATTCAGCCAACAATGCAGGCTGGCAGCAACACTCTGATTGGTGTCTCCCTGCGACGTCCATCTAATCTCGTAAAATGTACCTATATAGCACACAACTGGATGCTACGCTGGCAGAAATTGGCTAAAAGTTGCTCCCAGGACAGTCTCAAGTTGCATCATGTAATGGATGAGAGAAATTTTATTTCCTTTCAATTTTGAAGAGTTATTTGTATCATTTACTTTTCATAACGGTGCATGCCAGCTTCTTTATTGCATATTCTTTGTGCAATCTGAAACTTACTCTTATTTTATAACCAACATGCTGCAATTTATATTATAATTTTTTTTATGCTGAATTCAGACAAACAGAATTATGCAAATCTGTTGCGAAATCCTTTTGTTGGTCTCTATTCTGCTTACCATGATTCTAATAAAAAAGCTCAAATATACATCATATATGTTTTCTGATTATATCTTGAATACTAATAGCTTTCTTTTGATTTTTTTTTGTTGTAAAAATGTAAATTTTTCTTTAGACTTGACCTGGAAGCACAATTAGTAGAGCGTCGGCTCCTAGATACGGTAGACCTCGGGTTCAATCCCAGACCGTGACATACCAAAGTCATTAAAAATGGAAGTGGTATAAGCTCTCTTGCTAACACTCAAGCAAATATAAGGTTAGTTCCATGACCAGTTGGCCCAGTGTCAGGATAATGTGACTGGATGTGGTATCATTCCAGGTGTTGATGACATGCTATACACAGTGAAGGCAGCACTATATCTGCTTCAAGTGGACACCCTTTCCAGATAACTGAAATACTGATGGCGGGACAATAAACCAAAATAAATACATTTCTTAAGAGGAAGATTCTGTTTATTCTTTTTTCGGTATATTCACTGACAAAACCATCTTTTAATTCCCTATTGACCTTGCCATTGCTGTCTGGGCATCGTATCATGACTCAGACTGCAGCTCTTTGATGAATCCTGGCCAGTAATTGTCCTCAGTGCCAATTAAGGCGGGGGACATTTACATTTGACATCATCACCATAAATATAATTCTATGCATCAAGAAATGGTCATAAATACTCCCAGACCGGTCCAGGTCTGTCAGGCTCCTATCTCCTGTGGTAGCCCTGGTAGCATGTCTGCTGGTCATTCAATCAGTTAGGGGTCACCTCCATAGCCCCAGTGTAAGGGAGCAACCTTGTCTTTACGTAGCAATATATCCCATATTTCCTTACTGTAACCACACATTGTGGGTATTCATTAGATTCGTCACATCGAGACAATTCTTTTGACTACCAACATTTTGGGGTTTGGAGGAGAATAAATGATTAAGACAGAAAATTCTGCATTCGATTTAGGATCTTTGGGACAGCCCCACTACAAACACAATGGTTCTTGGGGTCAGTGACTGCCCATTGTAGCTGCATGTACATATCAGACAGCAGTCAGTGAGACATTGATATGGCCAGTGGGTGGTCAGTTAACAGCATGAATCATGATAGCCTCTCCTGCATCTATTAAGACATCCATTTTCCAGGGTCAAGATTTTGGATGAAAAAGTGTGAACCCTGGGACAATGTTGGTGCATATGCTAATATCCATGAAATATGAACAAATTACTAGGATAATACGATGAATTCTTGGTAATTTCATGCTTAGAGTGGTATTTACTCATTATGATATTTATTTTGCTGCGCTTAATGGAATTTATGTTATGTTTTCTGGAATATTCATAGAAATGGCAGCAATGATAATGGTATTTCCATTTTTTTGTCCAAATAATTATTAGTTCTTAAATGAAAATATATCTACATATAACAACAAACTGAACATCATACTGGCTGCAATAGCTCAATTGGTAGAGCGTTGGCTTGCGGATCGGGAGGTTGCTAGGTTCAAACCCAAGCCAGGTCAAACCAAAGACTTTAAAGTTGGTAGTAGTGGCTTTGCTACTAACACTTGGGGCTAAGAGGAACAGCATTACGCCTGACTCGGCAGTGTCAGTATAATGGACTGGCTGGGTTCAGTCCCTGGGCACCTCATAACTGCCCCTGTGCTATAAGAGAGAAATGTCGCTGCACAGTATAGTTTATTCTTATTAGTCTTGGTGTATTTTGAAGGCAAATAAATAATATAAGTGTCCTTTTTTTAATTTAAGGTTATTTAATTTGTTTCTGATGCTTGCATCGAAATTTGTGATTTTTGGGGGGTTATTTATGTGATAAAGCTTGGGTCTTTATACAGTTGTTAAATTTATTTTAGAAGCTGAAATCTTTTTTACTGTTTTAACTACATTTATCTTAAGTAATAAGTTAAGTATAGCGAAGTGATGTTGCAGGTGGCTGTAGAAGTGGCAAACAATAAAGGACAGCAATTAAAACATTTGAATTGTTGCAAGCTGACATAAGATATATTAACTCTAAGTCAGCTAAGCATACATGGTTATTGCAAAATGGTGTAGACTGGACCTGGTAGATGGGAGGCCCCAGGGTTTGACCCCGGGCCAGGACATACCAAGTTCGTTAAAAATGGTAGTGGTATAGCTCCCTTGCTAATGTTCAAGCAAATATATGGGTAGTTCCCAGACTGGTTGGCCTGGTGTGACTGGGTGTGGTATCATGCCAGGTGTTCACAGCGTGCTATACACAGTGAAGTCTCCATATAATTGAAATACTATTGGTAGGACGGCAAACCCAATAAACAAATGGTGTAGATCCAGATCAGCCATTACCTGATTGGCGCTGTCTAAACTGGATCTACACTATTTGCTGCTGAGTCTTTAGCTATTAATATTGTTACATTTGAACGTAGCTGGTTGAAAAAACAAACTCTTTAAGTGGGGTTTTTTGTAACTAAATGTTGCAGAAATGACTGCTCATGTGTTTGTATGAAGGAGAGTTGGAGTAAGGAGTGTTTACCCGGCTGCATTAACTTGTGACCTGAGAGTGCAGTTTGCAGCGGTGGGCTTCCACTGAAGAGCTCTTGTCAGCCTCTTGATAGCTTGAGTCTTGTTGAGCTGCCATGTCACAAGTCTGCCTCTCCTGTGCGCCGAGTGACACCTTAATATTTATATTGTCTCTGCACAATACACACAGCTTTAGATTAAGTTTAGAAAAGTCCTGAAACAATACTTATACTCCAGAACCATGTATGACAAATACTACTTGGCAGAGACAATTGTAATTAACACACACGAAACAGGGCTCCAAGTGGAGAATTATTGGATATATGTCATATATATAATATATATAACTAGCTGCTTCCCTTATGTAGACGTTAGAACCACAAGTACGACTGATCTTGGAAGCATTTCACTTATACATGGATCTTGGAACTTCTAGAAGGCTGACTTTGGGGGGATTTCACTTCTGTGGACCTTGCAACCACAAGAATGCTGACTTTGGGGACATAACTCAAAATGACCATGAGGATTAAGCTAATAGTATACGTCCATATCAGACTGCTATATACTGTTTTTGTTAAGTAATTTATATATTGATTCCTTCCGGAACCATCACATTTAGATGTGAGCAAAAAATTTAAAAAAGTTTAATACAAGTTGTTTACAACTAAAGAAAGATCAGAGTCATGGGAATGTTGTGAAAAATGTGACATGGAATGCAGTCTCACCTGCCTATTTTGATCACATCTGATGACAACAGGAGCTGCGATAATGTTTCTAATTGAATTTTAATTGCTGTTTGCGGTATTCATAATAACGTGATTAAGTGTATGTCTACGTGATTGTGTTCGGGGCAGGATAATTATGTTGACAGGAATCCTTGCTGTATTAGAATGTGACACATATTGAGTGCAGTTCTGTTCTGTTTCAGAATGATAAAAACTTTCTTTTCTCTGACAGGTAGAGTTGATTCTGTCCTATCATTTGGCACATGTTTTATTCAGTGAATGCTTTTTGTTGATGAATGTAAAATTGAAAACATGACTCAAATTAGGGGTGGATAATTTTGTCTATAATTGGATCAAAGGAGTTTTCCGAAACTGGATACACTGTTTTGCAATGGGTGCCTTCCACTGTTTGGATCATCGTGTTCTCCAGTTTCCAGTTTTCAGTGTGTTTTTCTGTTTTACTTTTCTTTTGTCGGCATTTGGTTGATTAATAAAATATTTAACTGCCTCTAGGTGAATTAGACTGGACTGGTTACTGCATGTTTCAGACTTGCACCCCTGTCTTGGATCTACAGACCGGCTCACATGACATGTCTATGAATGTCGTCTGCTGTGGGGTAATTGTAGTCCTTTTCATTAAAGCATTATTCTGCGTATCCCCAGCCCGTATGTGAACATGAAACAGATCAAAATTCATTACATGTAACTTAAACCCTCATATTGAAACGGAATAATGAGGAGGGAAAATTCTGAAACGATCATGATAACATCATACTGCCACCTTTTGTCTGCCATGAAAAACAGTTTCTGAGCATCAGATTATGTAAGATTGTTTCTCTGATAATTTTTAAATTACCTGCTCTCGACTTGTCATGTATCAAGTTTATTTCTGATAACATATTACCAGGGTAGGTGGTCAACAAGTGACAGATGAAGAATTTTAAATTAGGAAAAAAATAATTAAAACAGTTATTGTTCAGTTATTGTGCAGACTTAATATAGAAAATGTAATTAAAAAAAGTTAATCAAATATAAAAATGACTGGGATGAGTCAGTGATCTTTTACTGGCAGTAGGTCTTTTTTTTAACATTTTAAATATACAATTACATACCTACCATGTGATTTTTGGCAGGTTAAAAAATAAAATCCAAAATATATTTGGATTATTTTTATGACCCCACAAAAGTGATACAGCAGTCACACTCTCATTCGTCAATCTGAGCACTTGTTTATCCAATTGTCCCATCCATTTGTCCCATCTGTTTGTCCCATCCTATCCATTTGTCCCATCCAATCCATTTGTCCCATCTGTTTGTCCCATCCATTTGTCCCATCTGTTTGTCCCATCCAATCCATTTGTCCCATCTGTTTGTCCCATCCATTTGTCCTATCCATTTGTCCCATCTGTTTGTCCCATCCATTTGTCCCATCCATTTGTCCCATCCATTTGTCCCATCCGTTTGTCCCATCTGTTTGTCCCATCCATTTGTCCCATCCATTTGTCCCATCCGTTTGTCCCATCCATTTGTCCCATCCATTTGTCCCATCTGTTTGCCTCATCCATCCATATCATGTACATTATTTACATGCTAGGTGGGTTTTTTTTCAGATAAATGGAAAAAGTAACGACCATCACTTTTTTTGGTTGTATTTATTTAATAACTAATAAAAGTATAAATTATAATTAAAATGTTTTGTTAATTACAATGTATTCTTTGACTAATTATTTATTTTAAATGTCAAACTTTAAAGTTTTGACATTTTTGACAAAAAAGTACTTATTACCAAGTCATGACAATCAACACAAAGCAATGTACTTTTTTAAAAAATATCTTCGCAGTTAATATGAAATAAAAATACCTTAATAATACAATTTATGCAAACAAATTTGAAACTAAGCACAAAAATGTAATGGTCGTTATTTTTCCAGTTATCTGAAAAAGAGCCATATACATATATATGTATACCTATGTAAAATGTTTGTTTGTTGGTTTTAATGTCATACAAATTAAAATGTTATGTTTCTTGGTAGTTACCATTTACAGATGTAACAAAAAAGTATTTTTTATAGCAATTCAGAAAGAAAACCTTTTATAAACTTGTGTTTGTAATGAGATATTTTTTATCTGGTTAATAGTGGGTCAATCAGAATATGTCAGATGGCAAAAATGGACTGGGCTCTACGAGATGGTGATAACATCTATGGTAACAGTCAGTGGGGCGTAATTCTAATTCGGCCAAATGGCCAATAAATATAATGGACTCGGGGCTTGGGCCTATTGAGGCTTATGTAAGACGATTTAAAGGGGATAAACCTCAGGGAAGCCATTGGTATGTTTTATTTCACTACTCTGACTGTGTTTGTTGATGGAAGATAGATCCCAGGATAAACTGGTTCACCCCAGGGATACTTGACTGATAGCCATCTTAAGTCCTGCCTACATAGGGACTGGATAGCTAGCTAAATCAACAAATTGGGCTTTGGTATTTTTTGTATGGGTTACTATTAATTGACTGTCAGTCTGATCTGAGTTAGTTGTTTGATGACTGGACATGGTTGAGATGTGGCGCAATTTAGCTGGTCAAAATACTGCAAACAGTCCCACATGATTTTAGTATGTCAGTGACTATAAAGCTTTGGACAATGATCCTTTCTTGAAACAGGAATTAACAGCAAACCTAATAATTGAACAAGTATGATTTTGCTAAAGTTAGAAGCTAACAATGCTTGCTGCATGTTTGATTGATAATTTAATGTTGTTTATCTGCCATGCTATAAATGCTGCCAAACCACTGTCATGCTATTAGTGCTGCAAAATCACTGTCATGCTATTAATGCTTAAGAACCACTGTCATGCTATTAATGCTGCAAAACCACTGTCATGCTATTAATGCTGCAAAACCACTGTCATGCTATTAATGCTGCAAAACCACTATCATGCTATTAATGCTGCAAAACCACTATCATGCTATTAATGCTGCAAAACCACTGTCATGCTATTAATGCTGCAAAACCACTGTCATGCTATTAATGCTGCAAAACCACTGTCATGCTATTAATGCTGCAAAACCACTATCATGCTATTAATGCTGCAAAACCACTGTCATGCTATTAATGCTGCAAAACCACTGTCATGCTATTTATGCTGCAAAACCAACAGATAAAGATACATTTGCCAACATTGCAGATCTGTATATTGAAGACATCCTTTCTGCAGCTGCATAAGCTGTGTCAGCTGTTTCGTGATACGGTTTTATTGCTCATACATTCATAAAGAAGAAATTAAAATTGTGGGTGAAAAAAATAATATATAAAATATAATTAAACCATAGTCAGTGATAGATAATGTTTTAGGTTAAGGAGCTTCACAAATAACACAAGCTGATTGGTGACAAATTACTGGTGTGTCACTTACAGATTATGAGGATTATGGCCCCTGAAAAGCCAAGATTATGTTTTTCCTATTTAATTTTTGCCTTTATCTGTAATTTCCATCAGGCATAAAATATTTTCACATTTTAACATGGTGGTAGATATGGGATCTCATGCAGGTGTGCCAAGATAAAAGACATGTGCAATGATAATATTGTCATTGTCCCTGGTAAATATTCTTTCATAGTTCATAGAACTTTCACCTGGCTTCAATGTTCAGACAAATCTGGTGATACATGTTTACATTTATATATTTCTTTATTATTGAATATTATTGAATATTATTATTTAAATTTAAATAAAATTCAAGTAACTTTAAAATTTAAAACGGAGACCAATTTGAAAATCTGTTTCAATTTCTGACTTAAGCTTAGAGCTGTGCATTAAAAATACATTTTGTGATAATAAACATGATTTAAAGTTGAAAGAGAAATCAGATTGCCTGTTGTGTAAAGATTAATCCTTCAATTAGACACAGGGAATTACTGGTGGTGGTGGGGTGGGGGCAGATCTAGATGGGGAGATAACACTGCTATAGCTTGCTAATCCAGGTGACACATGAACAATAGTGCCAGTAGGTCAGGGGGGGCTAACATACTCCAGGAATGTTGCAGGACTTTGTAGAGTAACTAAAAAAAATAATGTTTTAACCCTTTTGATCATACATTTGTCATTGCATACTTTTGCAAAGTATTGACATGTATCTCTCTTTTCTTTGGCAGAATCTGCACATCTGAGGGTTTATGATTATGTAGATTGGCTTAGCCATGGATCTATACAAACATGCCAAACATGTGTATTAAAAATACTTTTTAGACTGTTTTAAAGAGAGTCGACAAAATCAGGTGAATTTTAAAAATCAATGACATGTGCTATGAATGAAAGGGTTATAGGTGGTATTCGACAGTCTGCTTATATTCCAATGTACCAATTCTTATTCTTATGTACCAATATCTAACCTTTGTCATGGAGAATTTGGTCATACTTTTTGCACAAAGCCATACTTTAGTTGTTTAAAGATGACTTTGAAATCTAACCATATTGTGCCAATCACAAAAATTACTCTAAATGTCCAGTCTTACAAACTATAGCGGGCTCAACAAGGTCTCTGCTAAAAGTATAGACGTAAAAGCAGATTACCTGGATGACTATATAAAAGTAAGTGGTCACACGGTTTTGTAAGTTTAAAAATATCTATCTCTGCAGCGTGGCTCGGATAGGAAACACCTGTTTGCAATGACAAATGGGGATATATCCTTGACTGGTTGGTTACACAGATCTTGTAAGCTTGCAAAGCAAAAAATTTATCAGGCTTTATGTCAAGGGATGCTGGATAAGAATCAACACTATTTGGTGCTTAGGTTCCATTGGAACATTTCAATGCATCAAGTTGTAAGAAAAAATTAAGAGTTGAGTTTGGGTTATTTAGGAAATGATTCATAATTAAAGTTTAATTAAATATAACTTATATAGAATGTTCACCAAATTAATATTGGTCAATATTGTGTTCATTTTTAGATTGTTTTCCTTAAAAGTTAAGAGGAAAAAGAGTAACAAAATGACAATAATCATGAGGACTGAGGCGGATCCAAAAATATTTGGTCGGAAGAGGTGTATGAATCTAGATCTTTTCAACTTCAGTAAATACTAGACATATATACACAGTAAGGGATCCTGACTTTGACCTAAGCAGTCACAGACAAAATTTACTTCAAATCATAGTATTTTTTAAGCTTACTTGTACATGTTTTCACAACTCTTCCTTTTTACCTGGTTGTTGGGGGGCGGGATGCATCCTCTATCCCCTCCCCCAGGTCCATCCCTGCATGAGGAAAAGGATACAATTTTGTGATAAAATGATAATAAGGATGTTTAAAAAAAGGAACCAAACTGCTTTCGTCTTTTATACCCTTTTGAACTGGTAAAATCCACTTGGAGAAAATGAGTTTTCTGATTTGAATGAAACTTCTTGATTTGCCAACAAGATAAACAGAAATATAGGTTGAATTGGAGACAGGGACGCTAGGGCGTATTCACCGACAGTCTTTGTTAGACGTCCTTGTATGTTTACCTAAGAAAACAAAATGTTTCCGCTGCAAGTAAAATACTAAATAATCAAACTGGTGAACTTTTGTTTAAATAAACTACAATCACAGCGTCCGTTGATATTTAGACATTTACAGCTCCGTTAAATGTGCACTATTTAAACAAGGTCGGACGTTGTGGTCTTCTTTGATGTTTTATGCTGTATTCTTTGCCAACTTTTTTGTCATGGAGGATTGCATTATCATTGGAAGTAATTGTGCATTTAACTGTCTGAAAGTGAAGGACCAAGTTGTAACAAGACTAAATGTTGCCAGAGTTCTAGCAAGGCAGGTGAAGGGAAAGGTATTTAATAGTTAAGTTTACCCAAGAGCCACAAAAGAGGGCTTAAGCGGGTAATACTAAAATAACAAATTACCTTTTGTTGGGAAAACTTACCATAGTCTGGGAAAAAGGTTGGCAGACAACTACTAAAAGTCGATAAGTCATTTGGGAGGGCTCATGGCTAGTATGCCAGTCTGCGTGGGTATGTTAGTGAATAATTAGACATGTTCACTCTTAAGCACAATTAAAACAGGCTCATGCTCATAAGATTCACAACACTGTGAGCTTTCTGATCAGGGTCTTCGTATTTAGTTCAAATTCTGGAAATATATAATTATAGATCCCCTTGTACATAGATTTAATAGGTTACTAAGAATTGGTACTTGTTATCAAGAAATATAGCGTGGTAAGGGTTAACGCTGGTCTGAGATTTGAACGGTTGACAACGTTTGACCAGTTAGCCACCGTGTCTCAGTTTATTCAAGTAATAAGATTAAAAAATACTTTTCACTCGTTGAAATACTTATCCCGTCTGCTATCAATACTTGATGACAAAGTTAACCCTTATTATGCTACATGTGTTACAATACTAAATTTTTGAATTATCAACTAACAATTCCTAGCATACCGATAGGAACCAAGATATATATCGATAAAGACTTAGCAACAAAAAGTGTTGATGCTGAGCAGATCCGAGAGAGCTGGCCGGGGAGCTGGCTGATCTGGATCTACACTTTTTGCCAAGAAGAGTCCATTGTTACTTAGCAGGTTAAGACATGAGACCTTTTTCAACTATCAAAGCTATCGCAAAGTCTCCTTTTATGATGGGAAAGTGGAAATAATTATTGATGAATTACAACAATTTCCCTTTTAAATGTGTTAAGCCCAATGTGGTTTCTTTTAATGTTTCAGTGATACAGAAATTGAACCATTTCACAGGATACACCTTCTGTGGATAACACTAAAAGTACCATTAGTTCATTGTTTGCATAACCAGCTCAAACATTTTGTTTTATTGGTTTGTCTTTTTATTGATTTTTTCTTTTCTTAATAAGATGTGAAGGATTTAAGCAAATAGCACATAAAAATGATTTATTTTATTCATGTATGCATTTTATTGTTATATTATTTTCGTGATTTTAAAACGAAGATGAAACAAGAAAAAAAATAAAATAAAATAGCACATGCTACCATAAGATTTAGACTTATTTACCAGCCAACATAATTCATCATCCATGCCATTGTCACCTTTATCTTTTTAATTCTTATCATCATCATTATTATCACCATGACTTACTATTTTTTACCAACACTATCACCACTTCCATTTCTGTTACCACCTGTAACAACATCTCAATTAATACCATCACCATCATCACCATTAATACCACCACCATCACCATCAGTAATACCACCATCATCACCACCTTTAATACCCCCACCTCCACTATCATCAACACCATTAATATCAGCATCACTACTGTCACCATCATCATTACTGCCTTCATTACCACCACCATCATCATCACCACCATTAATATCACCATCACTGTCACCATCAGCAGGACTGCCGCATACCACGATCACCATCATCAGCACCACCAGGAAGGCACCAGCACGGCACCAGCAGCATACACCGCATACCACCACCACCATCAGCAGCACCACCAGGGGAGCACCAGCACGACGGGCACCAGCAGCAGGACGACCAGCAGGACCACCAGCAGGACCACCACACCAGCAGCAGGAGACCAGCAGACGACCATAAAGGACCACCACCAGCAGCAGCAGGACGACCAGCAGGACGACGGGCAGGACCACCACCACCACCAGCAGCAGCACCACCAGGAGGATCAACATCACTAATGTCACCATCATCATTACTACCAACATTACTACAATTCATTACCACCACCACCATCACCACAATATTACCATTACTAATGACACCATCATCATTACTACCATCATTACTACCTTCATTACCACCACCACCATCATCATCACCACCATTATTATCAACATCACTAATGTCACCATCATCATTACTACCATCATTACTACCTTCATTACCACCACCACCATCATCATCACCACCATTAATATCAACATCACTGTCACCATCATCATTACTACCATCATTACTACCTTCATTACCACCACCACCATCATCATCACCACCATTACTATCACCATCACTACTGTCACCCTCATCCTAACCACAGTGGTCCCTAGAATCACCTGGGGCCAGTTTAAAGCCCTCCGCTGACCAGCTGTCCGGACCCTGTGGCACATCCTTTTTAAGGATGACTCTTGACCATCGTCCAGTCCACAAGCCATCCACTCAGTTGCCATTATCTGGAAGCTGCTTGTTACACATTCAGGTATCTGGCTGACCAGGTTATGTCCCAGTATTTTGTGACCTAGCTATAAAGAGTTGGTGGACTTTGTTCACTATGGTATCCTGGACATGGTGATGAAGTGCAGAACACAGAGTTACTGATCATGTAGCGGTATTACGAGCTCATCAGCAGCCATCAGCATGTCTGTTAAATCCCAGTCTTAAGTCTGTATAACTGGGCAGTTTCTTACATCTGGGCATGCCATCCTCTTCTATTTTATTAATGTGCCATCTTGACATGCCGAAGAGCATGCAATGTCTTCTTAGGTGCGTCTCCCTGTGTTGTGCCTGTTAGAGACCTAGACTTAGTGTCTCAGATCTTCAGGATCCAAATACACAACAGTGCTGTTGTAGAAGCACTATGGCAAAATTTAATTTCTATTTTTTGTCAAGGAGGGCAACAAAGTGTATTAACTATGAAAGCTTCCAATATAAGGTAAAAAATTCTTTACTTAAAATGCTGCCTCCTAACTTTTTGGTGTAATGTGAATAATCTGTACTTAGATTAACTTTTGGTTAAAGCCCATCTTTGCATACTGCCAAATCAACAGTCTTCAACAAAAACCTGATGAACCCTGGCCCGTGACCACCAAATTTTCTGTTGGTCCATTGAACTTTATAAGTTAAATGGACCGACAGTCCACCATAATTTTCAGCTACATTTTAAAATTTTGAATTATGAATACATATGGTAACTAAACAATGCTGCACAGCCTTTTACTGAATCGAAACACTCCACACCTCGGTTAACTTACCAACCTTTAGTGTCGAAATGCCAATATCATACTGGTCTGGTGAAATTTGATCCTAGTCCAATATATATTGCCAACTTGATTGACCGAAGGTCCAGTATTATTAAATTTCTGTCATGAAGACTGTTACTGATCTATAATTCGATGTATATTGCTTGTAAAACTACGGTAACAATAATGATAAATTTTGTGGAATTTTTTGTTAAATAAAATATTGGAACCTCAGGTTATTAATTGAAGTTCTGAAAATTTCTCAATCAGCAGGGAATGATATACAATGTATGTGACCTTATTTGTGAGCACAATTTTTAACTTGACCCTCTTTCAAAATTTATGTTTATTTAACAAAAATTATTGGAATGTTTGTAATTGAGTTACGAATGAATGCATCAGTCATTCCGCTGAATGGTTGAAGTTTCCCACGATGCACCAGCACTGGTGGGTTGGGGGGTGGGGTTCCTTTCTCTCCCGTCCCTGCAGCATGTCGACTAATTGGTTATCATAATGTAATTGATATTATTGATGGGAAATAAGTAATCCAATTATTCAGAGACATTTTCATGATTTACCCAAAAGACAGCTTCCCTTTTCTTAAGTAAGCCTGAAGCATGGACTTTTTTCTGGAAAATAAAGAAGACAAAGATGAACAAAGTATTCTTAATGACATTACTTCAATGGGGAACATGTTCAATTATAAGCCAATTACCTGTGAATAAAGTTTTGTCACCAAGGACATCTCAGGGTGGTCGCTAGTGCTAGGGGCTTCACGTTGTCTACTGGCTGAGGATTTAATCCTGGAAAAATTAAACATCGGAAAAACTGAAAAGTGAACAAAAACTAAAAATGAATCATTGAAGAGGTTAGATGAGTAATTTCCCTCTTTTAAAGCAATGCATATTGCATGCATATTGCTTAAAGGAACAAACAAGATTTTCCCAGTTTTTTTTTAGCATTTTTAATTGTCGGGATGAACAATGGTTAAAACTATGGCTCATGTTGCTTGGCAGAATTGCTGTTATCTTGAACCAAAGTTTTCTACCATGTTGTTTTCCTCTTTTGTCTTTTGCAGTTGCAAATGAGTAAATTTTTTATAACAGTAAAAGTTAAGTGAATATTATATTGAATGTTTTTTTGTGTATGTTATATATGGCATGATGGATAACTAAAAAAAAAAAATTAGATTAAACAAACGAGATGCTTAAGAAGAGAGAATCTGTGGTCATTTTAATGTCAGTCCCATGCTCTTCAAGTATTTTATAAACTCATAACACATATGATAATGATGATTACCATATAGCCTGCTTGGCACAAATTTATCAGGTTTAGGTAAAAGCTCTTGCTGGGAGCAGAATGATCAGGATCACCAGAGATTGCACCTCAGTTTCTACACTATTTGTTTTTCAGTCTCTACACTCTTTGCTCATCAGTCTCTACACTATTTGTACTTCAGTTTCTAAACTGTTTGTTCTCCAGTCCCTACACTATTAAAAATTTTGCTCTTCTGTATCTACACTCTTTGTACTTCAATCTCTACACTACTTGCTTTTCAATCTACATTATCTGCTCTTCAGTCTCTAAACTTTTTGTTCTCGAGTCTCTACACTATTTGCTCTTTAGTCTGTACACTATTAATTTTGTACTTCAGTTTCTTCACCACTTGCATTTCAGTCTCAACACTACTTACACTTCAGTCTCTACACTACTTACACTTCAGTCTCTACACCACTTGCATTTCAGACTCTACACTACTTACACTTCAGTCTCTACACTACTTACACTTCAGTCTCTACACTACTTACACTTCAGTCTCTACACTACTTACACTTCAGTCTCTACACTACTTACACTTCAGTCTCTACACTACTTACACTTCAGTCTCTACACTACTTACACTTCAAGATCTAGGCCCCTTTGCATGTAGCTGTAGAAACATGAGTAAGAAATAGTATGGGCTATTAACAAAAGATAAAGTATGATGAGAATTATTGGGACTGTTGATAGTCTAGTTATCTTGAAGTGCCATTGTTGAGCTAGAGAACCATTGTACATGTATCCGACATTGCCTGGCGTGGCGGGTGTTGACACCATCAGGACATCGTGCAGTGGGGTTGTCTGGTCATTCATCGACCATCGAATCTCATTCAGGGGACACTACACTAGACCTGTGCTCCAGGTGCATGGGTCATCAATAGACCCCACTCTTCTCTCAGTCCAAACAAATTAACGTCACACCATGCCATCATATTTTTTAAATAAAACGCTGGGAAATCCAGCTTGTTGTAGCATACACAAGCCCCCACAAGTACACTTTAGGAGATGTTTTCTCCTAAGAAGGACAGACCTGGGATCAATGTATTGGGTACACAATGCAAGGGATTATGTATATAAAGAGTTAGTTTTTGAGGGTCGTTAACACAATGAACGGGCTTAAGCCAATTAAGTCAATAAAGAGGTATTTATGCTTTGTATATCCTCAGAAATACTGAAAAGAAATGTAGAAAAACATGGAAAGGATAGACCTATATATGTGCTTAATATGTATAAAAAGATGTCTATTTAACTGTTGATTCCCTAATTGTTAAGGTAATAGAGGAAAATATTACCCTTTGCCCATCTTTAATTAGTCTTATGGTCTGTATTTTCTTCTCCTTGAAGGCTGGATAAGGGTTTTTTAAAGAGCCATATGTTTGCTTGTCAGCAGAGAAAAAGAAAGGCTATATAATGGATCATTGAATTGACTTAATTGAATTGGTGTCCAGGACTAAGTGTACACGAACTGAGATGAACTGAGTCTTCAGAATGCCCAGTAATTAATTAATGTGAAGTATTTGTAAGTTACGGGGGTGTCTTTCTTCAGTCCTATTTAGGACACATTGCATTTTTGTATATAGAAGATTATTTCCAAATAACTGATTTGTAAAAAAAAAAAATTTTATAAGTTTATCATGATAAAAACTTATCATGAAAAAGAAAATAACATTAAAGTTTATTTTATGTAAAAATCCTACAACTGCTCTTACATTTTTCTCTTTTGTAGAAAACTAATTATCTTTTAAGATGTGCCAATAATGTTTTCAGGTTTGCCATCATAATGTAATTCAGTTTGTTCATATAAAAATGTTTCAAATAGACGTGACTGCTAATGCAGAACATGTCAAAATAAGTTGAACATGCGTGCCCTTTGTATAAAATTGTGTCTTAAGCCATAAGCATTTTGTGTGGTCGTTTAATTAAAGATATGACACTTGACTTCATGACCTGGAGATTCTTCTTCTGCTATTTACGTTTCTGCACATACGTGATTGAACTGAAGCGGTAACATGAGTAGATACCTACTCAAATGAAGCTTGCCATTGTCGTATTCATGTTTAGTTCGAAATAATGATTGTTACAACCCAATTCCTTGTTGAGTAGACTTCATTACACGATGTATAAGCAACCTCCTAAGTGTTGAGATACTACTTCTTTATACCGTTAGCATGCAAGTCCAAGTCCTCATGCTTGTGTCAATCTGGTCTTTGGTTCTTTTCAAATTGACAGGCCGCAATAGCTCAAGTGGTGAAGCGTCGGCTTGTGGACCAGGAGATTGTGGGTTCAAATCTCTTCCATGTCAAACCAAAGACTTTAAAGTTGGTAGTGGTGGCTTCCCTCCTAATGCTCGGGGATGAGCAGTCCCTTGGCACCTCATAAGTGCCCCTGTGCTATAATGATAGAAATGTCGCTGCACAGTATCGGCAAAAATGCCAGCAAAATCCCTCTTCAAATTGGTCTTAAATCTCTCTATGCAGAATGTACCGGTATACCCTTTTACATATGGAAACATCAAACTGGTATAGTCTCAAATAGTCCTTTCTTTTTATGAGGCTTTTCATAAATGCTAAACCACCCAGATCGCAGCCATTGAGAACAAAATAGCCGACAAAAAGCACAATTATCCTGTTAATACATTGCCAGCATTGACTTGTAAAATACCTTGCTTTGTACACATTGTAAGTAATTAAACACTGTCAATAGGAATCTTGAAAAAAATCACAGTGCTCTGCATGTCATGTTTATTATTGTACGGACAAGTTCGTGTTTTTGTGTTTGACAGAAACTAAAATTGCAACGCATTGTATACAGTGAATTTGATATATGGATTACTTGATTTGCATAATACGAATTTCAAGATTTCAAGATTTATATTCATGTTCTTGAATTTAGTAGGGCAAGGGCTCTTCGCTCTGGGTGGGTTTTTATTTTTATGCCCATATGAAATAATTCACAAGCTTAATGGGCAAGGTTTGCCCTTTTTATCTATAACACCGTGAATGTAATGGACTGTTTTATACAGAGGAAGGTTGATTCATGGATTTCTTTGTTATTGACTTACTGTAATACTAATCTTGAAATGGTATTTTTTATTTTTTTATTTCAAAGGCTCCACGTTTATTTATTTATAAATCAATATATTGTAAACATCAGCTCAACTTTCAACTTGGGAACTTTTCAATTTTGTCGCATTATTAATTAGAAATTGATGGAAAAATTGAGAAAAGTCCTGGTATCAAAAATAGTTGGACAGTTATGTTTTATTTGCATTAATATTTAGTTTGATGTTTGAATATGTATATCTTAATAGGTGTATTAAATTGTTAAACTGCCTCTTTTAAATGTTATAAAAGATGTTTTATAAATTTTGGTTCTAATTGAAGCTCTAGTCAGCATCCTCATGACCTTTTTATTAATTGTTGATATTGATCCTCCTTGTAAAAATATCTTCCTCTGCATACAAACTTCCTTTTTTCATGTCAATAATATCATGAAAAAATGGAATAAAAAATATGTTGATTTCATCAAGGTGTCCATGATTGGTGAGAATTAGCTTGTGTTAGAATCAGTTCTCTTTATTCCTAGGAGATTTGCTTTGTCAATTTGTTGAGTGACTGGAATTTCAGGAACAATGCATTCTGATGCTTTCATTTCTCAGACTGGAGTGATGCCATAGAGAAAGGGATTTTGCTATCTGAAAATTGATAACTTCATTATATCATCTGATGAAAACACTAGATGCGGTAGGTAAGCGGTGCTATCAACAGCAGATGAGATGCAGCAATTGTCAGTATATGTCAGGGTTAACTGGAAGATTGTTTTATGGCAAGCAAGCATTCTGCTCATTATGTTGATCCTGATCAGTAGAAAGCTTACAAATGATGGTACAAATTGAGACAATTTGGAAACATGTAACGCAGATGAGGGCAGATGGCTAAGTGATGGGTACTTTATGCTGTGATTATCTGATGTTTGGTACAAGATGTGAATATGGCTGGCCACACCTTTCTTATTAGAGTCACCTGGCTGTAAGTGCCATCCCTGACATGAGGTATATAAAAGAAGCTGAAGAATGCTTTCAGACCATCAATATGTCCACCATAGTGAAGCTAAAATACTAAACTAAGACAGTTATGATATAAGTGCCGCAATAGCAGAACAGAACAGAAACAAAAATGCCAGCAAAATCCCTCTTCAAATTGGTCTTAAATCTCTCTATGCAGAATGTACCGGTATACCCTTTTACATATGGAAACATCAAACTGGTATAGTCTCAAATAGTCCTTTCTTTTTATGAGGCTTTTCATAAATGCTAAACCACCCAGATCGCAGCCATTGAGAACAAAATAGCCGACAAAAAGCACAATTATCCTGTTAATACATTGCCAGCATTGACTTGTAAAATACCTTGCTTTGTACACATTGTAAGTAATTAAACACTGTCAATAGGAATCTTGAAAAAAATCACAGTGCTCTGCATGTCATGTTTATTATTGTACGGACAAGTTCGTGTTTTTGTGTTTGACAGAAACTAAAATTGCAACGCATTGTATACAGTGAATTTGATATATGGATTACTTGATTTGCATAATACGAATTTCAAGATTTCAAGATTTATATTCATGTTCTTGAATTTAGTAGGGCAAGGGCTCTTCGCTCTGGGTGGGTTTTTATTTTTATGCCCATATGAAATAATTCACAAGCTTAATGGGCAAGGTTTGCCCTTTTTATCTATAACACCGTGAATGTAATGGACTGTTTTATACAGAGGAAGGTTGATTCATGGATTTCTTTGTTATTGACTTACTGTAATACTAATCTTGAAATGGTATTTTTTATTTTTTTATTTCAAAGGCTCCACGTTTATTTATTTATAAATCAATATATTGTAAACATCAGCTCAACTTTCAACTTGGGAACTTTTCAATTTTGTCGCATTATTAATTAGAAATTGATGGAAAAATTGAGAAAAGTCCTGGTATCAAAAATAGTTGGACAGTTATGTTTTATTTGCATTAATATTTAGTTTGATGTTTGAATATGTATATCTTAATAGGTGTATTAAATTGTTAAACTGCCTCTTTTAAATGTTATAAAAGATGTTTTATAAATTTTGGTTCTAATTGAAGCTCTAGTCAGCATCCTCATGACCTTTTTATTAATTGTTGATATTGATCCTCCTTGTAAAAATATCTTCCTCTGCATACAAACTTCCTTTTTTCATGTCAATAATATCATGAAAAAATGGAATAAAAAATATGTTTGATTTCATCAAGGTGTCCATGATTGGTGAGAATTAGCTTGTGTTAGAATCAGTTCTCTTTATTCCTAGGAGATTTGCTTTGTCAATTTGTTGAGTGACTGGAATTTCAGGAACAATGCATTCTGATGCTTTCATTTCTCAGACTGGAGTGATGCCATAGAGAAAGGGATTTTGCTATCTGAAAATTGATAACTTCATTATATCATCTGATGAAAACACTAGATGCGGTAGGTAAGCGGTGCTATCAACAGCAGATGAGATGCAGCAATTGTCAGTATATGTCAGGGTTAACTGGAAGATTGTTTTATGGCAAGCAAGCATTCTGCTCATTATGTTGATCCTGATCAGTAGAAAGCTTACAAATGATGGTACAAATTGAGACAATTTGGAAACATGTAACGCAGATGAGGGCAGATGGCTAAGTGATGGGTACTTTATGCTGTGATTATCTGATGTTTGGTACAAGATGTGAATATGGCTGGCCACACCTTTCTTATTAGAGTCACCTGGCTGTAAGTGCCATCCCTGACATGAGGTATATAAAAGAAGCTGAAGAATGCTTTCAGACCATCAATATGTCCACCATAGTGAAGCTAAAATACTAAACTAAGACAGTTATGATATAAGTGCCGCAATAGCAGAACAGAACAGAAAAAAGTTTATTCACTTGGGTTTATTGTCCCACAAACAGTATTTCAGTTATCTGGAGACGGTGTCCACTTGAAGCAGATAAAGTGCTGCCTTGGTATTGTAATTAAGAAGTTTTTTATACAAGAATTTGAACTAAATTCTCAAAACAGAGTTTTCCCCCCCAGCAACCAATCTCACCAAGTTAAAATTATCAGTAATACTTCTACTGTAGTTTTGTACTTAACTAATTTAACTGAATTTGTCTATAACCCTTAAAGAGGGTATCGAACAGTTTTGACCACAATTTCTTTTCTCAAAAAACAAGTCATTGTTACCTGAAAAGGTCATGCAAACTGCTGTTCATTCATGTCCTAGATCTGGGTGAACCGTCAAGCATAAACCACCACTTTTCATTGCAAACAGGTATTTCCTATCCTAGCAAAGCTGCAGAGATAGCTATTTTTAAACTGGGAAAACCATGTGATCACTTAGTTTTAAGATCATGTTATATAGACATCTGATTAATCTGCCCTGATGTCAATATCTATTTTTAGCTGGGACCCCTATCAAGCTTTTTATACTGTTGAAAATTATACAGATTTGGAATGAATTGATATGGTAGTTCTGTCTAACAATTCAGTGTTCAAAGTCATATTTATAAAGACTAAAGTATTGGGTTTTACAAAAATTATGCTCAATTTCCCCAAAGCAGTGGTACGATATTGTTATATGTATTTTATATAGGCAAACTGTTGGATATCACCTTTTAACTGTGATAATGTACAATTCTGCTGGTGGAGTTCTAGCACAGGAGGCCGGAATGAGACCATGGTGTTGTTTTAATGATATTGAGGTTTTGATTTAAGTGAGGTTGCTTTAGTCTCTGAGGAGATCAAACAGGAAACATGGCAGCCATTCTAGTAGCCATTTCCATGGCTAGGTGACAATGAAATATTGCTCAATAATCTGTGTTAGGTCATGCGTGAAAGGCAGAACAATGTGGACAGCATGTATTATTATTGTTCAATGTATGAGCCTAGGAAAGTTGTACTTTACTCATCTGTCATATAGTTCGAGGTGTAGCAGTTTCACTGGTAGTTCATTCACAGAGCCTCTTTAGCTCAGTCAGTAGTGCAACCCACTTGTATTCGGTAGGTCTAAGGTTCGAATCCTAGTGGAGGCTCACTTTTTCTGCTCATGTTACAGATATTCTAACCAGTAAACTGACCCATTTACTTTTAGTCTGCAATTTTTTTATCAAACTTGCAGATATTTGCTAATACCGTAATTACATTACATGCAGAGTTAACAAAACATATTCAAAAACTCAACAGAAAAATTTGGTAGATGTAGTTGTGAACTCTCCTGCTTTTGGAGGGAGACTCCCTCTTTTAAGGTTCAAAATTATTTGAAATTGAGGGGTGTTTTACACATTTTCAGAAATCTCCCTACTTGGAAATCTTTGTTTATATGAAAATAACAAATCTATTTATAATAATAGTGCTATCTTTTGTTGGAAAAGATTATAGTACTTGTTTTATTGTCTTTTTTTATTTTGTGCTTTTTTAAGTAACTTTTGTTTGTCTTTTTCATCATGTGCTTTTAAGTAACTTTTTATTGTCTTTTCATTATGTGCTCTCTTCTTTTTTTAGTAACCTTTTTATCGTTTTTTTCATTATGTTGTATTTTTTCATTATGTGTTGTTTTTTTCTACTTTCAGGTGAGTGAGCTTGACATTGTTTGTGTCCATTGCTGTAAAGGTAAAATTATATAGTGTTATTGTAGACTAAAGTCATTTAAAATAAATAAATGTCAAGGTCATGTACTGAATAAACTTTTTAGTCTTAACGCCTTAGTATTTATGATGATGTTGTTAAATAGTGGATGATCCTAAGTTCCTGTAGTAAAGTACTCTAAATAGTATGAAAGACCGAGTATGACTTTCTAATAATGTTTGGGGTCAAAAAGCCAAGTCCTTTAACGGCAATATACTGAGGTTTAGTGAGAATGACCTTATCTCCAGGGCTGCATTTAATGACATTAAAGTTAAGATCATTAAAGGATCTGTAGTCAATAAACTTCTAAATGATATTTGCTTAGCACTTTGTTGAGGACCTTTTGAACTATCAAGGTGTGAAGTTTCCTGTTTCAAGTGTCCATTGTTCACTTCCCTAACATAGAGGTTCACAATAATGGTGAAGGTGGCCTCGTCTGTCACTGGTCATCATTGGTCAGGGATCCTTAATGACTATGCCTAACATTTTCTCAACATTTTAAAAAAAAACCCTTGCCAGAAGTCAGTGTCTGTTTTCAACTTGTAGACACTGAGAAAAAAAGCTTGTAATTGAGATTTTAATGGCATAAAACATTTACCATTCATGAGCAATTGTTAGTGTTGGACAGTTTGACACCAGATAAGGACTTCTCCCTGGACATCCAGGCTGAGGCATTCTGGGTAATATTACAAGCCAGACAAGGGGGCGATACATGCATTAGGGAGCAGGCATTAGTTGACATTTCATGAGCCCTTTGTAGAGCAAAAAATGGAATCCATAAACAATATAGAAATATAGAAATGATTTTATAGCTTTTATCATTACAAGAACAAAATGCATGTATATGATTAATGGGTGTCCTTGCTATGAGAAGTGAGTCATGCAATGATTACTGAGACTGGTGTGGGGTATTTATGCTTTAACAATAAGCTTAAAACACCTTGAATAGGAAAAAAATACTACAGGGATCATTACTGGAAACTTGTGTTATACGAGATACTCAAAACTAAATCTGCTTGTTAGCTTTGCATTTTTAATAATTACTAATATGTACACAATAATTTTGATAGGGTTTAAAGATGAATATTAATAAGTTTAAAAAAAAAAAAAAGAACAAACATTGTTAACATTGAACAGCAGAAGAAGGTCATTGCACTATGGATTTGTAGATTTTCAAATCTACATAAAAACAAACATAATTTTTATATCATGCAATATAATGTCAGTTATTAAATTGTTATATACTTTTATCGGAACCTTGTACAATATGGTTTTGTAAAGGTCACATCAGTATAATGGTTATAAATGCTGAATATCTGGACATATGTCATCATATATCATACATGATAATACAATGTAAAATGGTCTATAAACTTTAATGTTAGATAAAGACTCTACAGACAAGTATGTCCTCAACAGTGTTGTGTATTTGTCAGAAATAACAGTTCTAGAGTATTTGTGGCTGCTTGTATTACATGTCAGGCGCATAGTTACCTGAATGCAGGATACGCAGCTTGGTACACATTGTTCCCAAAGAATGAAAACATAAAAAATATCAAATCTGCAATATATTTTGTACATAACTGGTCATAACCAGAAAGTTGATGCTTTAAGTAGCAACTCTATTGAAAATAGCAGGGTTTTTTTATTAATTTATTATAATTATTAATTATACATTAATTGATCAATTAATTTAAATAAATCCATATTTAAACGTCTGTACCTTAAAATATAACACAAAATCTAGTTATATCTTGATGCCGACCTTACCACCACCCTCCACCAGAAGTCACCATGCACGATCAAGAAAAACAAAATTTTCCGGGGAAGCATGCTCCCGAACCCCCTAGCGTTCATGCGTACACATCATATGCTTAGCTACGCCCTTGCATGTCATGTATGAACAATGACATCAAGTTTGTTGCAGTGGAGCAATATAATGAACACAATGTTCTTGTTGATGTCATTGTCAGTCGAACTTAATCAACTTGACCAGATCTGTCAATATCAGTGACATTGTTTCTGTTTTATTCCATTGACAATATTTTCCTATCATAATTAACTCTCAGCCTGCTCAGCATAAATTGATCAGGCTTAAGCAAGCAGGTGCGGATCCAGTAAATTTGCGTGTGTATGTGCGTTTGGTATGAATCGAGACCCATTAAACATTATTGCAGTAAATACTAGATATTTATACACATTAAGGGACCCTAACTTTGACCTTTAACTTCAAAATCTTAGTATTTTTTAAGCTTAATGTATGTGTTTTCACAATTCTACTCTTTTACCTGGCTGGTGGTTGGGGAATGCATCCCCCACCCCACCTGCTCCCCCTAGTGTAGATCCAGATTTACCAGCTTCCACTGGTAGATGTCTGGTCAGAACAAGTGCTATTTTCTGCTGAGTCTTTGGGCAACAAAAACTTGGTTTATTTTGCATGTAGCTGTAATCCTGAAAACTTAGAACTGAAAGATTATAAACAGATGTAGCATGTTAAGGTTTATGTTCTTCATGTCCTGTTGTGTCAATAATGACATCATTGGTGGCCAATTGTTGTACAACTGTTCAGAGGGAACAAAACTTTACCTGAATGATGGGCATGTCACATGACTAGGGAGAATTTGTTATTGGGAGACCGTTGTCATGCTGAATATATTGACAAGCAAAACAAAATCTGAACTTATTTTTGGAACGACTACCATCAAATGTCACAAGACATATTGCTAGAGACTAAAAAGGGGTATCCGCCAGATTGGACCAAATATATTTTTCTAAAATAACCAAATAAGTCATTGTTGCTTTGAAAGGTCTGGCAAAATGCTGAACATTGATGTCCAAGATCAGTGTGAACAGTGAAACATAAATCCCCCACTTGTCATTGCAGATAGGTATTTTCTATCTGAGCCATGCTGCAGAGATAGATATTTTTAAATTAAGAAAACCATGCGACAAATTACTTCTAAGATCTTGATATACTGTCATCCTGGTTGTCTATAGGCAGCACTATATATCTGCTTAAAGTGTACACCGTCTCCAGATAACTAAAATACTGTTAGTGGGATGATAAACCCAATAAACATGACCATAATTGTGTCAGTGCAATGTAACTAAAAACAACAACAAAAAACACCAACAAAGATCCCACACTATAACTCATTAGAGATCTTTTTAACAGCAACCATGGTTTTAGATGGCTTCTCTATTCTTGTGTTGGCTCACTACTAGTTGAATTGTTTTCTCTCATGTCACCAGTCCTGTTTTGTTCTTCTTCCAGATTAACAGAATTGTTTTGAGGCCTGTGGTTTTTAAAAGAACATGAAAATCTGAAGGAGTTTAATGCATGGTATTAAAAATTAATCAGGAGTCTTAAAATCCTGCCGTGCTCCAGAAAATCTGAATGAAGGCACGCTTGCATGCAAGGCCATAGCTTTTTAAGTTTTTATGCATAACAATGTGTGGAAAAAACATGGAAGAAACATGCAGAAAATATTAAGAGACAGGAGATGGGGATGGTGTAATTTATTACGGTTGCACTACTAGTTGGCAAGGTTATAACTATGGCACATTTCCGTCACAGTAAACAATGATATTTAAACTCGTAACTAGGCTGCTACATTTGTTTATAATAGCAGTTAAAGCCACAATATTCAGTCTTGTTAATTTACTGCATAGTCAGTGGTTTGCATATATAGTAAGTTGCCATAGGTATACAAAACCATGAAAACTAAATCGGTATACTGGTAGGTAAGCTGAAAACTAAGTTGGTATACATGTAGGTAAGCTGAAAGCTAAGTTGGTATACTGGTAGGTAAGCTGAAAACTAAGTTGGTATACTGGTAGGTAAGCTGAAAACTAAGTCAGTATACTGGTAGGTAAGCTGAAAACTAAGTTGGTATACTGGTAGGTAAGCTGAAAACTAAGTCAGTATACTGGTAGGTAAGCTGAAAACTAAGTTGGTATACATGTAGGTAAGCTGAAAACTAAGTTGGTATACTAGTAGGTAAGCTGAAAACTAAGTCGGTATACTGGTAGGTAAGCTGAAAACTAAGTTGGTATACTGGTAGGTAAGCTGAAAACTAAGTTGGTATACTGGTAGGTCATTAACAAATGCCGCATGTTCAGGGTTTTGACTGTACTATCACAATAATAGATGCAGCATTGTCTTGAGTGCACTATCCTTTACTGGGAAATCAAATCCCTGACTTTAATTACAGTTTATGGTATCTTAAGTGCTGCAGCGAATGCATTAGGTTTTTACAATTTATGATAATGGTGTGAAACTTATATTGCCATTAACAATGCTCTTTGGCACAGAATTAAGAGTCATTTTGCTTCTGGGGTTATGTTTAATCATCTTTATAGTTCTATTATAGTAACTTGTCATAATTTGATTCTTTTATGATTTTGAACACAAAGTACCCTTAGATGTACACTCCACTGAAGTATTGTTTGGAGAAACAATAATGTATGTCTGATTTAAATTTTTTAAGAATCACTTAGTGTTGAAGATAAATAATAATCTAGAGTGTGATAAGAGTCTACACAGCCATGTCATATTTACAGAAGAAACAACCTTGATGATGGAGTGTAATCTGGTTCTGTCAGTTGGCAGTTACATTGTATTGATATTTCTGCTACTGCATGCTGCCTCAGCTGCTACAATTTGCATTGCTGCTTCTGCTAGTGGTACTGCTATTGCTAGTGGTACTGCTATTGCTAGTGGTACTGGTATTGCTAGTGGTGCTGCTATTGCTAGTGGTGCTGCTATTGCTAGTGGTACTGCTTCTGCTAGTGGTGCTTCTTCTGCTAGTGGTGCTGCTGTCACTAGTGGTGCTGCTATTGCTAGTGGTACTGCTATTGCTAGTGGGACTGGTATTGCCAGTGGTACTGGTATTGCTAGTGGTACTGCTATTGCTAGTGGGACTGGTATTGCCAGTGGTACTGCTTCTGCTAGTGGTACTGCTATTGCTAGTGGGACTGGTATTGCCAGTGGTACTGCTTCTGTTAGTGGTACTGCTTCTGCTAGTGGTACTGCTTCTGCTAGTGGTGCTGCTTCTGCTAGTGGTACTGCTATTGCTAGTGGTGCTGCTATTGCTGGTGGTGCTGCTACTGTAAGTGGTGCTGCTTTTGCTAGGGATACTACTTTTGCAAGTGGTGCTGCTGTTGCTAGTGGTGCTACTTCTGCAAGTGGTGCTGCTATTGCTAGTGGTGCTGCTGTTGCTAATGGTGCTTCTTCTGCAAGTGGTGCTGCTATTGCTAGTGGTGCTGCTGTTGCTAATGGTGCTGCTGTCACAAGTGGTGCTGCTATTGCTAGTGGTACTGCTATTGCTAGTGGTGCTGCTATTGCTAGTGGTGTTGCTTCTGCTAGTGGTGCTGCTTCTGCTAGTGGTGTTGCTTCTGCTAGTGGTGCTGCTTCTGCTAGTGGTGCTGCTTCTGCTAGTGGTACTGCTTCTGCTAGTGGTACTGCTGTCACTAGTGGTGCTGCTATTGCTAGTGGTACTGGTATTGCTAGTGGTACTGGTATTGCTAGTGGTGCTGCTTCTATTAGTGGTGCTGCTTCTGCTAGTGGTGCTGCAATTGCTAGTGGTGCTGCTACTGTAAGTGGTACTGCTTTTGCTAGGGATACTGCTTCTGCAAGTGGTGCTGCTGTTGCTAGTGGTGCTACTTCTGCAAGTGGTGCTGCTATTGCTAGTGGTGCTGCTATTGCTAGTGGTGCTGCTATTGCCAGTGGTGCTACTTCTGCTAGTGGTGCTGCCATTGCTAGTGGTGCTGCTATTGCTAATGGTGCTACTTCTGCAAGTGGTGCTGCTATTGCTAGTGTTGCTGCTTCTGTTAGTGGTGCTGCTATTGCTAGTGGTGCTGCTTCTGTTAGTGGTACTGCTATTGCTAGTGGTGCTGCTTCTGCTAGTGGTGCTGCTATTGCTAGTGGTACTGCTTCTGCTAGTGGTGCTGCTTCTGCTAGTGGTACTGCTTCTGCTAGTGGTACTGCTTCTGCTAGTGGTACTGCTATTGCTTGTGGTGCTGCTGTCACTAGTGGTGCTGCTATTGTAAGTGGTGCTGCTTTTGCTAGTGGTACTGCTATTGCTAGTGGTGCTGCTGTCACTAGTGGTACTGCTATTGCTAGTGGTACTGCTATTGCTAGTGGTGCTGCTTCTGCTAGTGGTACTGCTTCTGCTAGTGGTACTGCTTCTATTAGTGGTGCTGCTTCTGCCAGTGGTGCTGCTTCTGCTAGTGGTACTGCTATTGCTAGTGGTACTGCTATTGCTAGTGGTATTCCTATTGCTTGTGGTGCTGCTGTCACTAGTGGTGCTGCTATTGTAAGTGGTGCTGCTTTTGCTAGTGGTACTGCTATTGCCAGTGGTGCTGCTGTCACTAGTGGTACTGCTATTGCTAGTGGTACTGCTATTGCTAGTGGTGCTGCTGTCACTAGTGGTGCTGCTATTGCTGGTGGTGCTGCTACTGTAAGTGGTGCTGCTTTTGCTAGGGATACTACTTTTGCAAGTGGTGCTGATGTTGCTAGTGGTGCTACTTCTGCAAGTGGTGCTGCTATTGCTAGTGGTGCTGCTGTTGCTAATGGTGCTTCTTCTGCTAGTGGTGCTGCTATTGCTAGTGGTGCTGCTGTTGCTAATGGTGCTTCTTCTGCAAGTGGTGCTCCTATTGCTAGTGGTGCTGCTATTGCTAGTGGTGTTGCTATTGCTAATGGTGCTTCTTCTGCAAGTGGTTCTCCTATTGCTAGTGGTACTGCTATTGCTAGTGGTGCTGCTGTCACAAGTGGTGCTGCTATTGCTAGTGGTACTGCTATTGCTAGTGGTGCTGCTATTGCTAGTGGTGCTGCTATTGCTAGTGGTGTTGCTATTGCTAATGGTGCTACTTCTGCTAGTGGTGCTACTATTGCCAGTGGTGTTGCTACTGTTAGTGGTACTTATTCAGCTACTGCAACTGCTAGTGGTGCTTCTACCACTAAGGCTACTGCTAGTGGTGCTTCTGCCACAAAGGCTACTGCTAGTTGTGCTGCTTCATGCTAATGGTGACACTACTGCTGATAATGTTTCATCTGCTAACATGGGTATAACTACAACATAGAGGGAATATGTCTTTCAGTTCATGATTATTCAAAAATAAAACCAGGGGTATTTACATAAGCTGTAAAAATCTTGTCAGATGTTGCTTTCAATTCTTAAATTTTATGGTTGTCACAATGTTTATGGGTGCAATGGCTATGATTTTTATGCTAATACAGCTCTTGCAGTCTGGATTAAATCTTGAACATAAGAATGAAAAATCTGAATCAAAACACCGATCTTCGTAGCACAATCGGTATGAATGTTGGCTCCAGGTACAGAGGTGGCCCCGGGGCGCGACATACCAAAGTCATTAAAAATGGTAGTGATATAGCTCCCTTGTAACTCTCAAACAAATATGAGTAGTTCCATGACTGGTTGGCCTTGTGTCAGGATGTGGTATCATGCCAGGTGTTCACAGCATGCTATACACAGTGAAGGCAACACTATACCTGCTTCAAGTGGACACCATCTCCAGATAACTGAAATACTGTTGGTGGGATGATACACATAATAAACAAACTTAATCAGACCAGGTAGACTAACTCCCATGTTCAGTCTGTGCAGCCAGGGCCAGTGTTTGGCCTGATGGATACATTGTGCCATGGAGGGAGAGTGGACATAGTCCAGACTGATCATGATGTATGTGTGACAGGTACACTGAGATAACTCCCTGGTTTGTTAATGGACTCCCCAGGTGTGGAGCAGGGAAGGGAGGGGCAGGACTGCCAGATGGATGCTGGTATAAGTGGTAAAGAGGGGGGATGTATTGAGAAAAGATCAGCAGGAGGGTCAATGGCAGAGTTGGATGGTTTCTAAAGTGTCTAGTGTTTCAAGATGCCATGGCATACGTGGTACTTGGAGTTGAAGTCTTAAACTATCTCAGACCTCTGATTGGTTAGATTTAGCATGTTTTGCACTATCTAATCACCTTCTTAAGAAAGGCCTCTGGCTCAGTTTTGTAGTTTAATAGTCTTATATCCTTAACAGCAGTTTTATTATTTTTATGTAGCAGTGAAAGAAATACTTTACTTGTATTCCCCTTTATTATGCTACCCGATTCCCTTTCAAACTTGGTACATAGTACTTGTTGGCGAGTAGAAGTGCAGTGCACTAGAACCATAAAAAAAAAGAAAAAAAAAAGAGAAAAAAGAAAAGAACCATAACTCTTCATTATTTTTTAGTTATCTCCCTTTATTGTTATTGTTTTTTGCATTATACAAGAACCATGACTCAGTTTTTGACCAGCTTATGCACTGCATACCTGTCTACTTTCAGATTTAAACCTGTTCTAATGGTACCTTGTATACATGTTTAATTAAATTGTTACTATTGTGAGTATTTCTACATAATAATGTTCCTTAGCAGAATTGTAATACTAACATAATCATAACGACATCACACCTAAATATGTTTATTAGCATAACTTATCTTCATTATTTCTTTAAACATTTCATTTTAAAGCCTCACATCGACATTGCTTGTGTTTTGTTTTTTTTATTTGAAATACATCGCTGCGACCAGTTATAAACATTATAGGGGCGTCCAGCTATTTTGATGGAGGAAGACCACAAATATAGAATCACCGGCTTACCGCATTTCACCTGGAAGAACTTCCCGCTGTTAAAATCCTTCACCCGGAACAGGACTCGAACCCATGCAGTCAGAGGCAAAGCGGTCAGAGGAGTTACAAGTCAGCAACCCTACCACTACACTGTAGGAGCCCCTCAATATTGCTTTATGTTTTCTCCAAGTTCCTTATGAACCTTCCTTCCTTCTGAAAGTTACTACCTCCTCAATACCAATTCAAGAACTGTTCATAAGCCAAGCCTCTATTGATACTGATTTATGGGAATGTGTTGCTCACTTCATAAAACTTTATAGGCCAGCAAGAGAAGTTACCACTGAAGATAGGAACTTATTCAGTGGACTTGATGAGATGTCTACACCCTTCCTCTCAGATTCAGCAAGGCTTTTTTTTTGGCCGATTTTATAGCCGATATTCGGTCATGTTCCCAATGGCAAAACATAAACTTTTTTCCCAATCAGAGAAGAAAAATTCCCAATTGTAAAAAAAAAAAAAAAAATCCGACAAAAAAAACGCAATCCGCGGTAGTTACGAACGTTTCAAGTACGAACATTGAAATTATTCATTCGGAAATGTTCCTTTTTATTTGTTGAATCGTTAAATGATCTCTGTTTCCGAAATTCCCAATTTCTGGCAAAACAACGTGAAAATTCCCAATTCCAGGGGTATGGGTCATATTCCCAAAATGGTGAAAAAAAGCCTTGGCTTGCTCTGACCTTCCTAAGCTGCAATAACAGATATAAAACAAAGACAGCCATTTCACCTCTCCGGAATCGAACAATATTTTTGCAACACATTACTTTTGACACATCATTTCCCTTTAATTCCAATTTTTTTCTTTCCTTAGTAATCAGAACATACAGCTAAACAGATTTATACGATAGTCATCTAACTGTACAGCCTCTTTAAAATAGATTATAGACAAAGGGTAAAGAGAATACGGTCAACATTATCATAAATTATGTCATCATTATTCATATCTTAATGGGAGCCAGATGTGAGTTCTAAACTTGTAGCTTGGTATGTTGGAAAGGATAATTACGATAGGAACATTCAGTTATTAATGTTCTCTTAAATTGGTTATGGCTGATTAAATTTTTCTTCCAGTTGTCTGTAAATTTCTTTGCATCTTAGGCTTCATCATAATTTTTAATTTACTATTTGTATTGGGAGATTATCTGAAAATCTGCCTCTATTACTTACTGTACTATTTCACTTTTATGTCGCTAGGTTTTTGCTCACAAATTGATCTATTTAAAGAATTTAATACATTTACAAAAGTTGGACCTCCCGACTAAAAGAAATATTTGTGAAAACCCAATTTATTCCACCTCCCACTCGCCACCATCAAATCCACCATTGTATTGTGGAGATATATTGGGTGAATTATGATTTATATTTAAATTGTTATGGGACATAGCGGGTAATTATGGAAAATTATGGGACATAGAGGAGAATTATGGGACATAGAGAATTATGGGACATAGTGGGGAATTATGGGACATAGTGGTGGATAATGGGACATAGTGGGATTATGGGAGATAGAGGGGAGTTATGGGACATAGTGGGGGATTATGGGAGGTAGTTAGGGATTATTGGACATAGTGGGATAATGGGAGATAGAGGTGAATTATAGGACATAGTGGGATTTTGGGAGATAGTGGGGGGATTATGGGACATAGTGGGATTATGGGACATAGAGGGGAATTATGGGACATAGTGGGATTATGGGAGATAGAGGGGGATTATGGGACATAGTGGGATTTTGGGAGATAGTGGGGGGGATTATGGGACATAGTGGGATTATGGGACATAGAGGGGAATTATGGGACAAAGTGGGATTATGCGAGATAGAGGGGAATTATGGGACATAATGGTGGATTATGGGAGATAGTGGAGGATTATTGGACATAGTGGGATTATGGGACATAGAGGGGAATTATGGGTCATAGTGGTATTATAGGACATTCTGGGGAATTATAGGACATTCTTGGGAATTATAGAATATATAACGTGGAGAAAATTATGAGATATTATAGTGCACAATTTCTCTGCTTATCTTAAACTCAACTCAGGCTTGTGGTGGCATATCCCTTAACAAGCTCATTCATTTATAAGCAACAAATAATCTTAGTTATTCGCTAACTACAGCAAGCAAAAGGTAACAAGTCATTTCATTTGCAATTCAGCAGCAAATTTCACAGCCCTTGAACTGACAGCTAGATCCAAGTGGGAGCTAGCCAGTATGGATGTATATTATTTTCTTAAGTCTGGCCAATTTATGCTTAGCAGGTTAAGAGATAATTTATTAATTATAAACAATCAGCCTCTGTGAACTTTTGCAATCTCTGATTACAGTCCTTTGACAAGACATGTGAAATATTTAGTGCGAGTTAATTTGTTTATATGAATATTTCATGATATGGTATTAAAATGCAGCAAGGGAAAAAAATACAACATAATAAAACACTATAAAAACAAATCCACTTCAGGTATGTGAAAGCTAATGGCTCTCAAGCCTCGCATGAATATGAAAAACTGATTATATACTTTCATACATCTGTTCCCTCTAAGTCCTCCATCGGGAATGGCATAAATCATGACCATGTTTATATTAATTGGCCTCAGATGACTGTACTTGCCATTTTGCAAGGTTTTGCAGCATTTTTCACATTAGCTCACTCCATATCTGTAACAATTATTGCATCTTAAAGTAGTGGTGACAAAAATACATGATAATATTGTACCATTTCTGGAATAATGTACATAAATATAAAACAAACACACACACACACACACACACACACACACACACACACACAAAAGCAAGTTTTAAAAGCCCTGAGTAGCCAGGTCTATATATAGTTTTTAACTAACAATGAATAAACTACATAGAAGAGTACAAGTAGGTTATACAACATTTTTGATGTAACACATGTAATGGCACCGGACCTGGTAGCGTCATCGGTAGAGCATAGACTCCAGGTATGGGAGGCCCCGGGTTCGATCCCTGGCTGCGACATACCAAAGTTGTTAAAAATGGTAGTGGTATAGTTCCCATGCTAACGCTGAAGCAAATAAAAGGGTAGTTCCACAACTGGTTGGCCCATTGTCCATATAATGTGACTGGGTGTGGTATAATGCCAGGTGTTCACGGCATGCTATGCACAGTGAAGGCATCACTGTAACTGCTTCAAGTGGACACCGTCATCAGATAACTAAAATACTGTTGGTGGGATGATAACCCCAATAAACAAACATGTCTATTGAATAAGCAGCTTAATATGTGGCTTTCACTTTTATTCCCACTTCAATGATTATGTTTTTGTAAAATTTATTCTTCTTTACAATAATTTAATTCTTTAAAGATAAAACATTCTTTCTTTATAAAATGGAAAAAAACACACAACTCCATTGACTTTAACAGTATAATGGACTGGCCGGGTTCAGTCTTTGGGCACCTCATAAGTGCCCCTGTGCTATAATGATAGAAATGTCGCTGCGCAGTATCGGCAAAAATGCCGGCTAATCCCAGTCCCAGGCTTTTTTCCTATCAAGTTATGGCATTGCCTGGTAATAAATATATGTTTCTAGGTGAGACATTTCTCCATCATGTCACCAGGTCTTGCCTACACTACAGCAGTCTATCCAGCAGTTATATCCTTCACTCCTTCAAGCCAGCACTCGAACCAATATCATCAGTGTCATACACTACCTTCCAGATATCCAATACAACACTGAAGAATCAACATAAGCACTTCCCCAAGTATTGTTAGGTTTTCAATGAAATCACTTTTTATTGTTAGCAATGTTGTTGTTTTTTTTAAAGGAATACCGCTTGAAAGTAGATTGGGAAAGTACTTGAACAGATTTATATAAAAAAAAAATATTTGTGTGGAATTTTAGTTTTATGAAACCATGGTTTTCTGCAGTCTGGCTGAGCCAGCTGGGAATAATTTGTATGGTCTAGCAGATCAATATTCAATCCTTGGTCAACAGTTACAGCTGGAACTCTTGTAAAAGGGGGAATGGGTTCTAATAAACTATGCACATTGGCAAGTTACTGTAAACTTTTGTTTAGAGACCTCATCTTTTGTCCATTTACCTTGATCAAACATTAAGAAAGGAGGGAGCTAAAGAGTCAAGTGATTATCCCACAGTTATTTACAGATGGAGCTTTACACAAATACTAGCTGTCTTTTTGATGTCTTTGTATGCAGTAATTGGATTTGCCTGTTATTATGTAACATTGAAAGCACAAAATGTCAAAACCCTCATTAGCAGTGCTCCAACTGGAGTGATCTGTTCTTGGAGAGCTTAAAGGGGACATAATCCAAGTGTTATGTCAGTATGATCATTGGGCATCTGTTCCATCTCACCATCTCAAACACACAGGTACCTTTGTTTAAAGTGCAGTTGTAAGGCGTTTAGAGAAGTTGTTTGGGATTAGCTAGTATGATATGTACATAATTGATTATCAAACATATAATTTTCTCGACCTGGTAGCACAATCGGTAGAGCATTGGCTCCAGGTACGGGAGGCCCCGGGTTCGAGCCCGGCCACAACATACCAAAGAAGTTAAAAATGATTGTGGTATAACTCTCTTGCAAATGGTCAATCAAATATAAGGGTAGTTCCATGACTGGTTGGCCTGGTGTCAGGATAAGTCACTGGTTGAGTTATCATGCCAGGTGTTCACAACATGCTGTACACAGGCAGAAGACATCCGCTTCAAGTGGACACAGTTTCCAGATAACTGTTGGTGGGACAATAAACCCAATAAACATATAATTTTTCTTGAAACATTCTTGAAATGTTTCTACTTTGGCATTCTTTGTTGTACAATAGAGTTCTTACATAGTTCAAATCAGCAAGAAGTTAATACTTTTATTCTATATATATGTTTATAATATTAAACATGTTTTTGCTACATTTTCACAAGATATGGTAAATGAGAATTGCAATCGTTTTTTGCCTATTATCTTTAATAGTTTAATGTTTTGTTGGTACTTGTCAGTTTATGTTATATTTAGTCGGTTCAGTTAATATGTGGTCTTAACTGAATTCCAAATCTATCCGGTTGCAGAGAGACAAAGTACACTAAAGGATGCAGTTGTTTTTTCTCTAAACACTAAAATTCCTCTTCATATTATAAACCAACTTAGATTTCAGGGGCGCATGTGGCTTAGTGGAAGGGTCGCGAATTTGTCACTCCTTTGACTGCTTAGCCTCTCATCGCATGGGTTTGAGTCCCATTCAGAGCTAGGACTTAATGTGAGGAGGTCTTCCAGCTGACTCGCGGTGCACCAGTGGTTCTTGCGAGACATTTGTCTGGGGTCTTCCTCTACCAAATAGCTGGACATCACTATAATGAAAATGATATATCACTGCGATGTATTTAATTTTAAAAACACACACACACACACACACAAAAACGTGTACATTTCTCACCTTGACCTGCAATTCTTACATAAAGTCCTTTAAAGAATATATAATATACCATAAAATCTAAATTAACAAACGTACCGTTCCAACAACATTTCATCTTCCAAGTGGTACTTCTGATTTCTTTATGGATACTTCCTTTTATTATCCAATGATAGTGTAACAACAATGTTTAATTCGATATGAGGATGTTTATATAATTAACAGCCCCAAATAAACACAAAATGCCATTAGTTAACAGAGATTCCATTGTTTCTATTGGAGTGGTACTTGATATTTAGACTAAATTACCCTCCCTCCACATTGATTGTTTTTATGCATTTTTTTTCCATATTTTGCTTACATTATTCTATACAATAAAATATAATTATAAATTAAGGTTACCACAAATGTTTATTGCTTTCATAAAACATTACTACATTTAATATTATCTTTGTATTAATGTACATAATCCAGGTTCTTAATTATATGTTCATATATATATATATATAAGCAAGTGTTGCCAAGCAACCAGTGGTTGAAATAATTACTTGGCAACCAGAAGTTTAAAATAATGCTTTTTATCATAATGTTGCTTGATCTCACGTGATGCAAGAACCTCATATCATGTTCTCTCGAAATGGACTCGAACCAAATACAACAGCCTGTTTTCATTTATTATACCTATAACCCTTTTTATTTTATAGTGGAAAGAAAGGGGCGATCACTCTCTTTGACTTTGAGAATACTTTTTTTTTAACATTTAACCTTTTTAAACAATCAACCTCTTACCCATCTAGCAAATTTCAAGCCACTGTATGTTATTAGAAATCTTTGGACACTGCCTAAGAAGGAGTAAATTTCATGGAAAGATAAATTGTCTTGTATAATGCTAAATGTCTGGTAAGTGTCCATTTTAACCTGGCAGTAATCCTCTCTTAAGGGTTCATGAAGCGCAGAAGGACATTTAATTCCTTTCAGGAAAGTTGGGAGTGTTGTTCCATGGGAGTGGAACTCATGGGAATGGTGGTTGATGTGATTTATTTTTTTCTTACATCACACCGACACAATTATATGTCATATTAGCAATGTCCAGCTAATTATTGGTTGTGGAAGTCCCCAGACTTATGTCTGGGTAGAACCACCGGCGTGCCGCAGGTTAGCTGGGGGTTGACGTGAGTTTAGAACTTCAGATTTCGTATAATTTATCCTAAACTTCTTAATTCATAACCTACTTAACTCATATTAGTGGGTTCAAGTCATGGTTGGGGTGAGAACTTTCATTTGGGGAGGTTTTCCAACTAACCTGCAGTTAGCTGGTGGTTCTGCCCGGGCAAAAGTCTGGGCTCTCCCTCCACCAATAATTAGCTTGATGTCACCAATACGACCATAATTGTATTGGTGCGATGTTACCAAAATAAATAACTGCTGATCTGCACTTTTTGCTGCAAAGGGTCTAAAAGTATATCAAGGCAGTTTTACAGGAAGACTTAATATGTCTGATAATTAGTCTGGATAATTATCAAACTGCAATATAATTTATTTGAACTGAACACTAAAGTGTTTGTGATTGTTCACGTCAAACATTATTAGAATGGAAATGTGTAGCATCAGCATGGTTTCGTGGAGAAATATGTGAAAAACAGAATTTATCACAGTTTGGTGAGAATTACTCCCCGTAAACCTGGAAGTCTGGGAAAAGTGTTCCTTTGTCCTGTTACCTGTCGGATATTCTCCCAGATATGAGATATCGGCATGGTTTATGAGAGTTTTGCTCCCCCCAGTAATCCGTCCATCTGACCACTTTATTAATTGGTTAATTTGGGCTATATGGTTAATCACTCGGTCAGCCGAGCTTTATCAACAGGTGCTGCAGTTAAATGTCTTTGAATGATTTAATCTCTGGAAGAAAAAACCATTTTTTTTCGTGAAAGAAAACCTTAGGTCACTTCATAATTATTGTGATTGAGAAATATACCTATGTAATATGGATATTGTAACATTGTACACTAGTATACCAATATGATATGGATATTTAAACATTATATACTACAATAATATAAAATGATGCTCATCATGGAATTGCAGTTATTGGATTCTTAATAAGTACATTTTAACCAAACTGGTCACACAGCAACCAAAATTGGCAGGAACCTGATGCCAGGGCCAGGATATTCCTGGCTTATGTGAGGTTAAACAGAATGTTCATGCCACAACTTAGGACATCAATTTTCCCCCGACATTGTCAGCGTATGGCATGACTAATTCCTTTTATATGTTATACCCTGATATAAGTCACTGTGCTTATTGATTGACTAAGTCCACCATACCAGTTTATTGGTTGAGAAAAAACACTTGCAGATATAACTTATGGTAGTGTCTTCCGCTTTGATAAGCCGATGGTTGATATATTAGCCTGGATATTTCTTTTTCTCCATTTAATGTTAAATTAAAGATGTAGCTTGTAAAATGGCTTTTTTACAATGTAATTGGTTCATGGAACTGTTTATCCATATGTTGTTGAGTAGTATTTAATTATTTTATCAATGTTTTTGTAACATGGTTTTGTTTTTGTTTTCTATGTTATTTTTTATGACTAAATAAAACTAATTTTTCTCTGTGAGATTCATAATTTTTTCAAACTTTTATATCTCTCTATATATAATTTGATAATAAAATGTAACGACTTAATGAAAAGCAATGATAAGTAACTTGCATTTATTTTAAATTCTATAGATTTCATTGCAATTTACTTATTTGACAATTTTTGTACATCATACTTTGAGAAATTTGTTAAATATCAATAGGCATTTTTTAATCTTGAATTTATTATAACTTACGTACACCTCATAAATATATTTATGCAATGTTTATATGTTTGTGGCTGTGAGTTAGATTTAGTGCTTACGAAAATCTGGGTGAACATCAGAAATTTGTGAAGAAAATTGTGGAAATCATATTTCTGACCAAACCAAGAACTTGTGAATGTTGGCACATTTATTGTAACAATCATCAATATCAATAAAAATCACACCAACAAAGAAACTCAAAGCACATTCATTTGGGACTATTCATATTCAGACGAAAATCACTGAAAACTCTACAGACATATTCTGCTTACAAATGAGATTTTTGTCTTCAATCATCTTGCATAATCTCAGAAAGTATGTGTGGAATATTTGATATCCTTTGGGTCCATTTCTTGACGATTTGTGTAGTTTCTTTCTGGTTTGCTTACTCTGCTGCTCTCTGGTTCTGTGAGACATAATGCTTCACTGGGGGATACCATGACACGTAAATGGTGGCCAGGTCTCCACTAATGGGAAAAGAAAGCAATAATATTTACATTAATCTGGCCAGCTGATATTTGAGTTATGTGGAGCAAACTGACCACTACACTGACCCCAGGGCTGCTGCGAGCCTCTGAGAGTCCAGTATACTTACACTCCTAGCAGAAACAGAAACATGAGATTACCAGTGGGGCTAACCAGTTGTGTCTATTTACATTCCTGAGCGGTGCTTTCTGTAACTACAGTTACCAGAAGAGTTCTCTTACATGTTTTGTCATTGTACAGACTCATTAGTTATTAAACGGTGACTACTATTCTCTAAAATCTTATAGATTGTTTCCATGTGATGTCATAGGCACTGATAAGACAGTTTAAGGCAGCCATCTTTGAAGGCAGAAGGTAATACAGGACAAAATCTGGAAATATGTGCTGTATTAAACTCACCAATGTCTTTTTTATTTTTTAGTCTATTTTACTGAATTTTATATCAAATTTAACGGTTTTTATGCAGTATTTTAAATATCAAAACTTTATTTTGATAGTTTAAAAGATAGAAAATATACAACCAAAAGAAAGGTACACTGTAAATTTTGTTTAAGGATGAGCCAATAATTTTATTTAAATCTATGTATTAATTCTTTGCGCATTTATAAATTTTTACAATATTGTATTCTCAAAATATAAATTTCAAGAGATTTCCAAGTGTATAGCTTTTAACTTTGGACAACAAATGGAGAAATAACAGGAAAACAAATTTACGCTTTTATACAATTCATCTGTAAATCCCATGAAGTTGCCATCAAAGATGGCTTCCAAGATAAGGGATCTTCACTTATGTGTAAACTCTCTACTGGTCCAGTCTTTAAAAGTGGTATAGTTTGCCTGTATCAAATTTCTGAAACAATACCTTACCACTGCTTTAGAGAATTTGGGCATGCTTTCTGCAAAAACTCGTAGTTTAGCATGAGTAAAGACAGTTTGAACACTGCCTACATTGTTTGACTGTACAAACCTCTATAAAGTTCAGTCATTCCAAATCTATAAATAAGCATGATAGTGATCTCTGCTAAAAATAGATGTTTTTTCTAGTTAAAAATAAGTAACCCCACAGAGTGGTTGAGATAGGAAAAACCTGTTTGCAATGAGGAATGGTAATTTATGTTTCACTGTTCACACTGATCTAAGGCATCAATGTGCAGCATTTTGCAAGATCTTTTCAGGTAACTTAATTTGGTTTTTTGCGAAAACATATTTTGGTCCAAACTGTCGGATACCACCTAACATATGGCAAGTCAGGTGCTAAAGATTTGTCCTTGATATTAATATTGTATGATATTGGCTCAGAAAGAAGTTTGTCCACCAGCCTGGTGTCTAGATCACCATGGCTGCAGTTTGGGATTTGGTAACCATAGTTGTCTAGGTCCTGTTCTCCCAGCAGACACACCATCCCTGAATCCTCGTTGCTGCAGTTTGGGATTTGGTAACCATAGTTGTCTAGGTCCTGTTCTCCCAGCAGACACACCATTCCTGAATCCTTCATGGTTCCACAACTCAGCCCATCTGACCAGGTCTGGCAAGTGGCTGTAAACCAATAAACTCACTTCCTCTATGAACACTGACCAACCACTTGTAAACTACAGAATAATATAAATTTCTCTGAAAAAGAATAATGATAGGTCTGTTGAACTTTGCCTCCAAGCTGGCCACTTTAATCATGGGTTATTAAGTCAACGGTTACTGCTTTCTTGATAAACACAGCCTCACACAAGTCTTTGTTTGTTAAGGGAATGGACCATTTGGCAATTTTCTTTCATCCCTGTAACCCCAGCAGTTCTTAGAGACTTCAATTGCTTTGAGATATACACATTTCAAGGGTTTGGGTTATAAATGTCTTATTAGGCAGCCATTGACATGATGCTCTTGATTTCAGTGTTTTTCCAGAATGTCAGCAGCAGAATTATTTACTTGTAATTAAAAGAAATAGTATTCATGTCATTATATATATGTAATATATATTAAACTATGAAAATCAAGAATAAAAGTTTATTATCAACCTTTATCTTAAATACATTTATAGATCAAAAGACACAAATCATAAAATAAGAAGTATTTATTTATCAAATTTTTTATATGTATGTGCTAGCAAAGAAAAAGAAAAACATGTTCTTTGAACATGTCTGATATTTTCTTTTTTCCCTATAGTCTCTGTTTGATGGTGGTGAGTTATGAAAATTGCTGTAGACATATGTAAGGCTTGATGTAATACCATTTGCTCAGAGGTGGTGCCTTGGTTCCTTAATCATCCTATAAATAAATCTGTCTTTCATAGCATGTCATATATGCCACCATATTAAATGTAACAGGTGCTGTTAGGTGCTAATAATCACAGAGAACTGGAGAAATGAATTCCCATGGTATGAACGTATTAACAAAACCGTGCCTGGTATTCATATTGATAAAGCATTGTGGCTATATGGTACACTGATGTGTTTGTTCTCTAGTTCATTCTTGCGGACATTAAAAAGGTGGCTACACAGTGATTCTATCATGCTAATGTTCTATACCCCCCTCCCTATATGACTGTAATGCCCATTACAAAAATTAGTGTAAACAGTATTTCTTCCACCTTTCTTTTGTAATTAGATACACACGTCTGGCGGAGCCACTTGCAGTAACCTGTGTTTGTTCAGAAGGTCGATCTTATCTCCCACTGCTCCTCCTGCTCTTCCTTTCCTTCTGTCTTTATCTGTGACCTCTGACATTCTGTTTACCTCAACAATTGGGCTCCCTGTATTTGTATCCCAGAGACAATAAAAAGACGTACTTGTGTCTTGTTAGCATAACATGCTGTCAAAACACAGATCATTGCCACCAGCCCTGTATGATAGAGCCACTTGGCGGCCACCACAATCATCTGAGAACATTCCCTGAATCTCTGGTCCTCGTTCTTTTTATTGCCCTCCCAGAACCTCGCCCCCTCCCCACTCCATCCTCCCCCCTTACAGAACAACACTTATCTCAATATTGTGACATAACTCCCAGCAGTTAAATACCCATCCAAATGTTGTGTAATGAGGAATATATTTCTGTTTTGAGGTTTACCATTGCCAGTCTTCCAGTCAGTAGTTTTCCTTCTAGATGATAATACGGTCCAAACGGTGCAATAATTAATTGTATTTATCTTAACCATGCTCTTCATTGCTTTAAAATAAATATGAATGCCACATTAGTTTTAGCTATGACATTTTAAGAGTATATAGTTAGGTTAATGCTTATTTTTCCTTATTGAAAAGGTTTTACAGTATGTTGTATAGAAAGCATTTACACAAAAGTAAAAAATTCACCATCCAAAGCCATTGGTGAAATGTGCATTTTAACCAAAGAATCAAAAATGGGGACTGTAGAATATGAAGGGTTCAACAATGGGTGAAATTTTCTTTTCTGCAGACTCTTAGCCAAACCTTGTAATGTTTATTCTCATGAAACAGTTTATTTCAAAGGCATTTCCAAACAATTTATTTCAAAGGCAATTCCAAACAATTTATTTTAAGGACAATGCCAAACAATTTATTTCAAGGACAATGCCAAACAGTTTATTACAAAGACAATTCTAAACAATTGAATTCAAGGACAATTCCAAAGAATTTATTTCAAAGAAGGTTCCAAACATTTGATTTCAATGAATATTCCAAACAATTTATTTCAAAGACAGTTCCAAATAATTGATTTCAAGGACAATTCTGAACAGTTGATTTCAGGGTCAGTTCCAAACAATTGATTTTAAGGACAGTTTGTTTCAAGGATAATTCCAAACAATTTATTTCAAAGGTAATTCCAAACAATTTATTTCAAGGACAATTCCAAACAATTTATTTCAAGGACAATTCCAAACAATTTATTTCAAGGACAATTCCAATAAGTACAAAGCACATAGTTACCATGTAGCCTAAGATATCTGCCCTCACCTGGGATCTGTGACTACAACTTACTTTTAAGATCATGTTATATCATCATCAGGTTGTTCGCTCTGATGTCGATATCTATTTTTAGCAGAGACCACTTCCTGCTTGTTTATAGAAAGAATAAATATTTAGAATGATTTTTTTTTGCATTATGTATTGTCTAACAACAAAGATAGTGTTCAAAATTATCTTTACTCATAAGTGTAAATTTATTCAGAAGTTTTGACTAAATTCCAAAAGACACTGGAAAAAATGCTGTAACATGCATTTGATATACACAGATTGTTTGTTTATTGGGTTTATCGTCCCACCAAATACACAGATTGTCGGATACAACTCCTTCAAGCTACATCTGCATGCCCCTCCATCTTGTTGTCATGCCATTGATGACTACTTTACAAACACTAACATTCCAATGCAGCCTCAGGTCCTTTGTTTTTATCCTTACATAATAGATACAAACATTTCCAGTGCTTCTGAGGCTCACCAATCATGAGTTATTGTTGTGCAAGGTATGCAAAGTAAATGGAGAAATACAAACAAGATAATGGTGATTGAAGACTTCTGTTGATGATAGGTGTGTTCTGGTAATTAACATGATAGGGTTGCACAGTTGGGAAGGGTTATTTTTCTTGCCTTGTTTATAGCCAAGTGTATTAGTGTACAGCTAGTTAAAAATGCTTTGACATCAAATTAATGTTCCAGGGAATTCTATATAATATGGCAGGAAAATATTAAAAATTTATAAGCTCATACCAGACCTGGTAGCACAGTTGGTGGAGTGTCGGCTCCAGGTGCGGGAGGCCCCAGGTTCGATCCTGGGCCGCGACATATCAAAGACGTTAAAAATGGTATTGGTACAGCTCCCTTGCTAATGCTCAAGCAAATATAAGGGTAGTTCCACGACTGGTTGGCCAGTGTCAGGATAATGTGACTGGGTGTGGTATCATGCCAGGTGTTCACAGCATGCTTTACACAGTGAAGGCAGCACTATATCTGCTTCAAGTGGACACTGTCTCCAGATAACTGAAATACTGTTGGTGGGACGATAAACCCAATAAACAAACAAACACAGTGAAGGCAGAACTATATCTGCTTTAAGTGGACACGCACATCTCCAGATAACTGAAAAACTGTTGGTTGGATGATAAACCCAATAAACATATCCGCTCATATTTTTCCAATAATGAAACAAAATATTTATCAAATTCTGAAACAAATTATTTATCAAATTGAAATCCAAGTGAATTAGTACAATTATCTCTGGTTTTCTCAAAAGTGTTACAAACCATCAGTTTAATTTGCATCAGTTACAGTTACTGTCAATCAAGTTTAATGCATATTTGTTTCTAAAACATAATAACTCTTGTAATTTAGTCTTAAGAATTGGAAAAAAACAATCTAAACAAAATCTACAAACCAAAAAGTTTTTTTTAAATTAAAAATGAAAACTTTGAGTCACAAACACTAAGGATGACTCAGGGACCATCTAATTATACTGTTCCCAGTCCTTGTGATGGTACAATCCGGTGGCACGATGCTGAAGATGCCATGTTGATGAGACCTCGGCCCTGTCCAGATGCCAGTTGACCATCCTGGTCCTGTTGAAGCATGTGTTTACAGGCCACAATTAAATTCAGGGAGACATCTAAAAACCAGTCCTGTCCCTTAAATGTCATGTGATAAATCCTCCTCAGTCATGTGACCTGGGATAATACGTAGGGCTGGAAGACCTACTAATCTATGTCAAAAGCCTATTAGATAGTGATTGGTCTATAATTAGAGGAAGCAAGCTCTATAATAAGTCCACCATTCCTTAAACAGTCTGTTCCTTATTCTTAAATTACAGGTTCTGCTTCAATGGAGTCCTAATGATTGGCATGGGTCAAGAATGTGTATCAGAATGCCCAAGAAACCAGGAAAAACCCATTGGCATCAGTTTCTGGGACAATTTTATTACTACTTGTCACACAGATCAGTGTTGTTAGTCATGGATATTTAGACAATCTTTCTTATGATTTGCCCATTTCATTTGTGAACAATTTAGTAAATTCAAAGAATCTTTTATATCCAAGGGAGCAGTTAGTAATTGAATTATCTCATTTTATTTTCTGTAATTGATATTCAGCGTCCCACATGGACAATCATCCGTCACTAAGTGGTTAACCTGGGGAGCAGTAACGAAGCAATTGGCCATCAAATTCTACCATACATGTTTTTATAGCATCAAGAATTAAAACTAGCTGGAGAAAATCATTTCCAGTATGGTAATCAGAATTTCCCTGGTGAGTGTTCCGTACAAACTGTACAGAAGCCCTGCATTATTAAAGTGTTTAACCCTTATCATGCTACAGATTTTTGTAAGCAACACACAATCTATGTTGTTTAGTAATAACTGCATGGAAAGATAACAAGATAAACCACTTGAGACCCAGCAACAGGGCAAATCCTGATCAGATAGCCCCCAGCGAGAGCTGGTAGATCTAGATCTGAACTTTTTTTGCCGCGGCTTGATTTGCACAGAGCAGGCTAAGATTTTATAAAAATTAACCGTCCTTAATATGCCCCACGTTCCACAGCTTGCAATCTCCATCCATAATAATGATCATTGAATTCAAAATTGTGATTCTATTTTTTTTATTTTTTTTTCAGCAACCTTAAGTTTTCAATGCAAATTGTGCAATGTTACAATGCATTATTCTGTTATCTCGCTATTTCTTCAGTGATTTAAGGGACAACTCTAAGTGTCTCGGTGTCTTCTCTATTGCTATGAAGCTTGCAGCAGATGCATGCTCTAACTGATGGAGTCTCCTTTAGCATGATGTTGACATGGACTTGTACTCAGATATCTGTCACTTTATCACAAAACAATAATTGTGTTCTCAAGTTTTTGAGATGAACCATTTCTTTCAGGTCATGATACACAGTGATGCCTTCATGCAGATTGCCTCCATAATTACTTGTATTTTTAGAACTATCATTAGATCGATTTTAAAATCCGGTCTGTCTTCAATCTGCATCGGAACAAAATCTGCATTTTATGGTGCAGTGTGCATGTGTTTGAAACAATTCTTGAGCAAATCGGAAAGATTGTCCTCGGTGTATTTTTTTTCCAGTTATGATTGAAATACAATAGATTTAGGCTCTGTACATGCACATTGTTACTGGCTAGAATATGATCACATGAAGTCCAGTAGATTTAGGCTGGCTAGAATATGTGCACATGGAGTACAGTAGATTTAGACCCTGTACATGCACATTGTAACTGGCTAGAATATGATCACATGAAGTCCAGTAGATTGAGACCCTGTACATGGACATTGTTACTGGCTAGAATAAGTGTACATGAATAATTGTATTGGTTATAGTAAAGCTAACACATAACCACTAACATCATGTGCAAGTACTGGATTTTTTTTATTAAAATTGTCTGAAAAATAGCAAAGAAATGGCATCTCAACCAAGATATTGCATGTGGGACTTTCAATTGTCCAGTATTTATAAAAAAAACCTTTTTTTTAGCAAATTCAAATTTATTCATTTTGTTTTAAATACTAAAAGCAAATATTCAGAAGTTTAGGTATTTATAGTGTTAGATTACTAGACAAATAAGAAATAGTTTATTAGTGATTGTAACAGGTTTGTTTAAGCTATGCATGTGTTGTGGACATATGGCTGGCTGTTTTGCTTTATTTTTACAATAACTGCCACACAAATAAGTTTGATAAACACATTACTCACCATAAAATTGCCTATTCCTTCTTTTATCTTTATAGAAAAACATATTAAATTTATTACTGTTTTTTTTCATTGGTGTTTTAAGTATATGGTGGGGTAGGAAAGATGCAGACCGGCTGCAATAGAAGAATCCAGTCAAATCTCTGAACACTGAGATACCAGCATTCTTTTGATGGGTATTTCTGGATGCGTTGGCATTTATTATCATTGCTAGAAGCATTTGACGAATAAAACTGTTAAACTTGATCGTATGGAGGCCACATTTTTTTGTTTCTTCCATTTTCAGTCGTGCCATAGGTTCAGGGTTGCAGTCAGTTTACTCAGGGTCGATGGCAGTGTGAGGTCTGAGATACAAAGATCTGGGTCAATTGTCAAACCTTTGGGTGCCAAATTATTTTTTTATACTGATATAATTATTGATTATTGAAGAAGAAAGGTGTTGTTGTTTTTTTAAGTTGGTTATTTTTCTAAATAAAATTTCATTGAAATTTTAAATTCTGTAAGCATTAAGCATATTGTGAATAGTATTCAATTTATACATGTGTCCAGGTGTAAGTAAATGTGCAACACATTGAGTTTAGGTGACACTGTCGTCGGTTTTAACATCTCTGCAACCGTTGGTTCAAATCCTCTTCACAGCGAAGGACTTAACGTGGGAAGGTCTTTCAGCTGACCTGCAGTGCACCGGTGGTTCTACCCAGACATTTGCCTGGAGTCTTCCTCGACAAAAACAGCTGGACGTCACCATAATGATCATAATTGGTCACTCTGATTTATCTAAAAAACAACACATCTCCATACTTGCTTGTGTTATATTTACTATTTTCATTAACTCCTATCTTTTTTTTTAACTAACATTAAAATGATTATGTATTACAATAAAAGGAAAGGAATATAATATCTAATTATGCTCTTAAGGTATTCTGTTTGTGACCAAATATGGTCATGTCCAAGTTACTACATGAAAACCAAGAATGAGTTTTACATCTTCCATTATAGTAACGAGAACTTCTATTCATCTTGCACTGTGTGGAAGAAGAATGCCTGGTTTATTATTCACACAAAATTGATTGTTGCACTTGTCCATACCTTGTCCAGAAAAAATGTCAAGGGAAGATAACCCTTGTCTGGGCACCCATGGAGCTCTATCTTGGAATCTAAAGTTATCTCAGTATCACTGCAGAGTTTGTTATCTGAGATCTGATTGGTTGATATGAAGACATTCCTTACACCTTGATGCATGTCTTTGGTGACAGATGCATAAATCAAATTCCGCATCAAGCATTGGGCGTCCTGGCATCATGCATGCAGGAAACCCTGGTATATATTAACTGAAAATCTGGTAGGGACACAATCAAGAGGAAATCATCTTCCAATCCCCGATTCCCAAAGTGTAGAGTTACTCCTCCCAGACAATAAATGTCTCTACCTTTGAGTTTTCAGAGCGAAAAATGATCAGAAAGCATTTTTGCATCTATTTTTTTCAGGCACTGTTGATGAAGTGGAGTACCATGAAGATTTTTTCTCAAGGAATTTGGAAAAAAACAACACAAATAAATATTTCTTTTGTAATAAATGTTCATCTATGTAGATAATTTAAACTTTTCTGGACATTTCATTAAGATTACTCATTTTTAAAGAGTTTTAATCTAAGATATTAGGGAATAAATGTGATAGCTATATGATGTCATCTTGATAATTCACATATTAGAGATGAGTAAGCATAAATATACCCATAAAGCAGATTCAAAAGAATTTAAGCAAGCTATTCCTATGTAATGTGTGTAACATATTTTGTTTTTGTTTTGGAAAAATGCAAATTATTAGAGGGGAATTAGTACACACTGAAATCAAGCTATTTGTTGAAGATATCTTGAAATGTGTGTACTGACATAATAGATAAGTAAGCAGAAGATATAAAGATACAGGTGTACAGCATATAAACTGGGGTGGCATGTTGTTTGGTAAGAAGGTGGGCTGTTTTATATCCACCAGGAGCAGAGTTGCTGCCCCTGTCTCTAATCAGCTTGCTAGATGTCTCTGCTGCAAGATAAAGGCTCAGCATCCTTGACAGAACGCAGCTGTCCAATAAACATAGAGAGGTACCTCCCGAAGTCCTGTGTTTCCATCTCAGGCTGCCTTATCTTTCTGTCTTGGCAGATACTCAGGGGAAGCTTACTTGGACATTATACAGCATATCATACTTATATCCAGAAGTCTTGCATATCAAGCAGTATTTCTTGTAAAGATAGATTTGCTTTTTTTTATATTTACTTAGAGTTTACATTTTAGGATTTCGTTGCTATGGAGACTGCTCAGGATTAAAGACCATTTGAAAGTAAATGTAATGTAAGCATGCCTATTTTAAGACTAAAAAGCTTTTAAGAACTGTTTTCCTTAGAAATGTATTGCTGAGGTCACAGTTAATTTAAAGAAGTCAAAAGACATGTTTTCTTGATACTGTTCTGCTAGATTATTAAACAGCATAGGTTTCTTCTAACTGCAGCACGATGCAAAGCTTCCTTTGATTCCAGATCTTGTGTCACCATGACGCTTGGCTCTTAAGCATGTGACACCTTGGTATGGCTGCTAGAGTTGCCCTGTCAATAATTTTGCATGTTTTGGTTAATTTCTGCTCTTGGTTCTCTTTTTAACTATGAAGCTATCTTCCCTCTAGGGTCTAGAGTCTGTCACATAGTTGTAACACACTAGAATGGAATTAGCGCCTAGGGACTGAAATTTTCATCCTTTAAGTAGCATATACCTTTTATGGAATAAGGAATATTTGTATTCAGCATAGAAAAAATATTTGAAATGGTTTTATTTGTATTTTCTTCAGGAAGTGTGTTTTCGACCATCGTTCAGTTTTGTTTTTCATTTTTGTGAACTATTAGTTTTCAAGTAGATGGGGTCTTTTCTGTGTAGTTTTAAGAAATAATTTTGTCTAATTTACTGAGGGACATAGTCTGTGTGTATATAATAAGCTTTCATTTCCATATTGTGTGACAAGTAAAATTCAATGTGAAATTAAATTATGTTTTGTGTAATTAATTTAAAAGGAGTAGGTCTCCAAGATGTGTTACCCAAACAGAGGGATGTGTATCCTTGAACAGGATTATATGCTTTTCTCTGTGTGAAGCCTCATGAATTATTGGAGGTCCAGTCATAGCGTACATTTTGTTTAAAATGCAGTGTAATAACTTCTTGAGTTCTTAGTCTTTGACTGCAAACTACATACCAATATACCAGACCTGGTAGCACAATTGGTAGGTCATCGGTTCCAGGTATGGGATGTTCCTGGTTCGATCCCGGACCTCAACATACCAAAGTCATTAAAAATCGTAGTGGTATAGCTCCCTTGCCATAGGTCAAGCAAATATAAGGGTAGTTTGACAACTGGTTGGTCTGGTGTCAGGTTAATGTGACTGGGTGTAGTATCATACCAGTTGTTCATGGCATGCCATGCACAGTGAAGGCAGCACTACATCTGCTTCAAGTAAACAATGTTTCCTTATAACTGAAATACTGTTGTTGGGACAACAAACCCAATAAACAAACTGCCTTAGACTGATCTAAATTGGTGCCTAACTGGATAAGAGATAAAACAATTTGGAGACAATTGATGGAAGAGAAGGGGACACTATGTAATTAATATTTCATTGGTTTGGACTAACATTCTCTTATTGTGGTTAGTTCTTTGGCAGTAAAACGAATGATTCTCATTCAAAATGAATAAACCCCCATATAAAGTTTGAATATAATTGTCTTGAAATTACTTTATGTTTTGAGTTGAAAATTTAATGCCTTTTACACAATATTAAAAATTTCGGGTAAGTCATATTATTTTTTTTAGTTGCCTAGGTTATTGTATGATTATTTTAAGAAATGATGTTTTTATTTCTATTGCTTCTTTTTTCATGAAGTTAAAAAAAAAACTCTAATAAAGTGGAAAAAAAAAATCTGATTTTCAGTTTGTGTCTTTGTATGATCTTTGATATAATAAGATAAATAAACTTCACAAAACATTGCATAACAGTTTTTACTTTATTGTGTGCTCTATTATTTTGTATGTAGTAGAATAAGAGTACATGGATGAATAATGATTCTAGTTATGCAAATTTGCTGGGGAGTTTCCATCTTCTGTTCTCAGTTGCAGGTTATTTGGTTCTCTTGCTCAGTCCTCCAATTACCTACAATACATTCATGTCTGGGCAGGCAAGGATTCCTTTATAAACATCTGGAAGATTTGGCTGCTCCTAAATACAATGAGAAGAATATTCTGTAGCTAGATCAATTAGACAAATGGAGGTTGTAGCTTTTTTCTCCCTCCCATACAGAAGAGTAGTCATCAAGTTGATTGTTAGTTTTCAGAATACCACAAATTGGGTTTGCCTCATCAGTACTGATCGCAATAAGTATTTCTAGCTTGGTCCATACAGTGTCCCTGGTATATCTGGAATATTCTGTGGATGGGGTGGGAAGAATCAATGGTATCACTAAATTGTAACTATGATTTACTCCCTTGGATACTGAAAAGAAAACACAGCCATTTCTATTTCAATCTCTTTCAGAGTTTATCCTCCTGGAAAAACGCTCCATTCCATAAATTTCTGCTTTATATTGATTATTATGTTTCTGTTCAGCTTTTTGTTGTTGTTTTTTTCAAATACATAGCAGCGACCAGCTATGATCATAATTGCTATGTCCAGCTGTTTCAGTGGAGGAAGACCCCAGACACCAGTGCACCGCAAGTCAGCTAGAAGACCTTCCCAAATTAAGTCCTTCACCCCGAACAGGATTCGAACCCACGTGGTGAGAGGCTAAGTGGCCACAGGCACCTCATTTCTGTTCAGTTCTGGCTTTATAACATTTCTGTTTTTAAAACATATATTTATTTATGGACTTTTTGCCATACTGTGGTCTTAAAACTAAGCCAGTTCTGTTGAGTATTCAAACTTCTGTTAACAATGGTCTTTATTGGTCTTTTTTGGTCTTTTTTGGTCTTAATACAAACTTAGCCCTTAGCTTGCTAAACATGACTGGCAAAAAGTGTAGATCCAGATCAGCCAGATCAGGATCTTCACTATTTGCTGCTGAAAGCAAATGTCTAGGCATCTCTGCATGTCCATGGTAATTGCAGATTCTTATCTCCATAATTCTGGATTACCGAAAAAATTATTTCAGATTTCAAGTAAAATTAGTCAACAAAGATATTTCTATGGTAACAATATCCACAGTGTTATAAATAGAGAAGTTCACTTATGCTTAAATTCAAAACACAGCGGCTGTTCTTAATATGCAAGAACGGCGAGACATAACGCAAAAATGTCCGACAGTATTAAATACAAAAACCAGGATAGTATTTGCAATATCATATGCATGTTATTTTTTTTTTACAGCCCACACCTATTTATGAAATGTAATCTTGCTGCAAAAGTTATTATGCTATGTTTCCCCCCATATTTGGTGGCATTGTAATAGCTGAATATAGCAACTATAGATACGAATTGGGGAAAATTGATTCTAGAACAAAACCATTGCTTGGCGCTGCTTGATTAATCTGTCTACATCTCGCTGAGACACTACAACTGTGAAAATAATCACCAAAAAAGTAACGATATTTACTTAACAAGAAGTTCAATTTAGCATATTTCCCAGCGGTATGCCTTCAACTCGGGTTTCTTTCATGGTTTTGTTTTGATTTACTTGCTTTCAGCGAATGAAGTGAAACTAGAAATAGCAGACTGGCTATTGTTGTTATTCGGTGTCCGATGAAATTGTATGTCATGTTATTGAAAACCGTGTATCTATCAGCTATAAAATACAGATATTGTGAAATTAATAGGTAACAAAGATATTGGGTCCTAGCTTGAAATGAAATGTCAGCATATTGGCTGTTCAAAGAAAGTTCTATTAAACTTGTTAATTAAATTGTAGATGCACTGTCATTTAAATATTAAAATATTTTTTGTGGGTTCTACCCAAACTTAGGTTTATTTAAGACCAAGGAGGCCAAGAACAGCCAGATAGACACTGTAAACCACTTGTTGTGTACTTCTAATACTGAATAGAATAACAGCCAAATATACATATATAATTTTAAAATTTCAATGTGAATTTTGTAATTCAATTTTAGCAATATATATACATATATAAAATTAAAATGTGAATTTTAAAATATAAATTTTAAAATTACAATGTGAATTTTGTTATTCAATTTTAGCAATATATATACATATATAAAATCAAAATGTGAATTTTGAAATATAATTTTTAAAATTACAATGTGAATTTTGAAATTAAATTTTAGTATTATATTACATGTACCTTCCTAGTTGAAAAAAATGAAATGCGCAGCACTATTTCAGGTATGCTCTTGACGCAATGCCTTAATTGCTTGCTGTCTAAAGCAGTTCACTAATCCCACATAGAGAAGAGAAACAAAATGTTCCCTAATTGCATAGAGCCTCCAAATACATTTCAGCACGTAACTGTTGTAATTTCTTACGACATTAAGAATTCAAAGTTTTTAATTTCTGCGACACAGTAACCATAGTTTCTTGTCATAAAATAATTGTTGTAGATGACTTATTGCCGGCTCACACGAGTCATTATTTCTTACCATACTTCTGTAATGAACAACTTACGGAGTTCATTTATCACAAGGTATACCTATATAATGGAAGAATTGGTAGTGGGAATTAGTGTCCTTGAAATTGTTTTCCATGGGACATCCCGTGGTGTTGTAATATACTTAATACATTTGTTAGCTCTTCTCTTGCTAGCTAGAATTCTGATGTTTTGTTTTTTAAATACATTGCGGCAATTATTTATGATCATTATAGCAATGTTCAGCTTTTTTGGTGGAGGAAGAACCAAGACACATGTCTGAGTAGACCCACCGGTGCAAAGCAAGTTGGCTGGAAGACCTTCTCACATTAAGTCCTTCACCCTGAAAGGGACTCGAACCCACATGGTGAGAACCTAAGGAGTCAGAGGAGTTACAAATCGGCGACTCTACCACTACGCCATGGGTGCCCCCCTCTAGAATTCTGAATAGTTATTACTAAATTATTTTTAGTCGCTTACAACAATGTAAAAGTAAGACTCTGTTGTGATAGTGTAGTTCCTCATCCCTTTACTTCAACTGGAGTTGTCTAATCTTGGTAACGCTATTTGAGTTGACGCAACTTAAAGCAGGTGACAGGCCAAGAGTTTGTGGGCAACTTTGTGTACATATAGTGAATAGTTGCATTTGTGATGAGCTAAGAAACTTGGAAGATAATACCTCGTTTTTTAATAATGGAGAAGATTGAAGTTCCCAGCGGCATAAGATTGGATTCCAGGTAATTTTGTCTCATCACTTGACTGGGTATATTAACTCCATGGAATTATGGCCTAATGTAAATACATGCAGGTATATCAATCACATTTTGCAAGTCAATGAGGAAGTAGAGATATTATTAGTCTAGTAGTTTAAATTTATTTTAGAGTGCATTTAATCATTGATAAGTATTGTATTATCTTTTAATGTTAAATTGAAATGTGTCAAGAAAAAAAAACAAGCTTAAGCCATTATTTTTTTTTTACTTTTAACTTGTAAATAGGCAACCTGTACATGGATAAAACAGCTGTTAATATATCAATAATTGGAATGGTCACCTGACATAGTGTCTAAAACCCGGGGTGGGGATGCTGTTGATGTTTCCATGGTAACTGGAACTGTTGTTATGGAAACAGTTTGCCTTGTTAGCAAGAAGTTGTGAAACCTATATTTTATCTTGTGAAAATTGGTATCCCATTAACAGCTAACTTTAATTGGAACTCCCTGGTAGCAATGGTGATATTAAGGGAAGTTTTCGCCAATATTGGTAACAGCATGTGTGGGGTGTATGTAATTGTTAAAGTATTGGGTGTATATTAAATTGATAGGTGATGGTAGTCACGTATTTTATCTCTTAACCTGCTAAGCCCAAATTGATCATGTTTAGGCAAAAAAGTGTAGATCCAGAGCAGCGAGCACTATTCGCAGTCATGTTTCAAACAATATGTCATTTTAGCTTTGCATGTATTTGCCAGCAAATAACAAAGATCTAACATGGCCTTATACGGATATAGAGCTATTTGATGTTTGTGATTATGGTCACATATAAGTTCCATTGCAGCCTTGAAGTTTGACTTTTTTGTCTGAGTCTACTATAATAAAATAACTAATCATTAATTGATTTACTTCAATTCATGATTCATGCAATCATAAAAATAAGAAGGCATATTCATGCATTTCAACTTTTTCCGTGGTCAAAGGGGAGATTTTCACATGCAAAGTGGGACATTTTCACTTGCAATTTGGGAGATTTGTTATTTTCATATAAACAAACAAGGAAGTACTTTGTTTCTAAATAGGGAGATTTCTGAAAATGTGTAAAACACTCCTGATTTAAAATAATTTTGAACCTCAAAAGCAGGAGTCTTCCTCCAAAAGTGGGAGAGTTCACATGTAGGCATATTGGTAAATGTTTAGACTAAGCAACAAGCCTGTAGGTCCTGATGAGACATCTCCTGTATATGTTTATTATAAACTGTATTATTACATGATATAAATTTAGTTTATATTATTATTATTATTACTTTTAAAACAATTCTTAAAAGCCATAACAAACATAAAGTACAATTAACTATACTATTAATATTAACATCCAAAATAAAACAAAACAGTCAATTCAAGCAACTTACATTATTTCCAAATCCAAAGAAAATTTTATCACTGAGGTCAGATTTTATTTTCAGCAGCCAAATTGGGGCAGTCCCTTGGGTGGCTGCTTAATACAAGTTTGACTTTGGGTTTTACTATAAAAAAAAAAAATAAAAAAATAGTTAAATGATATTATCAGATATTATTGGTCTTACGCTTTCAGAATTTGCTACATTTATTATGTTTATAAGCCCTTTTTTTAAACGTCATCTGCACAAAAGAAAAAATGAAAAAGCAACAACATGGTAACTATTTTACGTGGCACCATATTAACCTACGACCCGATAGAATAATTGATCTAGAATCTTTGGATTGTTTTACCTTTGTTCCAACATTGTTTGTCCACCTGGTGTGCTATTTGATCTGGCCATCTTCCCCAATCTGTGTCATGTCAGACCAGTATGCTGTGGACACACTGACCCTGGAGGGTCAGTTAATCAAATATTGATTCAGAGGGATAATCTTCCACACCTCTCTATCACTGGGACATCATCCTAAAGCATACACACCTCAGAATAACCAACATGGCTCTCTTAATAAGACTAAATCATACTCTAAAACTGGATAGACAAATAGATATGACCTGGCTAGTGCAGGCCCAGACTAATCATATCCAACTACGAGCTGTCTGATCAGGATCTATATTATTCATAAACGTGAACTCTCCCATTTTTGGAGGAAGACTGCCACGGTTAAGATTTAAAATTATTTAAAATTCAGTGGTGTTTTACACATTTTCAGAAATCTCCCTACTTGGAAACAGATAACTTTCTTTTTTCTCTATATGAAAAACACAAATCTCCCACTTTGCAAGTGAAAATCTCCCACTTTGACCTTGGAAAAAGTTTACATGTATGATTATGTGATGCAAAGGGTCTACATTTATCTCAAAATGAGTCTAGTTATTTAACAATGTACATTTTACCATTACCTGACAAATACAGCAGGTTAGGGCATAAACCTTCTAAATCTTTCAAGTAGTTGACAAACTGTCTAACTGATATATGCATAAAATATTTAAAAATATGATCGGCTGGGGTAATGATAGTTTGTTGATTTACTTAGGGCAAGTAAAGTAGTGCTGTGCGCTGGGTTATAGATTTTGCTGTATATAATAATGATGGATTGAATGCTTTACGTAACCCTTGTAAAATAATTAATGTAGAATGGCTCAAGATTGTGAGTTTATACTGACTTAACATTGTGGTTGTATCTGTTATTAATATTATATTATATAATAAATCAGTATTTTTCAATTCTTTCTCTTAGCCATACGTTAAATTCTAGCAATAACAAAACCTTTTAATATTATTTTTGACTTTGAAACAACTTGATCCAAATGAAATAGCTTTTTCATTGGTCAGTTCAAGCATGGCATTAATATATAAGCTAAATAATGATTGGTTGAGAGAAGTAACCAAAGGACCTTGTAAATGTCAAGATTTGAGCACTTAAGTGCCAAAAAAAAGTATTTACCATTTTTAAAAATAATTTCTCTGTACAGTCTTAGAGCTCCTACTTACTTTTTAAAGTCTGTGTTTTATGTTTTATTTGTCAGTAAATATTATGAAATTGTCAGTAAATATTATGAAATTGACTGGCCCTGGTAGCGCAATCTGTAGAGCATCAGCTGGGATGCAATGGGTTTGATTCCGGGTCTCGCCATACCAGTCGTTAAAAAAAATGGTAGTAGCATAGCTCCCTTTCTAACGCTGAAGCAAATATAAGGGTAGTTTCACATCTGGTTGGCTCGGTGTCAGGATAATGTGACTGGGTGTGGTATCATGCCAGGTGTTCACGGCACGCTATACACAGTGAAGGCAGCACTATATCTGCTTCAAATGGACACCGTCTCCAGATAACTGAAATACTGTTGGTGGGACAATAAACCCAAGAAACAAACAGAATTAAATTGACCACCAATGTTTCATGTATTATGGCTTCAATCTTGGTTTCTCTCCAAGAATGCTTTCCAGGCAGAAGGATTTTTTTGTAGCCTGTGGAGTTGATTTACAAGCCCTTGAGCTCCAACTGTGCTTTGATTGGGTGCGGAATTTTCTGGCCAGAAAATACATTTTCCCCATTATTAAGTCAAAAACTTCAGACTTACTTTATGATTACCTGTATCTCAAAAAATGCAGAGGAAATGAAACAGCTTTTGATACTATTACAAACATTTTTGATTTTTTGGTCATTATGCAAATTTTCTGTTAATTAAGATGTAAAGAAAGTTGTTGTTTTTGCCTGATTTTTTTTACAAATCTGTGCTGCTATTGTTCATTATTTCTAACTTAACATTCATAGCATAAACAGTTATTTACTGTTATACCTAATCTACAGGTAGAGAAGCTAAAGCCTGTTTAAATGGTTGGTTTCAGATATTTGATACATTTTTCCCCAAATGTTTTTAGAATATTTAACAGTTCAACAGCAATTTGCATATCATAATAGTCATTCCACAACATATTTGAAAAGTTGGCATTAAGAGAAAAACTAAAACTGGTGCAGAACCTCAGTGAATATTATTCCGATATTGAATTTTCTCAATAAAACAGTTTCTTTAAACTTTTTATTGATGTTTTGGCCTAGTCGGCCGTTTCAAAATATAAAACAGTGATGAAGGACCCTTCATTTTGCTGCTCTTTTTTACCAACCAACAAGGTGAATAAAAAAAAAATAGAGGGTCCTTCATCACTGTTCTATATTTTAAAAAAGGCTGACTTTGCCGAAATGTCAATAATGAGTTTAAAGGGACTGTTTTATGGAGCAGAACCTATGCAACTTTTTGGTTTAATGGAGATATGCTAATTAAGATGCTCAGGTAGGTATAATTAGGTAGGCTATGGGTTGTCTATATTTAGATAAGAATGTCAATAATCTTGTAGGTTTATATAAAGATTGTTAGAGCTCAGGGGATATAGGGTGTATAAACTATGGACGACTGTAATTAGACATGATTATTGCATTGTTTTCTGTACAGTAGGCCATAGGGCTTAACTAGCTGTGAAAACTGGCATCGCCAGGTGTACACTGGGTACAGCGGAGAGAGGAAATTACGACAGATGGCGGCATATTGTACAGACGACTATGAGAATCTAATTAACAAGATATCATCATTGTGTAATTGTCAGTTGCTGTTTGAATGTACCAGAGCTATCAGAATATCAGGAGCTTTTGTGTTGACAGCAATGCTCGTGGCTCTTGCAAAAGCTGTCAGTTCTTTTGTCGTATTTTATGCAATATTTGGCATTTCCGTGGGTTCAAAGCATGTAATTTTTCTAGATTTGTCAGAAATCTCTCTGTAATATAAAGACTTTAAAAAAATATATGTCAAAGATTTCTCCAGAAATTCTTGTCAGAAAAAAAAATGAAATCCTGAAAAATGGTTTTGACGATTTATGTACATGTTCAATGTTATAAAGGAAATAAAATTGTTTATTCTGTTTACTTGCTAAAGATTCTATTCAGGATTCCTTGTAACGAAATTGAATTTATTTAATTAATCAGGCACTGCTGCAAGCCCGTCTTTGACTTGCAACTTTGGTAATTGTGTAGATTGCATTCACAATCTTACTGAAGCTCTGAAATTATGAAGATTTTAAAGGTTTTCTGCAAATAAAATCAATAAGATTCATTCCCAAGTGACACATATCTGCTAGATGGGATGATTTTATGATTCCAGCGAGTGGCAAATAAATTAAACAACTGTTGAAAAATATTGAAACAATAATGCAAGCTGCATATTCCGCATGTGAACGGAATAATTAGAACAATTGTTCCCTTTGTTCGAATAAAGCGCACCCCTCCCACTCATTTTCAATGGTGGATTGATGCTGACAGTTTTATCCCTCTGCTCTGTCATTCTCTCCACTCATAATGAAGGCTCTGATCTGATTACCATATTGTTAATTGAATTATACTATTGTGGTTACACAATCTAAGAAGACTTCCTGAGTTTGCTGACTTTTCTGCAGTTTTCTAGCTTCTATTACGAGATGGAGACGATGCACCCATTTCTCACTGAACTCTTGTGGTGTCCTTCAGGCCATGTGGTTACATGCGTCAATGGCACTTTACTTAGTCATGCTGGGTTTACATGGTTTCTGAAAACAAATTACGACACAACAATGCAATGGTTCCCATATGCCTTTACATTAGTTGCTGCCACAGGCCACACACAAGAGCCCTCAGAAAGATGGGCATGTCTAGTCTATTTAAGTGTGGTAGTTACTTTAAATGAATCTTAATTGTATTGTGAGCCGAATAGTTTAAGGGTGTATAATCTCGATTGTTTTTTGTAACCAGCTTATGAACATTTATGTCTCTGCAAACTAGCTGTTTACACAAATTACTAAGGATTAATAATAACACTCATATCTGATTTATAATCAGTAATGGAGATTCAATCAATATCATTTTGCAAATGGAAAAATCATTTTATATCATTTCCCAAATGGTGGCTACAGGAGACATTGGTTTTACCGCCATGACTCAGGGATGGATCCTGCGGGTGGGGGATGAGGAATCCCTCCCCCACCAACCAAGTAAAAAAAGTAGAGTTGTGAAAACACATACATGTAAGCTTGAAAGATACCAAGCTTTAAAGTGAATTTTGTTTGTTGACTGCTTAGGTAGAAGTTAGGGTCTGTGTATATATATCTAGTATTTACTAGTATCTACATGCCCCCCCTCCCCAAGATTTTCTGGATCTGCCCCTGCCATGATTATAATCTGAAGTTCAAGAACATATATAGTACAGTTTTGCTTGAGCATTTATAACAAAGATTTATTTTTACATGGACACATGTTTACATGATTTATTCAAATTGCTGAATGTGTTAAATTGGTTAATAAACAAGAAAGAGTTAAATGATAAGAAACGGCAAGCAAACCATTAAAAAGTTAACATGGTAGTTTAAATTTGTTATAGATTAGAATAACAAATATTTCCCTTTATTAGAGCTATGTCAGTAGCTGTCTTAGGTCAAGGTGGTAGAGCGTCGGCTTGCGGATCAGGAGGTCGTGGGTTCGAACCCCGGCCGGGTCAAACCAAAGACTAAAGTTGGTAGTAGTGGCTTCCCTCCTAACGCTCGGGGCTAAGGGGACAGCATTACACCTGACTTATCGGTGTCAGTATAATGGACCGGCCGGGTTCAGTCCCTGGGCACCTTATAAGTGCCCCTGTGCTATAATGTTAGAAATGCGCTGCGCAGTATCAGCAAAAATGCCGGCTAATCCAATCCCATCCATGTCTTAGGTCACCATCACTGAAGCTGCTGCAATTTTCAACTTGAAAGTTTGTGCACATTAACAATTATTATACAATGTCTGTTTTGTGTCATTTCAGGTGAGTCACCATTTGTTTCCCCTGTAGCTGGAAGGTCAAGGTCATATTATGGTATGTTATGCATTGTATGAAGTGTTCAGCGATTAATTTGGTTAACTAATATAAATATTGAACCAAAAAGGTTAATGAAAATGCAGAAATGAATAATTACTGAATATAGAACAAATTTGCCCATCTTTGATTTGCTTATGGTGCACTTTTTCATTTCTCCTGTAAAAATTGTTCTAATATTCTTCTATTAGAAAACAAAACATCCAACTGTTTGCACTATTTGTTTTCAAACTATGACATGACTCAAGGTAAGTTGTGCAGGAAGTGCACTAGGAGAGGGTGCTAGGCTTACAACAGGTGGGGAAGATGCGACTTGATGGGATTATGGCAACTTCTCGTACCTGCCTGCCCCCAAAATTGTACTAACCAGCATAAAACCTAGACTATCCACTCTGATTACTGGCCATGCATATGATGTGTGTCATTTACATGTACCTGGTCGTTGGAGTCTACCTACCTTACGTGGATGTACCTGGGTGCATGTGTCAGGACCATCTGGTTCTGATGTCAACATCTGGGGCCAGTCGCCCACTGGGCTGCCTGTAGTGGGGCATCAGTCGGGCATCAGCGGGACATTGGGGGTAGCTGTGGTATTTAACTTGAGTCAGCGGGAGGAAGTACATGGTTGGTCACTGCACCTATGTTAATTTAACTGTACTGTTATGTAACATATTTGCATATCAAGAAATTATAAATGAGCTGATTATATTAAATAGATGCATGGATTATGTTTGTCACTTCACTTTTTTGGTGCTTACTACATTGTAGTTTTATCTGCATATACATGTATCAAGTTGTTTCTGGTACAATCTTGCTCAGATATTGTTTCGGTTATACGGTAAAAATCCAGCTGTTTTTGATTTGTGTGTCACATCTTCCATGATTTCACTGCCTTCCAACTGTATGACCAATACTGTAAGCACCAGCAATTTTTAATCCATCATTTATGCATAGTCTGATCTGGAACTGCATTGTTTAATATAAAGCACGTCTCTAAAAAAAAACTAATTTTATTGGGAATTTACCAAACAGGATTATTGGGAATTTACAAAACAGGATTATTTATTGGGAATTTACCAAAACAGAATTAGTTATTGGGAATTTAGAAAACAATAAATGATTGGCAATTTACAAAACTTATTTTTGGGAATATATGAAACAGAATTAATTATTAGCAATTTTATGAAACAGAATTAATTATTGGCGGGAATTTACAAAACAGAATGGTCTTAGAACTATATTTAACACTGGGGCTGTAACTAATATCCTGATTTGATGTTTTCAGCTAAAATACACCAAAGGTTTTTTTATTATCAGAGAGAAAAAAATAAACAATTATCTGTCAGAATCAGCCTATACATGCCGGGGTTTCGGCCCTCAACATTTCAACTGAATTGTATTTATAATCTACTTTGAAGACACTGATTTGGAAGATATAGCCCACTGTTAGAATTTCAACCCAAGAGTCATTAGGAAGGGTGTGTTAAGTAGTCTGGCTTCTAGAATAATTTGGCTGGAGATAAATATTTAGCAGGCTCTTTGCATATAAAACAGACCATTGTATATTCTAATGGCACACTGAGCATGCATGGTGGTGCTGGTCACACTGAAAATATAGGACCAGGCCCTGACCACTTGGAGGAAATGGCTACAGTCCAGCTACAGTCTTTAAACAAAATGTCTATTGTTGTTGAGGATTATTCTGCTGTTATTTTTGTAATTGTGGTGTCTCTTTAGCTGTTGCCTTTCTTGCTGCTGCTAAGCTTGAGCCATTTGTTGTTGCTGGTGATAATTATCATTGGTGCTGGTGGTGTTTGTTTCTGGTACTAGTGGTAGTTGCTGGAGATAATTATCATTGATGATGCTGATGGTGTTTCTTGTTCCTTCGGTAGTTGTCTGTGATAATTATTGATGATGCTGATGCTGGTGTTGGTGGTGGTTGTGTTTCTTGTTCCTTTGGTAGTGGCCTAGTGATAATTATCATTGATGATGCTGCTTTTGGTGTTTCCTGATGATCGTTACTGCTTATCATGATGATTGATGGTGTTGTTGTTGTTAATGTTTTTTGTGCTATTTGGTTGGTAGTTGATGGTGATATTTTACATTTGTGGTGCTGCTGGTTGTCTTTCTAATGCCAAGGGTACTTGCTGGTGGTGGCTGCTGTATGTCTTTCTTGTCTCACTAGTGGTGCTGCTGTGGGTTTCTGGTGATATTGGAAGTTGCAGGTGATAATTTTTTTATTGATGCTGGTGCCATGCAGTCGCTGATAATAATAATTATCAGTTGTTGGTGCTGCTGTCAATGGTTGTCTTGTTCTTGCATTTGCAGCAGAATATGATAAGTAGTTTAAACTCTTGCTGCTGATAGAATTTTGCTCAATTGTTGTTGTGATGCTGTTTTTGGCTACAGTTGTTGCTGAAGTTAGTTGAAAGCCTTTCAAACTCAACTATGTGATAACAAAAAACATTTCTTTGTATATCATGTTTGCATTTTCCTGTTTACATAGGCTAAAAATACCTATTTATATTAAGGAAATCCCTATGATCTGTTGTATATCTTATTGTTAAAAATCCCACCATTGGTCCATCTTTGTAATTTATGATCTTCGGGTCTTAGGGTAAATAGTTTTTCATTAGAAGCAGACATTGATTCTAGAAGTTAATCCATCTATCAGGTATTATGGGGTCCTGGATTATCCCACAGGTGTAGTGGGCCAGCAGGAAACTTAAAACATCTGCTGAACTTAGATCAAACCAAGTCAAGGCTTAACTTAATGCTTGCTAAATCTGCACACAAATCTTCATGAAATTATGTTTTAAGTGGTCTTGGAATGAAGCTCTATAAGAGGCAAAGGAAGGGAGGTTGGAAGCTGGGCTCATAAATACAGATATGCTTTGTTTCTTGGCGACCCCTGGTGAGGCTAACTGGTGTTTTATGGTGGCTGTGACAGGGGGCTCGAATGTTGGAAATGTCTGGGAATGTGGGCCAGGAGTCGGGACTGGGAGGGGTAGCCAACGTCACATCATCCAGATAAGAAGGAAAAAGCTTAGTTGGTGAGGAAATGTATCTAATAATTATCAACCAAACTCTGTATTGTGGGCACTCCTGAAAAACTGTGACATTGAAACAATTATATTGAGTTCCAGCTTTAGAAATATTCACTGAGTCTGTAACTCTGTTGTCATAGCTTTATAATTTGTAGCTTTGATACACTGCTACATATATAGCTTCACAATCCCTAGCTCTGATATATATAGCTTCACAATCTGTAGCTCTGATACACTGCTACATATATAGCTTCACAATATGTAGCTCTGATACACTGCTTCATATATAGCTTCACAATCCCTAGCTCTGATACATATATAGCTTCACAATCTGTAGCTCTGATACACTGCTACATTTATAGCTTCACAATATGTAGATCTGACAGTGCGACATATATAGCTTCACAATCTGTAGCTCTGATACACCGCTACATATATAGCTTCACAATCTGTAGCTCTGATACACTGCTACATATATAGCTTCACAATCTGTAGCTCTGATACACTGCTACATATATAGCTTCAAAATCTGTAGCTCTGATACACTGCTACATATATATTGCTTCACAATCTGTAGCTCTGATACACTGCCACATAATAGCTTCACAATCTACAGCTCTGCTACATATATAGCTTCACAATCTACAGCTCTGCTACATATATAGCTTCACAATCTACAGCTCTGCTACATATATAGCTTCACAATATTCAGCTCTGCTACATATATAGCTTCACAATCTTTCACTTTCAAAGTGGGTGATTCGTTATTTCCATATATACAAAGAAGGAAGTTCTCTGTTTCCAAGTAGGTAGATTTCTGAAAATGTGCCATTTTCATATAATTTTTAACCTTAAAAGAGGGAGTCACCCTCCAAAAGCAAGAGAGTTCACATGTATGCTTGGTCTGACTTTTGACCATTCTATCCATGTGTGTAACATCTGAAGGTTAACAGTTGTGTTGATACCTTGTCTTTGAGTAACTTCTACACAGTGGAGTTCTCAAACTATTTCTTATGTACATTTGAAAAAATACTTCAGAGATTGCAACTGTACAGAAAATAGTCTTGTCTGGAAATTTACAACAAGATTGCTAAATGAAAATGTTCAGACAACCGATAAAACAATTGCCTAAATGTCTGGTTTTTGAATGAGGTGGCTAGGTAGCTTGGTTGTGTAAATGTCTTTTCATTTGAGAATACTTTGTATAAAGTAGTTTAATTTTATAAAACATTTGTAGAGTATTACACCCAAACATATCTTGTCGAAAAACATTCATTTCTTAGCTACTTATTTTATTTTTCCAGTCCTCTTTTTTCAGTCCCGTTCGGGTCGAAGGACTTAATGTGGAAAGGTCTTCCAGCTGACTTGCAGTGCGCCTGTGGCTCTGTCTACCCAGGCAAGCTGGATGTTGCTATAACGATCATAAGTGGTCGCTGCCATGTATTTCAGCGACAAACATCTCTTTTCAGTGTTTATAAAAGAATAATTTATAACAACATGTTTCTCTTTTTGGGACTAAACAGGGTACAGATAACAATAACTTGTCATGGTTTGAAAATTAGAATTTCGTTAATTCTTACTTTTTTTTTCCTTCTGATTTGATATTTGAATGATCATTTTGACATGGCTTTAGTACCATTATGCGTTTTATGTGCCGACATATCATTGTTTTTACAAAAGGTTTTTACAATTGTTGCTATGTTCAATGCAAGTTCATGACAAAGAATAATGATGATGTGAGTTTTTACAGCATATCAATAACATAATGTGTTGTCTATAATTAGATATGATATCAATCATCTTCTGCCTTGTTAGCATCAACCTATTACATTTCCACAACAGAGATGGTGAAAAAAAATATCATGGATCAATGCATGTTGTGTTTTATTAATGAAGAATGTATGTTGTATTGACTGAACGTCCCGTTTTTACTACAAGTTGTAGTATCTTACTTTGCCATCACCAATAAAGTAATGAACGCATGACAAATGATAACTCATCAATTATCCTAATATTTGCTCTAAATCAATGAATGAAGATAAAACAGTTAGTGAGATAGGTTTGAAGGATAAAAAGAGTAGGCAAAACAGAACTGTGTTCTGATACAGCAGATCTGGACAGACAGAGTGACAAATGACATGTCACAGAGGACATTGCTGCAACTTTTGATAAAGCTTCCACTTATCAGGACAAGTGATGCTTCATTGCTTCCATGTTACCTGGACATATGATGCTTCATTGCTTCCATGTTACCTGGACAAATGATGCTTCATTGCTCCCATGTTACATGGACAAATGATGCTTCATTGCTCCCATGTTACATGGACAAATGATGCTTCATTGCTTCCATGTTACCTGAACAAATGATGCTTCACTGCTTCCATGTTACATGGACAAATGATGCTTCATTGCTTCCATGTTACCTGGACAAATGATGCTTCATTGCTCCCATGTTACCTGGACAAATGATGCTTCATTACTTCCATGTTACCTGAACAAATGATGCTTCATTGCTTCCACTTATCTGGACAAGTGATGCTTCATTGCTTTCATGTTACCTGAACAAATGATGCTTCATTGCTTCCATGTTACCTGGACAAATGATGCTTCATTGCTTCCATGTTACCTGAACAAATGATGCTTCACTGCTTCCATGTTACATGGACAAATGATGCTTCATTGCTTCCATGTTACCTGGACAAATGATGCTTCATTGCTCCCATGTTACCTGGACAAATGATGCTTCATTACTTCCATGTTACCTGGACAAATGACTTTCATTGCTTCCCTGTTACCTGGACAAATGATGCTTCATTGCTTCCATGTTACCTGGACAAATGATGCTTCATTGCTGCCATGTTACCTGGACAAATGATGCTTTGTTGCTCCCATGTTACCTGGACAAATGATGCTTCATTGCTTCCATGTTACCTGGACAAATGATGCTTCATTGCTTCCATGTTACATGGACAAATGATGCTTCATCTTCATGTTACCTGGACAAATGATGCTTCATTGCTTCCATGTTACCTGGGCAAATGATGCTTCATCTCCATGTTACCTGGAAAAATGATGCTTCATTGCTTCCATGTTTCCATGTGCTTTATCAACTTCCTAATGACCTCATGCATGTTAGAAACCATGGATCTTTCTAAGCAACCAAATCTGCTTGTTAACGCCCTTAAATGGTAGTCTGTCTAAGTATTAGTAGAAGTGCACCATGTGAAACATATTTTTTGGAAACAAGTTATTCTATTACAATATGTTTTATAGTTGAAGGCATATTTACTTTGTAAAGTCAAATTGCCACTTACAGAATAACAGTTAATAGAATATAAATAGCTTGCAATTAGAAAAGTGTGTCTTTATGACGTTTCAAATTAGTTATTTCATTATGTGCTAATGAACTAAACATTCACTAAATCTAATTGGTGTAAAATAATTTGACTGAAAGTTGACAATCAAATTATAAAATAAAAAAATAAAAAAATATGACTGTACTTTAAAATAATGAAGATAAATAAACATTTCTTTTTACCTGGTTTGTTTAATTTATCTAAGAAAGGACTAAATTTACAAGCAAAACAATTTTATACAAAATCTTTCATTTGATTGTGGGTGCTAGAAGTATTGATTGTGGGTGCTAGAAGTAGAGTTATCTTATAACAAATGCACTAATTTAAGGTTGTCGGCAATTAAAGAATTTGACGTAGCTACGATTAAGAAATGTTATCTTTGTTATAAAAATAAACTGCCTATATAAAATCTTGCACATTTTTAGTGAAAGAGAAAATGCTGATAATGTTTCCTAATATTCTCGTGATCTTGATTTGCTACAAGGGAAGAAAATACATTAAGTGGTTGGCTTGTTATGTTGGATGCCTTTTGCATGATGGCAGTGACATTACAATGTATTTAAAAGTGACGTAAGATGTTATCACTGGACATATATGTCATTCAAGTTAATGGGGAAAGCCAAGTTAGTATATACTGAGTACAGACATTCACAGAAGCCCTCCCTTGCCTCTTGATAAGGTGGACATGTTTTCAAAATACCACTTGAAAGAAGGGGTTCATGAGAAAGAAATGCTTGGAAAAATATTTTCATTATTGAGATAGGCGTAGTGGTTGTCGTCCATTTAAAACTCCTCTGACAGCTTAGCCTCTCACCGCTTGGGTTCGAGTCCTGTTCTGGGTGAAGGACTTTATGTGGAAAGGTCTTCCAGCTGACTTGCGGTGTGTTGGTGGTTCTACCCAGACATTTATGTGGGGTCTTCCGTCCACCAAAAAGCTAGGAAGTTGCTACAATGATTATAATTGGTTGCTGCAATGTATTTCAAAAATCAAAATCAAATCAAATCATTCATTGGGATATGACTGAAAACAAAGCTTCTGTTGCTATTTCGATCATTTGTAATGTATGTACACAATAGAGCCTTAGTAACTTCTAAAAGTATTGGTATATCTGTGGTCCCCATCTAACACTGAAGGTTGAGGGTTTGTTTTTTGGGTTTATCGTCCCACCAACAACATTTCCATTATCTGTAGACAGTGTCCACTTGAAGCAGATATAGTGCTGCCTTCACTGTGTATAGCATGCCATAAACACCTGGCATGATACCACATCCAGTCACATTATCCTAACACCAGGCCAAACACTCATGGAACTACCCTTATATTTGCATGAGTATTAGCAAGGGAGTTATACCACTAGCATCTTTAACGTCTTTGGTATGTCGTGGCCTGGGATTGAACCCGGGGCCTCCCGTGCCAGTTGGGGGTTTAATCTCGCCTACTGATAAAACTTATCTAAGGCTTTCCCCTGCTTATACATTGTGCGCCAGTTCTGGCTGATATCCTTTCAGTTGTATTTTTATAATTGGATGTGAAGTCATGAAGATTTTAATGGCATTATATTACAGTGAAGTTATGGACGCTCTCTAGATAACAAAGAGACGATAAACTTTGTTTTATTTCTATAATAAATCTATCTGTTTACTCCTGTACTCGGCCTTCAACTCAATCAGCAATCTTGGCAAGTCTGTTTTGTGGATATTGTATGAAGGTTTTTGACTTTTCTCTCATGCAACATTGTGTTTATTTCATGCAACATTGTGTTTGTTTCATGCATAATTAAGTTAACATGGGTTTAGCATTTGGAGTCATAAGGCGATGAAACAAGCATATGTTTTACCTTATCAAGGTTGGGCAATTGTTTTGAGGCGCTCTCTCTCCCAGTCTCAGGCACTGTCACTATGTTGTTCTCTTGTGGAGTGTTTTGCACAGGTGAGAAGGCAAAAATCTAACGAATCTTAAAAGCATTTGTAATTGCCCACCTGAAGGTCTAGGAACAAGAAAAAGTATACCAGTGAAAAATAAATAAACAAACATAGTAGATTATTTTTATTATGTTCACACTTAATTTTGAAAAAAAAGATTCCATGACAAACTTCAGGACTAGCAAAAATATAATTTATCTCATTTATTCTTGCATATTTCATTGTTCTTATTTACAAATGCCTTGAACTGTATTTATTATGTGATTAAAAAAATCATACGATCTTCAGTACTTATTAAAATGCTTTTACAAATATGACTTAGTGATACATTTTTTTTTTCTTTGCTTGGGAAAATCCTCAGAAATGTCCGAAAATATAGGGATATGCTTGCTTCATATGTTGTTAACACGGTAATCTCATTCAATATGTCTTTTAATCAAAAGTAAAAACATATCTTAAAATATATCGTTTCCTGTCAACTACAGCAAAGATCAATCACAACAAATTTCCTCTTGAGGCATACAACTATTAAGAGAATAAAATTGCACATATTCACCTTGACTGCAGTTTTAAAGTTTGATGAATTGTTTCTGCAACAGTGTCCAATATACGGCTTGGATAGACACAGATAGAATAAATGGAGTGTTCGTGTTGTTTCTCAGTGTGAATCTGCGCTTGTACGATCATAGACCCAGTCTTCGAAGGGTGCTTGTAGTTATAAATGGTTAATGCTAGGGAGAAACTGTTATTATGTGGTAGAGAAAAAACTGATTTAAAAAATATAATTACAATTACCTTACTTTTATCACATGGACAATCATGATGGAGCAGCGTAATGATGAATCAATGTACTAGATCAAGCAGGAAGGCCGACACAAGAACTCAAGGGATGCAATCATTCTCCCTGTCTGTAGGCAATATTTCTCCGTCATACCAACATACAAGTGTTGCTTTATTTTCACTCTCTTGATTTACTGGTAGAAGTCTAGTGGAATCGAGTTCTGATTATTCCTTTTATCTTTGGCAAGTTTTTCTTATTTACTAGAAGATGAACGAGGAAACAAATATTTCATCAACTTATGTCACAGTTTTCATAGATTCATTGTCTTAGTAAACCATGCAACAGCTGGAAACTTTGCCAATAAAATATGTGTACTTCATCTCATCAGTAAGCAAATTGAAATTGTCAGCCATTTGTTTTTGGTTTGTGCCATGTTTATTAGGCTTCGATTTTAATTAAGTTTACATGTACTTTTTTTCCAGTCGAATGTGTTCACAAATGTACAAAATACAAATATCTGTAAATTGTACTTTTGAACTTTACTTTCATCAATTCTTTAAGGAAAAATGGAGAACACTGATTTTAATGGGATCACTCTTTATACATATATCTACAATGTTGACAAGACTTTTTTTTCCAGCCAGGCATACACACTGCCACACAGGAAGTTTTCTCCCCAGGTTCGTTCGCATGTATTTTACTAGTCATCCTTGAAGCATCCGGGTGAAAGTGACAATTCTTAGACTGGTATTGCACTCGCTTTTTGAATACATCAGATATAACTGCAAAAATTCCGTGTTCTTAATAATCTCCTTTCATCTTCTGTGTTTTTCATCTCATGTTCTTCATGGACAAAGTAAAAAGCAATTTATTTGTGTGCTCGCTTCAAACTGCTTGCACTGCCTAACCCGGAAGGATGTATATGATCGTTATTGAAATGATCAATTCTACAAACTTTGCATTACTGAATAACCAGATTACAACCTTAGCATGATGCTACTTTTTGTGTTCATAACTTGTACTGAGTTTTTTATGTTTAAGCTCTAGCTTAAAATTTCTTGCAGTTGTTACACCAGGTATGTGAAGAGTGCAGTTCCTAGTCGGCCAGATCTGGGCAATTGCTTGCTGATCTGGATCTACACTATTTGTATACGCTTGATCAAACTGAGCTTAGCAGGCTAGGAGTTAACATACAATATGATAACTGAGTTACAATAGAGAATGTCGACTTGGATAAAAATATCATTTAAGGCATGCAAAGATTTATCATCGAAATAGAACATTAACCTGTTGAAAGATTAGCATCAAATTAAATACTGTTTTTTTTGGCACGTGGTCTGAGCATGTACTAATCAATGAAGACAAGATGAGTCAGTCAGTTCGCAATGTCATTCATAATTAGCTGTACATGAAATCAAATAATAATATTTGAAAACATACATGGCTTAACAATATTAAACCAGACAAAGGTTTACTTGTTTTATTGTTTTAATTTATTATTCAAATAAAGGGATTAAACAGTTTTCTCTGTTCTAAAAGAAGAAAAGATATTTTTTATAAATACAGTATCAAAATACCAAAAACATGATTTTTACAACATGTTTAACTAGAGAGGTTGAGATTAATTGTATCGTTGAGGAGAAAAAAAACCTTTAAATTGATTTGCTGGAGTTTGTTTATGGAGCAGACGGATAAGATTTCTGTCTACGAGGGGTGGATGAGACGGTCCAATATTCCTTTCTAGGCTTTTGATACTCTCTCATCAAACAAAGCTCCGTTTACTTTATCTTCAGGCCTCAAATAGAACAGATTAACTATGGATTTTAGACATGGAATCAACTTTCAGAGAAATCAAACTCCATATAAATCCTCGAGACATAAGATAGGGAGGAAAAAAATGGAATTACACTCTAAAATTCCTTTTTTCCTTCCCATGTTCAGGTTTTAAAAAAAGTTGAAACAAAATTTAAATCTTGTTGAAGAAGACAATTACTTTAATTCTCTAAGGTTTCCCCACTTGTACTTGTGCAGCTAATTCCCACTTGTACAAGTATAGCTATTTCCCCACTTATACATGTGTTGCTATTTCCAACTTGTACATGTGTAACTATTTACCCATTTGTAAAAGTGTAGCTATTTCCCCACTTATACATGTGTAGCTATGACACCACTTGTACATGTGTTGCTATTTCCCACTTGTACATGTGAAGCTAATTCCCACTTGTACATATGTATCTATTTCCCCACTTATACATATGTAGCTATGACACCACTTGTACATGTGTAGCTTATTTCCCCACTTGTACATGTGTAGCTATTTCCCACTTGTACATATGTAGCAGTTTCCCACTTGTACATGTGTAGCTATTTCCCCACTTATTTGTGTGTAGCTATTTCCCATTTGCACATGTGTAGCTATTTCCCCATTTGTTCAGGTGTAGCTATTTCCCCATTTGTACAAATGTAGCTATTTCCCCATTTGTACATGTGCAGCTAATTCCCACTTGTACAAGTGTAGCTATTTCCCCATTTGTACATGTGCAGCTAATTCTCACTTGTACAAATGTAGCTATTTCCCCTTTTGTACATGTGCCGCTAATTCCCACTTGTACACGTGTAGCTATTTCCCCATTTGTACATGTGCAGCTAATTCCCCATTTGTACATGTGCAGCTAATTCCCACTTGTACAAGTGTAGCTATTTCCCCATTTGTACATGTGCAGCTAATTCCCACTTGTACAAATGTAGCAAATTCCCCATTTGTACATGTGTAGCTTTGTCCCACATACATGGTATATGAATTCCTTGCTAAGATTTGGAAAAAAGGATTTGATGTTACAATATTTTAATAAAATCGATACAAGTCCTGTATTATTGTTACATTATACAATGGAATCATTAAGCATCTTCTAATTATTGATAGCAATTAGTCTTTGTAGTCTTGGAATGGTGTAAGATGAGAGGCACTGCCTATAGATCTGAAGCCTTGCTTTGCTTTGGGGCTCCCAAAGCCAGAATTCATACATTGAGGTCTTCCATCTGGCTTTACTATACCTTTTTAACTACACCAGTGTTTCTCTTTGGAAAAGAGGATCTTCCAGCAAGGAGTAGCAGCTGAAGTTTGTCATACCCCGGTTTATTATTATATCCTTATGTTTAATGCTCTCTCTGCTCTCTTCATTGGTGGGCTCAGTAGCCCGAGTCAGAGCACTTGTCATTGCTGCTATAAATAAAAGTGCTGCAAGCACTGGTATTCAATGCTTTGGATATTATGTAAAACTTCTTTTTATCCTTTGCTGTATGTATATGCCATTTTATGCCTTTACAAACCATTCAGTCATTAGCAGAATCTGCAAGACTAAGGGTTTATGTGTAGACCTGTTCAGCCTTAAGTCTGTTTTAACAAGTTGAACAAACATTTATTGAAATCTTTTTATCTCTCTATCTCTTTTTAAGAAAAATGACAAAAGTCAAGGACGGATTTAGCAAGCCAAGCCATGTCACATGATATGTACCACATATCTGAACACACCATGGTTTCAAGGTGGAATCAATCTCTGCAGCGTGGCTTAGATGGGAAATACCTGTTTGCAATGAGAAATTGGAATTTATGTTTCACTGTTCACACTGATCTAGTTCATCAATAAGCAACATTTTGCAGGATCTTTTCAGGGGACAATGACTTATTAGGCTATTGGTTAAAAAAATATTTTGGTCCAAATTGTTGGATATTCCCTTTAAGGGTTCTGACTATGGTTTGTGGTCTTGACTTTCCTGCAGACTATGCTTGGTTGACATTTCCATCATTGGGACTGCTGGGACAGAGGCCACATGGTCATGTTTGGTTTATAGTCCTGGAACCTCCATATATCAGCTAAACCTTCAAATCATGATGATTGCTCCCCACCTCCATTGACAATATGACCATAATTGTGTCAGTACAATGTTACAAAAACAAAATAACCACAGTGATGATATATAGTTGCATCAGTACTTTGTAGACGTAAAATTGTAAGGTGTATTTTCCTATTTTACAAAATAGGCAATCTTTTTGCCATTTACTTTTGTAAATTTATACATGAGAACAAACAAACCAAATTATGGAGTGCAAATTTATTGCTGTATTTAATCTTTTTTATCCAGTTATGAAAGTATACTTCTATAAGTTATTATTCAGGCCTTCGTGAATTTTTTGCAATAGTTATTTACATTTTATGTATAAAACACTTGATAATAACAAGATAGCAGCTTGTGTATAGTTTTCAAGGTACAAGGGCCTTTCATAGATGTATTAATGAATAAATTAACCATCAAATTAGGTTTAAGGTATCATGTATGGAGTGTTCAGATGGGAAGATGTAACAATTTGCTTCATTATGAACATGCTCCATAAATCTCTTCCATCCAAGTTTCTGTGTGTATCCATCAGGATTGCTGAGCTGTTTGCATAATTATGATTGAGTTGTAATTTTGCACTTTGTGAAAATAAATCTCCTCTCTCACCCTCCACCATGTTTAGCCACCTTTACTAGGAGAAAAAGAGTGAAACAATCCTGTAACTTGGCTGGGTTATGTCATTCTACAGTATCAGCGAGATGGTGGCATGATCTGCCACCCAGAAACTCTGGCTAAGCTGTTAACTGATGTTATATAACACCTCAATCAGTCTAATGTAAATACAGTTTAAACTTCCCAGCCTCTCGCTTCAAACAACTTTCTCTGAAGATGTTGCTCGGAAAGGAATGATATTCCAGTCATGGCAATATGGAGCATCAATAATTGAAGTTAACAGCCCCTGACTCCCAGGACTGTAGTTGCAGTGGAGATATGGCTCCAAGGAAGGTGAGAATGCCTGCCTATAAAATCCGCATGGTATCACTATAGTGTCCCCATGCAGAAGTCAGAGCTACTTTTCTATAACTATCGTATCAGCACAATAAAAGTAAAGTAATAAGTTTGTTTATTTATTGGATTTATCATCCCGCCAGCAGTATTTCAGTTATCTGGAGATGATGTCCACCTGAAGCAGATATAGTGCTGCCTTCACTGTGTATAGCATGCCATGAACACCTGGCATGATACCACACCCAGTCACATTATCCTGACACTGGGCCAATCGGTCATGGAACTAACCTTATATTTGCTTGAGGGTTAGCAAGGGAGCTCTACCACTGCAATTTTTAACTGAATTTGGTATGTCACAGTCAGGGTTCGAACCCAGGACCTCCCGTACCTGGAGTCGATGCTCTACCGATTGCCCTACCAGGTCCGGTTTAACAGTATTATGCCCTGTCCATCAGACTGTTAACAGTCAGGCCATAAACCTCTTAACAGGATAAGGAGAAAATGATCTTGTTTCAATATTAAAATGTCTGGTCATTTGTGTATAGTATGCCATGAACTATAAATTCAAAAGGTGCTGAGCATTGTAATTCTTATTATTTTTTACTGGATATTGAACTACTTGTTATAATTTTCACTATGAAAATATATTCTTGGTAAAGTGTTGTGTATTTTCCCTTTAAAAAAAACACGTTCACCTCCAGTGATAAAATATTCAACATCACTTTCCTAGATTGGACAGTGTGAATTCTATTCAAGATGCTATCTTGATCAATTAAACCTGGAATCTCATTTGAATCTCCCCTCTCCAGTCACTTGCGGCAGCTTTTTTTCACGGGCAGTTTTTTTCACCGGAAGGGGTCATGTGATCATTGCTTGTGGTCGGTTTGCTGGCATCCACACGTGTCCACCATGTGTCTCCTATGATGTCACGCTGCCACAGTGACCTGGCACAAGCCTCATCACTGCCCATGAATACAAATGACCTCATTATGACCTCACTAGGTGGCCCATTATTGGATGGCTTAGTTCAAAATGGCTTTAACTCATATCAAAGAGACTGAGATATAGTACTGTTAAAAAATGAGTTTTTTTCCTATTGGTTACATTGTTATTGTGTCCACATTGTTCCTACCAGCCCCTAGAGGGAGCAACTGGCAGACTAGCGGTCCAAATTGGCCATTGAAATAATTAGGGGAAAGATGAAAATATCACTTTACTATAATTAACACATTTTTCTATGCGCAAGTTCCTGTTTTTAAGAAAAGTGCTTTGAAGTGAAATATACTGGATATGTTTTTCTTTTCCTTTTTCCCTTTCTATACCAATGGATGTGTTCTTAAAATAGACTTTAAAGGAAACGATCAATGTAAATGAACTATAAATCTGTACCCAGTCAATTTAAGTTACCACAATTGTTTATGACAAACCCGAATTATTAATGCATAGTTTGCTTAATTTTACTTTCTGGTTGTTTAGGCAGGGAAAATTGTTCCAAATTCTACAAATATGTGACATGTTAATTGCTCACATTTTTCTTCACACTTTATGGTGGTAAAGGTGAAGCAGCCATTTTAACCATATCAGCATGACTACAATATTTGTTTATTGTTCTGTCTTATAAACAAAAAAAGTCAGTATAAAAATTTACGGAATACGGCATTTTATACATTAAATAAATACTCTTTTTGATAATACATGCATGTAAAAATATAAAAAAAAATATGACTCATTGAAATTATAATGTGCATACATGTAAACTTTTTCAGAGTCCAAAGTGGGAGATTTTTACTTGCAAAGCGAGTGGGAGATTTTCACTTGCAAAGTGAAATATTTATTATTTTTATATAAACACAGAAGGAAGTTACCTATTTCCAAGAAGGGAGATATTCTAAAAACTCAGTGCATTTTCAAATAATTTTAACCCTAAAAGTGTGATTGAGTCTCCCTCCAAAATTGGTAAAGTTCACATGTATGAATGTGGGACCTATATGAATGAATGTAGGACCTATTTTAACAAAAATAATAGTTTAAACTTCAGTTAATAACATATAGCATCTCCTATAAAGTGTAAATGTTGACAACTCGTCATCCACGAAGCAATTTTCTTACCGCAGGTATTTCAAGGTAGATTATCGCAATGAATGTGTTCAGTCAATGTAACTTGATGAAATCCTTCCTGGGAAATTAAACCTTTGGAAGATGTGGTTCTACTTTACAATTTCTCTCATGCTTCACTGACCTCTGACCTACACTTGGTAACTTTAACATCTACCAATTGAAATATTGTCGTTATAAAAAACTAACTATGGGGGTTTGTGTATTTAAAGCCATGCTTCTGCTTGAATGGTTATAATTGGAGGCCAGTCTCAATTGTCCTTTCAGACTTGACATTCATTAAATGTGTACTCTTGGGGTATGAAGGAAAGCAATGATGAGGTCCACACCATGGGCGGATCCAGAATTATTATTTTTTGTGGGAGTGGTATGAATCAACTTCCAGCTTTTAACTTTATTGTAGTAAATACTGGATATACATACTCAATTAGGGACCCTAACTTTGACCTAAGCAGTCATCAGCCTAAATTTACTTTAAAAGCTTAGTATTTTTTAAGCTTATATGTATGTTTTTTCACAACTCCACTCTTTTACCTGGTTGGTAGAGGGGGATGCATCCAACCCTCCCCCACACTCTGCATCCATCCCAGGTCCACCTTTACAATTGCTGACACAGCCATACACCAATCAGATGTTAACAGAATTGTCAATTCCGATGTTTGTCACTGGTCTCTACCCCACTTTTTGTAAGGTTTGATGGTAGACTTTATCTATTTTTTTGCTGATCAGGGACAGTCTATTTTAAGTTGGCTTTGTTTTGATATACCAGTCGGTGACAAAGTGCTGCTTGATTAACTTCTTGCCTTATTGAGTGGACATTAAAAGTGACTGGGCATGTCTGGTCCTGGACCCTCTCTACCTGCTACTTTTATAAATATATATCTAACCATTCTTGTTATGGCTTATTAAATTACTTTATGCAAAGGAATGTAGACATTGCTGGAGATTCAGCAAAAAATAGTGCATATCCTGATCAGACGGGCTATAACTGAATCTGGCTCATTGGGATCTACACTACTTGCCTATGCCAGCAGATTTTGTGTTAAGCAGGTTAGGGAGATACAACTCACAGCTTGAGGTTGTCAGTGGGTGTTTTGATTGGATAATATTCCACCAAAATGAGGAGTTAGCTGTTTGCTGCAGTTTCCTTGCAGCTTAACAGTGGGAGTTACTTCTCAGATATTGTTATCAGGAAATACTGGCCCAGTGCTACATGTGTCACAAGAGGTGTAGGATGATTCGATTTTGATTGATCCCCTGATTATAGAAACAAAATTTACCAATTCTTCCATCATATTACATCAACCTTTAACTTCAGGACAATAATTTTGACAACTTTTTGTAGAAAATTGCTTAAAACCAAAAGCATAAAAATATGTCTTATGTAAAAATAAATTCAAGATGTAAGATTATTTTCCCATTTTCAATTTATAAACATAACTTGCAATAGAAACATAAAAGTGGGGAGGTGGATTTATCCAGTTGAAATACCCGAACATCAATTTAAATAGAACTTAAAGGAGTTGTATTTTTGCTGGTGAAATACATAAATAGCAGGACCGGACCTGGTAGCGCAATCGGTAGAGCGTCAGCTCCAGGTACGGGAGGCTCCGGGTTAGATCCCAGGCTGCGACATACCAAAGTCGTTAAATACGATAGCGGTATAGCACTCTTGCTAATGCTCAGGCAAATATAAAGGTTTTTCCACGACTGGTTGGCCCAGGTGTCAGGATAATGTGACTGGGTGTGGTATCATGTGTTTACGGCATGCTATACACAGTGAAGGCAGCTCTACATCTGCTTCAAGTAGACACCGTCTCCAGATAAATGAAATACTGTTGGTGGGATGATAACCCCAATAAACAAACATAAGGCTATTTAAATTGCCAGTTTGTGTCAGTACAACATCATTTTAAATAGAAACAAAAGTGGAGTGTTATTGCTGTTGAAATACTCACATGCCATGCTATCAGAGTGTCATTGTGTGTAAATACTGAGTGATTTTCTAGACATTTACCCAATGCAGCACAAGAAAATCATCCAAGTGACAGTTTGTTTAGTTTGGGGTAGCTAGCTACTCAATTTGGATTGGTTGAGTGTGTATGCTTATGTCACTGTTGGTGGTTGTTGTGATAGACTGTCTAGGAAGTCACTGTTGTTACAGGTGCCCCCCTGCAGGTTACTGATGAACCCTTGCTGTTGGGGGAGGGGACCATCACTTGTCAGTGTGATGGGCCTTTGTTGTTCTTCTGGCTAGACACTGTTGTACAAGTAGTTCCACACTGAGTGACAGTGCAAGTGGGAAATACTACATCAAAAATTCTATTAACTCTTCATTAATTTCGTCTGAAGTCTGTATTTACGAGGAATCAAGGGAGTTGGGACTTAAAAAGTCAATTTTCTTGTCAAAATAATTATCTATTATTTTACATTCTCGCTTCAAATGATTAAATGTATGATGGAATTTGATATGAAAACATTTATCTTTATATATATAGATTATATTTAAATTGTATTTTTCCCCATACATTGGCATTATCTAATAGCTCAAAATTTAAGTCATTTTTTTATGAGATACAAAAACAAGAGATTGAAAATCATAAAAGCTGTTAAATGGTTTAACCATTTTTAGATGACATAGTCATAATACATGTGAACTCTCCCACTTTTGGAGGCAGACTCACACTTTTTAAGGTTCAGAATTATTTAAAAGTGAGGATTGTTTTATCAGAAATATCCCTACTTGGAAACATAGCTTCCTTCTTTGTTTATATGAAATTAACAAGTCTCCCACTTTGCAAGTGAAAATCTCCCACTTTGGCCACAGAAAAAGTTCACATTAATGCATAGTTAGATCCATGGGGTTCTGCTTTTTGACTGTGACACCCCCCCTGCCCCCCCCCCCCCCCCCCCGCCCCCAGCCCCCCCAACCACAACAACCACCACCACCAAGAGATAATACTGCCCCTGGCCCCATCTCCCTACAGGTACAGGATTAAAGCCATCTGTGCCCTTGTTACCTGTCGTTACCTTATGTTACACACACATACAGACAGGTAGACAGACAAGCAGACCAGCAACATCTGCTGCAATCTCACATAGGTATAAGTTTATGTAGCAGCCCAATGAACACAAAAGATTCTCCCATCATTGAAGGCCCCTAATTCCGGTAAATCTTAGATTTGGATGAAGGATAAGTTCTACAATAAATATGTGGAAGGTCTACATAATATCCAGGAGAATACAAAAGATTTCCTGTTTTTGGTTCTCAATAAACCCTGTTAAAAGCATTAAGAAGGAACTGGTGCAAGGTGTAGCTTTTCATGGCTGATGAACCCAGGTGTCCTGGTCACATTTGATGGCATGTTTCATGGAGTTGATACCAGATCAAAGACTGCTAGTGAAAGTCCCTCAGAAAAAAGCTGTTGGTCACATGCTGGTCACATGACACCTTCATGGGTCTCACACCACAATTGTGCAAGAAACTGTGAAAATGTTTGTGTGTGGCAGAATGCTTCCTTTGGTCTTACATAATAATTATAGTAATTATAGAATTGTGGTAAATGAATGATCTGTGAACAGGACAAGTTTCTTCCTTCTATTTATAGATGCTATCTAACAGTTTGGCTGTATCATATACATATAACATCATATCACTGCTTTGGGGTAATTTGGGCATAATTTTCTGTCTTGATATGATTTTGAACACAAACTGAATTGTAAGACAGAACTCATCTCGAAAAAAAAAATCGCTCTGAATGTGTATTCTTTCCAACTGTATAAAAAGCTAGACAGTGGTCTCTGCTAAAAAAATAGATTGTCCAGATGACTATAACGTGATATCAAATGTAAGTGTTAACATGGTTTTTTAGTTTAAAAATAGCTATCTATGCAGCATGGGTGAGATAGGAAATATCTGTTAACAGTGACGAGTAGGGATTTATGCTTGACTGTTCACCCAGTACTAGGACATCAATGAACAGCATTTTGCAGGACCTTTTTAGGTGGCAATGTCTAATTTGAGATAAGATATTTTTGTCCAAAACTGTTGGATACCACCTTTAAGATTTTTTTATCTTGTTTGGAAACTCATAGATAGGTTGTAAAGTGAACAAAAGCACGAAAAAAGTTGAGCGTTTACTCTGTTTTAGATCAAATGGCTTTTGGCTATGATAACTTTTATAATAAATTTAATTATTGGGCTGTAAAGATTAAATTTGACCGATAAAACACCAATATTGAGTTATCACCTCCATTATTTAAATATGGCTGAATGCCTACCACCACAGCTGCAAACCATCGTAACAGTTTTCATTGGCTTGTCTTGGTTTTAAGCCATTCTTTTCAAGTTATCCAATGAAGCTGCAATAATGTGTATTTGCAGTTTCAAATATGGTAAATTAACTTGTTACCCTTAAGATGATTTGCACGAGCACACATAACGATAAAGTTTGTTCTAGGTTCAGGTATTAAGGCCTTTACCGCGAGGGATGGGTACACTTAATACCAGAATGCCAACAGCCTTTCATCACAACAGTACTGCTTTTTAATCCAGACACATCTTCAGTTCTAAGATGAAATCATGCATGAACGTGGCAAAATGGAAACATTTCCTTCTCAATGTAGACTTAATCATTTCTCGTGCTCCACAAATTTTAGACTCTGCCATGAGTTAAAAATTGTTTATAAGGGGGTTTAACTTAATTGATTGAGGCATTGAATAAAATTTTAATCCTGATGATAAATGGTTGCATAATTTGAACTGTTAGCCATGGCTTGAGGTGTACTCAAAGTGTGTGCGCCAGATCTCGGTGTTCGTAGGGTGTGTTATGATCAAGCGGCTTCGTTTACCAACAATTTGTCATGAAATCCCCGGCTTACAGCCCCTTTAAAGAAAACTATTGAACTGAAATAATGCATACCCCACCCATGTATTGATGGCAATCACTCTTCTATTTGGAGGAACAAATTACTTTTAAATGTGTGTCAGCAGGCCTCTAGCTCTCTCTAGTGAGGAGAAAATGTGTTCTCTTTTGTCAGATATTTGGCCCACATTTTTCCTTATAAAAAGTATAAATGGTAGGAAAGGACAAAGAAATATTACAATAACCCTATAATTAAGCATTGCTGTATTGAAATAGGTGTAGTTGCAGCTAAAAATCACTGCAATAATACTTGTATGGTTAAAACTTAATACTTTTTCACAGATGATTGATGGAGCCACCAAATTTTAGGCAGTTCTTAATAAATGTTTGGATAGGTTGTTTAAGTTGTAATTTACTAATTATTCTCAAGTCTTAAATGCAGCTTTTACATTTTTAAATTTTTTTTAAGTACCTTTGTAATATCTATTTTGTGTTATCATTCCTATCTTTACTACTGTTACACACAGCTAAACATCTAAACATTGAGTAAGTTGGCACATTGGCATGACAGGAACCTGAAGGGTGCATTAAAGATTCAACAGATTGGACATACAGATACTTCAGAATTTCTCAGCGAGTAGCTGTTTGTCCATTTGAAAATACTCAAAATCGTAAAGACTAGCATTCTTGTTAGCTAGAATGATTTGTTTAACAGGTTTTTCGTCCCCAACAGTATAACAGTATCTGTAGATGGTGTTCACTTGCAGCAGATATAGTGCTTCCTTCACTGTGTATACCATGTTTATTATTTATTATTTTCCCATCAACAGTACTTCAGTTAGTGGATGTCCACTTGAACAGATATGCTGCTGCCTTCACTGTGTATAGCATGTCGTGAACACCTGGCATGATACCACAACCAGTTGCATTATGACACCAGGCCAACCAGTCATGGAGACTACCCATATATTTGTTTGAGCATTAGCAATGGAGCTATATCAGTACCATTTTTAACAACTTTGGTATGTTGTGGCATCGGATCGAACCCGAGGCCTTCCATGCCTGTAGCCTATGCTGTACCTAGCTAGAATGAGCCAGCACACTAAGACATTGTATGGCTCTCTATTCTAATAAAGAACAACTAAAAAGTAATGCTTTTTAAAATAGAAAATAAAAGGAAAAAATTAAGGAAGAATAAGGTTTGTTGCTTCTTTCTTTCCTTCAAGCTTGTCTTTTCATTGTTGCTTGACATAAATTTAGTTTGTCATTCAATAGTGTTGTTGTCTTCAAATGATAGCTAAATAAAAGCACTGTCATCAATTGAAGTTTAGTCTACATTTTAAAAATCTAGTTTACCTGGAGCAACATTCCTGCCACTTGCACCCCTTAAGTGCTTAGCATTAATGTAGATTGTGACTGTTATACCTCATTGAAGTTTTTTTCTAGCTGGTATGTCATATTTATTTCTCTGTGCACTTAATGGGGATATAAACAAACAACCAATCGGCTATAAAAAGCCTGATACAGTTACAGTGGATCATTCTTCACAAGAGATCAGGTAAACTAGAGGCCTTGTGGAGTAGATACCAGGTATTGATAAACTTGGGGTCCGGGCCTGTTTAATTATGTTTTATTGCTCCTTTTCCTCTGACAAGACATGATAGGTACAACCGAAGGCTTGTACATAGTCTAATTGGTTGTCCCGTCCCACTAGATTTATGAAATGTTGAGAAAACACTGGGCTTATACACAACCTGCACCTGTTGGTGTGTTATATACCAGAATCTAGCCACACTTAGTCATCTAATTGGTGCATTCACATCAAACTAATTTAGAGATCATGATTCAAGACAAATAGCGTGCAGACGCGGGTGAAGTGGTTTTTAGAGAAGGAAATCAGTGTCAGATTTTTAATGGCAGTTTTCTATATACCTTCTGTGTAATATCATTCCATATTTCCATATATAGTTCCATATTTTAATATTAACATTGTTATTGCTTGATGGTCTTTGAATAATATCTGTCAGTATTAACTGAGATTGACAAACAAGATCATTGAACTTTTGTATCTATCTTGGACAAGGCAATAAAACTGGTCAGCTTTAAGGGTGACTGACTTCTGACCTGTGTTTTGACACAAACTGTAAGTGTTTCAGTGTTATATATTCAAATGGTTACTACCGGGGCCTGGTAGCGCAATTGGTAGAGCGTCGGCTGCATGTACAGAAGGCCCCTGAGTTCAATCCTGGGCCGCGACATACCAAAGTCATTAAAAATGGGCGTGGCATAGATCCCTTGCTAACACTCAAGCAAATATAATGGTAGTTCCACGAACTGGTTGGCCCAGGTGTCGGGATAATGTGACTGGGAGTGGTATCATGGCCAGGTGTTCACGGCATGCTATACACAGTGAAGGCAGCACTATATCCTGCTTCAAGTGGACATCGTCTCCAGATAACTGAAATACTGTTGGTGGGATGATAAACCCAATAAACAATCAAATGGTTACTCGGTATGTAGAGTTCTAAATGCCTCACCAAAGAAAGCAACTCTTATTTCAGTCAGGGTAACTGATGTCTTGGTAAGCACAGACTATTTGGTAAAAAAAGAGGACCATTCTGAGGTTCTGTCTGATTACTGAATGTCTTATTGTCTTATTTTTTAACAGTGACAGTTGTTTGTCTGTATTTTCATTTTTTACCTGGAAATTTGTTTTGATATGACATCTATTTTATACAATAACACTATATTTATGCTTTTTTGCTTTATTTATTAATTTTTGCTAAAAAGATAGCCGAGCACAATGTGTGGTCACATTTTGTTAATTTGTACATAGCTTTGGATTTTTTGTCATTAAAGTAGAAATGAGGACAACAATAAATCTCAGAGTAGCCATAACTGCTCCCTTGGTTGACTTTGATGGTGTCGGCCATTGACATTTAGTGGTGGAAGCCCAGAGGGCTACAATTTGCAGTCAAGTAGTACACAGAAGTAAGTAGATATTCTATACCAGGGACTATGTGCAAAACCATTCTCAATCTTGTTTGTAATTTAGGAAAGATATAGGCTATCTGATGACGATCATGTTGCTGCTGATGCTAGTGATGGTTATGATAATTGATGATGATTATGGTGATGACAAGGATGATGATGACAAGGATGATGAGAAAAACAAGTTAAATTAAGTTACGACTGATACGCCCATCAGACATTCCCTCCAACCAGAAGGAAGCTGCTCAGTTCATTAGTCCCTGCTACAGGTGTGACCTTATCTTTAATATATCCCTTGGTACCATTTTGTTAGCTTTTGACTCAATTACGATGGTGGTCCAGTGATAGCTGGTAAGCCCAGGGCAGGCATAAAGGGTTGAGGTCGTGACAGATGGGTAATGTCAGGGGCCAGTCAAGGGATCAACAAAGGGGCCAAAACAAGGGCAATAACTCTCAATTTCAGAGGCCAACCCAGTCTTACAGAAGCTATAGTCCACAAGAGTACTTTGCAAACAACCAGTATCTGTCTATTAACATTCAGTGTATCTTAGCATTCCAAGCTTTACCTAGACATTACAAGCAATTTCCCTGGATGGATTGCACTGAAAATGCTTGTGACTTCCTTCAAATGTGAAAACGATGTATGTAAGTTATTTATAAAAAACAACAACACACACACACAAAATCAACAGCATTTTAACCCTCAAATGTGTTAAAAAGAAAGCTCCTGATTAATTCATTGTTAAATCCAATGACCAAACTTGTAAGTAAAAAGGTCACTGTACTTGTATCAGGTTTATAGTAATATGTAGGTATTCACAGTGTAAAACCTGATCTTGGGGTTGAATCGCAATATTTTCTTTGTTGTGGGACCTTTTTAACAGAGAGATAAATTACAACTAATATATCTTGTTAATAGAAAACCTTCTGATGAATCTGCTGCCAAAGTAACTGTCACTAAAACGAGTCAGATTACTCTTCAGCTGGGGAGGTAAGAATGTAGAGAGGGAACAAAATAACACTCATCTTGTTTGTATTGTTGATTGAAATTGTTTTTTGGATTTATGTAAAAAAAGAAAATCATATTGTGTTTATTTGTATGCTTAAACTTATAAGTCAAGTTGTCACCTATGAAAATGGATAGAACAATATTCACCATAATAGATTTGTTGTTGTTTTTTTTTATGTCTTTTGTTAATTAATCCATGGTTTATCATCTTTAAGTCAATTAAAAATTTAAAAAATATGTTTTAGTTGTAAACATTCCACTTCCAATTAACATATTTCTTTATGGTCACTTGAAATGGGAAATATGTTGGCCAAGCAAAAGCTATAATCAAAGGGCAGAATTATAACTTGCACTTAGTTAAAATGTTGCTTATAACAGCTTGAGGGTCTCCATTGCACAGATTCAATTTCTTATTGAAACAGTCCACCTAGAAACAATGGACTCAATTTTGTAAGTTTTTAAACAATTCCCCAGTATGTGAAGGGACTACTCTGTATTTGGGCTGGCCAACTGTTTAATTTCACATCGGTTTAAATATGTCCTCCTTTGAAATCAGTTACCTTAATGCTCCAGCCCTGTGAGTGTCGGGTGTCTCTTCGTGCTTCCATCAGGGAGGCTGGCTGAGGGCTGGGGGGATCAGTGGGTGCCCAGATACATTACCTATAGTGGGGCGACAACCTCATATTACACGTGGCAAATTACAGGTGTAACATTCAAAGGGTGTATCCTCAACATTGGTATCACATGTTCAACATTAGACAATTTAAATTTATCAAGTTTTTAGGTCGTATTAGGTCTTCGTAGGTGTTGTTACATTTTAGAAGGGTTAATGATTGAATCATTCAGTTACATGGCAATTTTCAGTCGGTATTCTTAGATTGTCAGTAACAATTTTTAATATAATTGCTGTAGGATATCCTGCAAGTACGTTAACTTTTATTAGGTATTTTATGTTGGTATTTGAATTAGACTTTGTGTTTTCAAAATCAAAGATTATATAAACACTGATAAGTTTGTTAGCAAAGTGCATAAATTGCATTGATTATTGTAGTTAATTTAATTAATAAATTAATTAATCAAAGCATATTCATACTATTGTCCAGATGGTCATTATTATTTCACTGGTGTCTTAGTCTTTCTTGAACAAACTTTGCAATAAATTATACGAGTGATTATTCAGCTGTGTATTCAAGTTTACAACAATGTGTAAACATAATCATAGGTTTGGACCTGTAACTGTTCACAAAACTAGATGGCCCTTCAACTATGCTGATACAACAGACTATGTCTCCCGTCAATCTGGCTGACATATTCACACCAGGGGTTTCTGTCGGTGACTTCAAAAGCTCAAAGGTTAGCACCCTACCCTCGACACAATACCTCCCTCTTCTCTAACCAGGTAATATTAACACTAGGGGCTGTTTACATGTTTATAGAGTAAACATTGAATGTTTTGGGGGATGCCATTACATTACAGCACATTACAAGTGTAATCTTGTAAATAGAGCATACATCAGGTAGTCAGTATTCACCTAATCTGTTGACATTCTTCATCCATCCTTTCCTCTTTAATCAGGTTAGTGAATAAAATATTGACTCAATTGTAAAAATAAAACAAGATGTACCATAAGTGATATACTGAATGAAGTGTATGGACATGTACGTGACCATAATCGAACATCTTGCAATGAGGCATAAACATTGTAATGTAGATAGATGTTTGACGGAGGTATGTTTGTAGTTTGTGTGCTAAACCAATTAAATCATGCAACTAAATGGCTCGCACACACAGAGATGGTCTGTTTGCATTGTCATTGGCCTAGTCTCAGTTAATAGATTGTGGTATTTGCACAAGAATTGGTCACGTTGGTTTGGGGTTGCTATAAATGAACACAGGTCGAAGCACTTCTAAAGGTAATAGCTTAATCACTTATCTGTTATAGCTGGAGTTGCTTTGATAGAACTCTTCAAGATAGGAGGGGGAAAAATGGTTCTGAGAGATTTATTGTCATTGAAAACATAGTAACAAAAAAGCAATGAAAATAACAGTTTTATAGCCCCGCTTTCGATCAGTTATCTTACAAGCTAGGGTTATATATGGGTCTTTGTCTTATTTATTTTTTTTCTTCCTCCCTCTTGACATTTATGTTTATTGTATTTTTTAGATGGTAGGTTATATTTGTTTTCCTGTTTTCGTTCATCTTTATGCTCTCAGTTAAATTATTTTGTTATAATTTCCCTCTATTTGGCATATTTTTAATGTTTTTTCTTCTTCTGATTAAGAGTTTCTCCAACAAATGTGTGATGAACAATCAGCAACAACTACCAGATGTCGTCTTCTGTAAAATAAAAAAACGTTGGTATGAGCCACAGGTTGTGTTTTTGAACATCTGGTCATAGGTTTTAGAATGTAAACCAAAATTTGCATCATTTTTCAATCCTAGACTACGGAGATGTATTAATGGTGCCTCCTGTTGTGTAGTTCAACTACGAAGTATAATTTAGATTAAAAAATGATCTTGCATTTTCATTTTAAAATGTGCGCTGCATTTCTCATTATAATTTTTTAATGGTAGCAGATCAGTGGGAAAAAGATGCTGACTTAAGAAAATAGCGATTTTCATTTGTAATACCTAAAATAATGACTGGGCATATGTGGCGTAGTGGTAGAGTCAGTCGATTTGTAACTCCTTTGACTGCCTAGCCTCTTATCGCGTGGGTTCGAGTCCATCCATTGGGGCGAAGGACTTAATGTGAGAAGGTCTTCCAGCTGACTTGTGGTGCACCAGTGGTTCTAACTAGCTATGTGTCTGGGGTCTTCCTCCACCAGAAAGCTGAACATTGCTATAATGATCATAAATGGTCACTGCAATGTATGTCAAAAACAAAAACAAAATTAGGACTTGAGTGTTGGGGGTAATATTTACTGGCCAACCTCATGGTTCAACTTAGAAGAAGCCGTAAAAACCTGAAATATTCATGGCCAAGGTTGGAGATATTTGTGTGATTCCTGGCTGCAGGCTCCATGTTTACCTGACATAAATCCAGACGTGGTGACTTGATTCCTCACGAGGGATGATCCATAAATAAGCTTGAGTCTCATGTATCATTCACACGTCTACGTTTTATTGCTGATCAGCCCGTATCCCAGACCATAAAACATTTGCCTGCTTTCTTCCCTGGCTCTTTGCTTATTCAACCAGTTATAATCATATAAACATATCAACAGCTTATCTTTCTTTGTACAGACAAGCTTACGTTCCTCTATAAATAAGTGAATGTATTGATAGTATATGTATTTCTCATTTTGAATTTGTGAAGTGTTTCCATATGGAGAGAATGTGGGTATGATACAGCCATTAAGTTGCTAAAATAAAATTAAAAACCTATGAAATTAAAAGGAACATTATCTGTAACATAGTATTAAGAAGGATTTATCCAGAGGCATTTTTAATGTGTTTTTTTCTAAACAGAGTAGAAAATTGCATTGTATTGAGAGTGACCATATTCGGTTTAAATATTTTAATGTCAATAACATGTACAAACTGTTTAAGATTCTAAGCTTGTTTGCTTCCTTCATGAGATTGCTATTCTTAATAAGGTATTAAATTTTTAAACTATTTATAATGCTTACATTGTAAGTTTTTAAATTGTTTTATATATTAACCTGTTTTCAGTTATAATTCAAATTATTCCTACCTGAGATATTTTACTATTTATAGTCATGTATCTTACTTTTAACCAGTTTATACTCAATTCACCTTAAGCTTGACTTTACTCAGCATCATATGACTTATCAAGTGTCGGTGTGCCCTAAAACCCAAAGTACAAAAACAAAAAAGAAAGGAAAGTTTTATTGAAAAAAAATAAAGCTATTTGTGAACAAGTCCCAGAAAGTAACATCAATAGGCTTGGTATGCTGATAGATGCCTGAACCTCTCATGACATTGATTTAAAAGTGGTATCCTACAGTTTATCTATACCAAATGCATGTAACAATATTTTTACCACAGTTTCTGGGTATAATGCATTATTCCTGCATTAAACTTTACTTTGGTCCTAAGTATGGACAATTTTGAACACTACCTATGTTGGACAGTACACATTGCGGAAAAATAATGCTAAATGTTCATTCTTTCCAAATCTGTTAATAAGCACGAAATTGATCTCTGCTATTAACAAATGCCGATTTCAGTGCAGACAACCTACACAGATCTAATGCAACAATGAAAAGCATTTGCCAAGACCTTTTCATGTGACAATGACTTACCCTGGCAACAATTTCATACTAGCTAGCTGAAATTACCAGCCACAATAGCTCAACTAATAGAGCATCGGCTTGCGGATCGGGAGGTCGCGGGTTCAAACCCCAGCCGGGTTAAACCAAAGACTTTAAAGTTGGTAGTAGTGTCTTCCCTACTAACGTTTGGGGCTAAGGGGACAGACTGGCCGGGTTCACAGTATCGACAGAAATGCCTGCAAATCCCATCCCTAGTTGAAATGTGGTACTTCTGTGGTTCTACAGGAACTGTATCATTGGATCGGCTTTCAACATGACAGTAAAAATATGTCACATGATGTCAAGTGTTATTATAAGGGTGTGAAACAACACTGCAAAATGAAACACGGCTTTAATTAGTGCCTCGACAGTCAGAATAGTTATTAGACTTGTCTACTGTCTACAAATAATGTTTCAAGGCCCCTGGTTCGATCCCCGGCCGCGACATACCAAAGTCGTTAAAAATGGTAGTGGTATAGCTCAATTGCTAACGCTGAAGTAAATATAAGAGTAGTTCTACAACTGGTTGACTGGTTGACTCGGTGTCAGGATAATGTGACAGGGTGTGGTATCCTGCCAGGTGTTCCCGGCATGCTATACACAGTGAAGACAGCATTATATCTGCTTTAAGTGGACACCATCTCCAGATAACTGAAATACTGTTGGTTGGATGATAAACCCAACAAACAAATATTGTTTCATGAAATTTTCTGCAGCACTCCCTAAAACCCACAATATGTAGTCCCAGTAATTAAGCCCACATACTTTATGCCTGTGTCGGTGGTTGTCCATTGCCCTTAACATATAGCTAATTGATGTGACAATTGTCTCGAAGCTTAAACAGATAAAACAACTGACGAGGATAATTGCAACACATCTAATCATGTTAAATCTAAAATTAGAGATTTCTTGACATTAAATTTTAATCATTTCTGAAGACTTACATGCTTAAAGAAAATTCTAATAAGCAGATTGCGAAACATTAATCTGTTTTGTCTTGTAGTGAGGGAACAATTTTACTTTGAAAGTTCTAATTGCAAATCAGCATCTTTCTTTGTTTTTTTAAGATCTTCTGCAGTAAAGTGTTATTTTTTCCCATTGCAAAACATTTTTTCAAAAGTGTTTGAGCTTTGATTTATGACATGACTAAATAATTATTGATAGAATTTGCCCAATGTGGTTTATATTGGAGCATTTTTTATAGGGGTGTAACAACTTAAGGGTGGAGTAACCAATTATGGTATAGTTCAATATTCTTCAAATGCATCTTATCGGAAATTGTTGTGCTTACCCAGATGTGAATATTTGCAATTTTATTGTGCAGCTGTAGAACACGCTTAACTCTTAGCCTGCTATTTGTAAATTAAACAGACTTGGACAAAGAGTGCAGGTCTAGATCCCACATTGGAAGCTGTCTGATTAGGGGCTGCACTTTGTAATGCAGGGTCTCTAGCAGTACATAATGTAACATTGGCATGAAGTTTTTTAAGAAAATAACATCAATTTTTATATTGCTTATCAATAAATTTAGCATGCTAAGGATTATGAAATGTTGTGCTTGAGTTTCAAGTCAATGGACCAGGTAGAAGTAAGAACACTGTACCCTTTATCACTGTGTTCAATTATCTGCAACCCCAGAACAATGGAACTAATTGAGCATACCTTCAACTTCAGAAGCTGGCTCCCTCAGCAAAAACTTATCTTCCTTCTTGATCTGATTCACTTACATGTTTGTTTGCGCCTCAGGGTGATCCAGATCAGGGGCCTGGGCTATGTATAACTGTAGAGCCGACTAACTGTTTGTGATGTTATCATCATCATCTCAGTGATAGTTATGATATTATGAGTGATAACATCTTGGCCTGCTGCAAGACCCCCTACCTACTTAAGTTTCTGCTATGTACTCATCTCTTATTATCACAACAGGAATAAATAACATGACTGGTCCATTCTTTTCTCATTGTAGCCTTTGATCTATAGTTTTTTAGAAATTGGATAATTTTGTCAGGTCTCCCAAAGGAGCTATTCTTGCATCACATCCTTTCATCTGCAAGCATCTGCAAACATTGATTACATAAGCATAGGGTGTGGTTCAGATTAAACACCATATAAACTATATGCAAGAAGGTGTGCTTTGCATATCTTGCTTCTCCTTGTTATGAACAAAATCAATGTTTCTTTTTTTAAGCCAAGTTTACTATTTTCTGCTGCCACACTATTGAAAGACATGTATCCATAATGATATAAACTCAAAAGGCCACAGATTCATTGTATAGAAACTGAATAATATTAAGAATTCAATTTTTGCTTATCAAAATAAATTCAAGATTAATTATTCCAAAGAAGTGTGTCTCAACATATTTTCTATGTAAGTAAAGCTGTGAGATAGTCATAATGGCAACACTTAGGTCACAAGTTAAAAACAAACTTTGTTTATTCACATTTGACACATTCTTGGCAAGAAGTATAGTTTTAATAATTAGTTTTTCTGGAATCACATTATCACTGGTAGACTTAGAAAACTTGAAACTTCTACAGGGGACCCTTGTATTATGTAGCGAAACCAAAAACATAGACCACGATACAATCATGGTAAAATAATGTCTTGACGGAGCTTTTGACTGAGTGTGCTGCAATTACATCATAAGAAATGTGTTCGCACTCAAAGATGCTTCTTTTACGTAAAGGTATGTATGGGTAATTGTTTATTTATATGTTCTTAAAGGTGGTATCAGATAATTTATCTATATCAAATGCATGTAAAGTATCCATGGTTTCTGGAAATGTATGCATAATTTCTGGATAAAATAATACTTTGATCTAAGATGATTAGGAACATTGCCTAGATAGTAAGACACTACAAACTGTGAAACAAAAATCACTGTAGCCATTCATTCTTTCTAAATTTATAAATAAACTTGATAGTGATCTCTTAAAAAAAATATACATCGACATCATCAGACTACCAGCATGAAAATATAAAGTGATCTCAAAATAGTGTTGTCACGTGTGTTTTAGTTTAGAAAAAAGCTATTTTTGCAACATGGCTCAGGTAGGAGATACCTGTTTGCAATAATGACTGAGGATTTTTGTTTCGCTCTTCACACAGGTAGGTCTAGGTCTTTAATAAACACCATTTTGCAGGCCCTTTTCAGGTAACACTGACTTATTTGGCTATTTGAGGGAAAAAAAAAGATCCAAACAGTTAAATACCACCTTTAAGGAAGAGAAAAAAAGGGCTCTATAGAAGTCAGTAAAGACAGCAAATTAAGGTTCCGATTTGCCATGTACTTGGCTCTTTCTTTGAAATGGTCTATGCTAACAACTGTTGTCTGGTTGTCTATAGACATAGCTTACAGCTGTAAGAAGCCGAGAACCAAACAAACATCCATTTCAAAGCAACATTACAATTAAGAAAATTGTTGTTAATCATTGTTTGATGTGATGGAAATAATGTAGACCTCTTCAGAAACATGCTTTGCTTCTTATTAGGTTTGGAAGCAAAATGAAAGAACTGAGGAAAAAGGGAAGAACAGAGGAAAAGGGAAGAACAGAGACAACAAATTTCAAAGGTCTGCTGGCTCCATTAAATGTTCAAGACATACAACACCAATTTGTCTTTTTTTCAGGCGTTCTATATGGTGTATAGTCTTTTATATTAAGTATCAAAGTGTCATTGATTCATATATTTGATACCTTTGAAGTCTAGATTATTCCATAACAAAGATGAACAACACTAGTGATAGAGAAACAGCATTATTTCCTGTAGGCCCTGTTCAAGATGATGAAATTGTTGCATACATGTGTTCTTTTAAAGTGAGATCTTTTGCAAAATTTCTTACATGTGGGACCATGAGAAACAGGTCCTGCATCTAGCTAAAGATGAAAAATAATGGTGGTGACTCACATGTGATTGTCTATTGAGAAATCAGATAGGAAAACCTTCTGGCTGCCACTAATAACCACTTTCGTCTTTGCCAGCTTTTCACATTGTAGTCTTAGACTCTTGGATATTATAAATTATGTTTGAGGAACATTTACATAAACAGTGCTATTTATGCTTATTCATTTAATGAAATTATCAAATAGTTTCTTATAGTTTCGAACAGAGCATATTTTGGTTATAAATTTCAAGTTTCTAATTTATTAGTGTTGTGTTTGTTTTCAAATTGATTTTTAAGATAGTTCTCTGCTTAGAATGGGTTATCAAATAGTTCAAAACCTGAGAAAAAGCATTAGGCTTTTTCATTTACAAAATAAATTTGTTTTGAAAATGCCTTGCCTATGCTATTTCGGTGTTTTCCTGTGGACTAAGCACCTGTGTTGAAGGTGCACATTGGCCTGACCACTTCCAGGTAGATCTGTTGGTGTGATTCATGGGCCCAGCTCTGTGGTCAGGAAAACTGGGTGGGGTGACTCTGTTCAACATCTCTGGTATATTCTTCACAACAGACCATCTGGGAGTATAAAACTTAATGCAACATGTTAGCTGCCCTAATTACCTGTAATGACCACTAATGGGCCCTGGATAGGCAGCTGTTTTCTGGTACTGGTTCCCAGCTCAACCCTCTGGAATCTACATTACCCCATCCTGGTTCAACTACTTTCAGTCGGATAGGATTTAACTGACATCATGCTTCATGTTATTATAAAATACAAACTATTTGTTTCTATTACCCTCTGCCTGAAAAGGAAACTGAGTAAGTGAATCGGAAACAAAAAGTGCAGATTCTGTTTCAATGCCAGATAAGTTTTATTGATTCAGGCATCAAATCATTGAGTAACATTTTTTTCCCAATTTACATCAGGCATAAAATCAGTGATACTGTGATACAACTGTGACTTGATAGTTTATGGGCTTTTCTGTGATTTCGGGCAGAAATAAATTTAAAAAGTGTTTTCTTTAGATGCAAGCTGGCAAATTGTTCTACCTTATAATTTATAAAACAAATCCCCTATAAACAACCATTTGAAACATCATTTGCTTACCACAGAAGATTTACTTATTTTATAACTACAGCCGGCCTTTAGAAACATTTCATCCAGTACTATACACCTCTCTACTGTGGGAAACACAACATCATCACAATCTATACAACATGAGTAGTCAAAAAATATTTTGTTTCCAAAACCCTGAGAAGTAAATCATGGCTACCTCAATTGGTTGGTGTAATACTTCTTTATTTCACTCATTAGCCTTTGATTGTAGCAGCTCTTGAGATTTATGTCACAAAGTTAATTCCTTGTTCAGCTTAAATTGTATTAAATGCAAGATAGACGGAATGTTCATTGGGATATGGGTGGTTTAATGTATCAGCGTGGTAGTCAGCCCACCTGCTTTATTTGGATATCATGTAAGGGCTGAGGTTTTATCGAGTTGACGATCTGAGCAAACATACTCAAGTGTACACTCGCAGGGCATTAAAAAAACATCCCTTCATCGGCTAGTTGGTCTGCTCATGGTTTGTATCCATAGTTTTTTTTTGCTTGATGCATGAACAAATGAACATCTTGTGTTACTGTTTTTGACTAGTTTAAACATGCACAGTAAAGTAATATCTGCTTTTGCTTTGTTTTGAATAGACTGGCAGGGAAAGTATTGTTAATGTGGATGGAAACGGAGAACAGAGTGAGATGAACAAAGAAAGTTGTATGTTTAAAAATGAATTTGTAATAACATACCTGTTTTTGGTATGCAAAGTATTGGAAACAAGAAAAATAGAAATTAAAAAGAATGTGAAGTAAATTATGTGCCTAGGGATGGGATTTGCCGGCATTTTTGCAGATACTGTGCAGCAACATTTCTATCATTATAGCACAGGGGCACTTTTGAGGTGCCCAGGGACTGAACCCGGCCAGTCCATTATACTGACTATGAGTCAGGCGTAATGCTGTCCCCTTAGCCCCGAGTGTAAGGAGGGAAGCAACTACTACCAACTTTAAAGTCTTTGGTTTGACTTGGCCGGGATTTGAAACCCGCGACCTCCCTATCTGCAATAAGAACCAATCAAAATTGATCTCAGTTCAGCATATAAAACTAATATTCATAACGCTAGTTATGCTGGAAACAAAAAAAACATCATGATGATGTTATTCAAATATAAAGGTTTTAAATTTATTCATATAAATCTGTGTTGTCAGGTGACAAGATGTTGGCCATGGCCAGATATAGCATACTCTGTTGTGGTTTTACAACTTGTAAACGGCCTTGTGGACTTGAGCAAATATTGTCTAGGACTGAACATTATGTATGATACTTGACTTAAAAACCATAAGCATGATATATTTAATAACACGCACTCAATTCACAATTACCTGCACAACTTAACCCAGAGGTTATGCTAATATCAACATTATGTTAGCTCGTACGTGTGAACGCTCCCACTTTCGGAGGGAGAATCCTACTTTTTAAGGTTCAAAATTATTTTAAAATGAGCAGCGTTTTACACATTTTCAAGAAATCCCCCTATTTGGAAACAGACATCTTCCTCTCTTGTTTATATGAAAAAAAATCTCCCACTTTGCAAGTGGAAGTCTCCCACTTCGGCTTCAGAAAAAGTTCACATATACCGGTATGTTAACTGATGGTGTAGCTCTTAATGATCAAACCGCTACAAGTTTTAGCTGGAGGATGAGCTAAGCAAGCTCAGAGTTAAATTCATCAATTTTGCAATAATGGGGAAATTTAGAGAAAGCCTAGGCATTCATATATGTAAAATATGTTTTTTGTCTGTTTTTGAAATACATTGCAGCAACAAGTTATGATCATAGCAATGTCCAGCTTTTTTGTGTGTGGAGGAAGACCCTAGACAAATCTCTAAGGTAGAACCACCGGCACACCACAAGTCAGCTGGAATACCTTTCTACATTAAGTCCTTCGTCCCGAACAGGACTCGAACCCATGCGGTGATAGGCTAAGCAGTCAGACGAGTTACAAATCCGCGTCTTTAACACTATGCTATGGGCGACCCACTGTAAAATATGTTCAACCCTTCTAATAATTTAATTAAAAAAACAACCTTTGCTGCATTTTTTTAACCAAAGGCAATTTTTTTTTCCGTCATAATCTCATTCTATACATTATGTTATTATTTTACTCATTTAAATTACTAACTGGATAATATTTCCATTAATGAAATTTAAAGAAATGGGAATTTTTGAAAATTAAACAATTAAAAACAGCTTATTCTGCAGACGTTGGTTTATATCTGTATATCAGCCTCCAGGAGGGATGAAGGGAATGTATATTATAAAAACAACCACCCGGAGAGGGTCTAATAATACCAGCCATTTATCAGCAATTATCCTGGCCTCAAAATGGCTGACATGCAGAGAGGTTCCAAATCTCTCTCCCAGAATTCCCAGCTCCCAAGATAAATCTACTTCCTACCTCCACTCAACCACTTTATGAAGATAGGCTGGGACTATCTATTTTATGAATATAATAACACTTGATATAATAATAAAAGCTATCTACATGACCTAAGATCCTCTCATTATGAGCTGTTTATGATTTGTAAGTAATATATTTTTATTGTAAGTGGCATATTTCAGTAAGAATAGAGGAATTTTCTGTGATTCTGTTTGCCAAGTAATTGATTGTTGATGTTTTAGGAGGGCCAGATTTTCGTTATTTAATGTAATTCTTCCAAAAGAAGAAGAACACGGTCACAAGAGAACTTTTTTGAATGTTTGGCAAGTATTTTATTTGAGCAAGTATTTTATTTGATTACATTTTCATAATTAAATTCAGTTATTTTCCCAAAAACAAAGAGGAAAGCACGATATTGTTTTTTTTTTCTTATTTCTATTTGGTTTGTGTATTTAGAATCATCTTTGAAATAAACCATACCTGGTACTGCAAAGGTAGAGTGCCAGCTTCAGATATGGGAGGCCCCGGGTTTGATCTCGGGCTGCAACATACCAAAGTTGTTAAAAATGATCGTGGTATTGCTAGCTTACGCACAAGCAAATATAAGGGTAGTTCCACGATTAGTTGGCCCAGTGTCAAGATAATGTGACTGGGTGTGGTATTGTGCCAGATGTTAACAGCATGCTATACACAGTGAAGGCTGCACTATATCTGCTTCAGGTGGACACCATCTCCAGATAACTGAAATACTGTTGGTGGGACAATAAACCCATTAAACAAAAAGAAATCTTTGAATTATAATCACTATAAGCTATGATTCCCTGTTACATTTTTATTCAATAAAGATTCTGGTAGATTCTTCCTTCAGATCAAACATGGTGCTGATCAATAGTGACAGAGTCAGCTAACTGTATTGAAATGCAGATTCAAAAGATCTTTATTCAATACTTTCTTTAATTTCAAAACTGGAGAGCAACATTTTTTTAATCATATTTAAATAATAAGCAGTCCTTGTGTTTGTATATTAGTTCATTATGTAAATAGTGTAGTGACTGATTGGCAGGAGCTATGTTATCAGGGTCTGGTCACATGCTGGTCACATGACACCTTCATGGGTCTCACACCACAATTGTGCAAGGAACTGTGAAAATGTTTGTGTGTGGCAGAATTATTCTTACGGTCTTACTTAATAATTACAGGTGTTATAGAATTGTCGTAAATAAATCATTGTTTGTTCAAAAGGCTTGTTCCTTCGGTTTAAAACTGTTACTATTTGCTGTTGCCATAAGTCTCATGCTGCATGTCGTACTCAAATTCCAGGTACCATACTACTGCACTAATAAATGCATATTGATTAAGTGCAGTCATTCCTGGGCATACTGCTGTATTGCAGTTGTTACAATGCATACTTTATTGCTGAATGCTAAGAGTTAAGAATCTTTCAGCAGGCAGTAATTGAAAACATGCATTTAGCAGTAATGGCTGTCAGTGCTTTATTCATGATTGATCCTTCGAATTTCTCTTTTGGCAGTTCGTATTTCATGGACCCCATTCTGCTTGTAGGAATTTAATACCCTACAATCCAATGGTAGATTTTATTGTAATAGGTAGCTCTGTCTAGCAACATTATATAATAGGGAACAGTTGCTGCAGCTAACATTATGATGGCTTCTGACCCCATATTGTGGATGAAATGGCTGTTGATGTCACAGATTGCTAGTGCATTTATATTTACACAGGATTTTGTTCCTCGATTGTATCTTGTTCTAGTTGTGGGATTGTGTATTTAGACTGTAGTTGGGAATGCCCATTGTTATTGGGGTATGGCAGGATGTCCATTGCTATGAAGGCATGGTTGGATGTCCATTGTCATTGGGATGTGGTGGGATGTCCATTGCTTTTGGGGTGTGGCGGGATGTCCATTGCTATGAGGGTATGGTTGGATGTCCATTGTCATTGGGATGTGGTTGGATCTCCATTGCTTTTTGGGTGTGGTGGGATGTCCATTGCTTTTGGGGTATGGTTGGATGTCAATTGCTTTTGGGGTGTGGTGGGATGTTCATTGTTTTGAGTCAGTATTGGCCATTAGTTGTATTTTTTGTATATTGGTACATTTCTTTTCTTTTTTTGATCCTGAAAAATCTGTGAATATAGTTGCAACTGGTATGTCATTGTTGTTGCTTCAACTTCTGATAGCCAAATATTAGCCGATTTGTTACACTAAGTCTAAGATTTCTTGAGCAATTAAAGATCCAGTTATGGGAATGTTAAATATGGTATCAGAGAAGTTAATGACGTTGACATTGCTAATCTTTATGGACAATGGGTATAAATCCAGCAAATATCTCCACTAATGGTTATTACGAGCATGGTGATTACCCAGGAATCTCACAGACATAATAATCACGATAACTGTCAATGCTGTCTTATCTCCAGAGGAGTAAAACTTACATCAGCCAACTGTTCAAGTTTACTTTTACTCCTGTCGTTATCTTAAGAGTCAATATAGGTTACTAGGATGTAATGGAGATGTATCCTAGATGAAGCTGTTCTAGTTCTGTAATCCCCTCATACCAGTGCTCAGCCCGTCTGATGAAGAGTCCTGGTCAATCTTACTGACCCAACTGTCCTGGACTGTCCACCCTGCCGGTTGTCATGGACAACGCTGACCCGCCCTGACACCACCCATAATGTCCCTTTACCTGCTGGATTAAGCCTTAGACTTCTGGGAGTATAAGTGCATGGATTAAAAGCTGTTTACAGAACTGATGGTGTAGTTCTTTTAAAAAAAAAAATTATCAAAACTTGTAGGAATTTGACTTGTAAGAATTAAATAATTTTTGTTCTGTTTTTGTTACATTACACTGACACAATTATGCTCATATTGGCTATGTCCAACTAATTATTGGTGGAGGAAGACCCCAGACTTATGTCTGGGTAGAACCACTGGCACACCATTGGTTAGCTGGAAAACCTCCCCAGATGAAACTTCTCACTTGGAACCAGGAGCAGAGTTTGCTGTATTTCTTTAATATTAATATTTGATATTTGTAAATAATATAATAGTTATATTACTAAATAAAAATTTGTGGAAAAGATAAATACAACATTATTTATAACAATTTTAATTTTAATACTATATAAATAAATGGGTGCTGTTAATTTTCCAATTTCTCATTGATATGTTGAATAAAAAATATGAAGGAGTAAATAGCATAGAGCTATTTCTTCAGCAAAAGACAAAAAAAGAGGAAATAGCAAAGTTTTAACAAAAGAGCACTTCAAGACATCAAAAGAATATTTAGAATAACTTTCAGGAAGTATTTCACACAAAAAAATATTTAGAACAATTTTCAGGGAGTATTTCACACTGATTGTACCCCTCTTAAATGTAATCAGCACATTTGAGCATGGCCATTCAAAAAGCTGCACACCTTAATTGTATGCAACCCTAATTAGTTGATCAATTATCACCCACTCATCATTATCACCTCTACATGGACATTCTGTCAGTGGAATGCACCTTACAACTGGCTACAATTTAGTACTTGGTTTCATTCAATAGGAGTGACCTTCACAGAAATGGAAAGATGAAAAAAAATGGGTTACTAAATTTTGAAACTGCTTCATAGTTATAAATAATTTAGATTTGATAGACTTGTGTACCACAGTGTTGTTTAAGCTAGTATTATGTAACTCCTCAGCCCCTCTCTGATAGGTATGAACATTCTCTGAGGCCAAAGAGGGAGATTTTCACCTGCAAAGTGGGAGATTTGTTATTTTCATATAAACAAAGAAGAAAGTTATCTGTTTCCAAATAGGGAGATTTCTGAAAATGTGTAAAACACCGCTCAATTTTAAGTAATTTTGAACCTTAAAAATGGGACTCTCCCTCCCAAAGTGGGAGAGTTCATATGTATGATCTCTGTGTGAAGTCCCAGTTGGAGGGAGAACTTTGTTGTGGGGAAGTCTTCCAGCTATCGTTGGATGCATTGGTAGCTTCCCTGGGCATTAATCTGTGGGCTTTCTCCTTCATATAACAAGGCATTGCCAGTATAAATGTTATTGTACATACATGTGAACTCGCCTGCTTTTGGAGGGAGACTTTCCTCTAACTTCCTTCTTTGTTTATATGAAAGCAATAGATCTCCAATTTTGCAAGTGAAAATCTCCCACTTTGGTCTTGGAAAAAGTTTACATGTATGATTGTAGTGATTCACTTTATTTAAAATTTCTGACCATCATGGTTTCCTTATAAGTAGAAATTTGGACAGAGATTTTTTTAACAATCTAAACTTGTTGGGAAGGTCCTCCTGTGGTCTGACTGACCAGTGGACTGTGGATGTCAGGGGAGGGTTTTACAGGCCCAGGTTGACAAGGAGATCAATTTACCTTGACAACTGGGTCAGATTTATGTACCAAGCCCTTGTAACTACACAATATGTTCACTACAGAAGCTTCTGTTTGTCATGTTTGTTTCTTTAGTTGACATTTTGTTTATTTGTTATTTTGTTAATTATGTAAACATTTGTTTGTGTCTAATATTGATATTGTGCACTAGGGTAACATAAAGCACAAGGATTGTACCACATTTATTACTTGAAACTAAAATTGAATGTAACACTATGGTGTGGTACCTGATTGGTCAGTTTTAATTTATTCACTCTCCTCCAATCAGATGCTGTGAAATTGTTCTGAAACTTGGCTTGACAGTTTTAAACTTTTGGTAAATTTTAAGAGGCACCAGTCAAAATTGCCGATATTGAGTTGAAATTGCCTGTCAAAATGTCGAGGTGGTGCCGTTGCCAAGCGGTTAGAGCCGCTGACTTGAATCTCCTCAGCCCCTCACCACATGGGTTCAAGTCCCAAGTTGAAGCGAGAACTTTCATGTTGAGAGGTTTTCCATCTAACCTGTGGTGTGCTGGTGGTTCTTCCCAGATTTGAGTTTGGGGTCTTTCTCCGGCAATAATAAGCTGGACATCGCCTATATGACTATAATTGTGTCGGTGTTATGTAACAAAAAAACAAAACATCAAATTTCTGGATGCCATGGAGCATCTCCAGGTCCCAGGTGTTCTGTTAGTGCATTCCATCACAGACTAAAGACTGTGCATGATTTGTGCTTAACAGTAATCTATGACTGAATCTTCCAAGACTTCACCATCAGTCCCTGCACCATACTCTGGTGTGCTGTATTGTCTTGTGGCCAGGTGGAGTACGACCCACAAGAAAAATGTGCTGTCAATTTGAAGGCATCTGATAAAGTTCTCTTCAAAGGTTGCCTGGAATCACAATAGTCCCTTATCTTCTCTCGTTATGCAACAGTTGTCTTGGCTTATCAGCCAGACCGACCTTTAATTGGTGCAGAAGTCTTGTGTACGTAGCACCCTTAGGCAGGGAAAGTTTCCTCCGCTGTCACTGATAAGCCAATTAGGCTTGTTGCCCTGAGCTGAGCCAGCATGCGACTGTCATGCAACACAAACATACCTGGAATTGTGATGCAACTTAGAGATCCTAGCATCTGGAGTGAGTCAACCAGACTGGAACTAATGTCTGAGACTTACTCTTAATTTGCTGAAACATGACATGTGATCAGCCTCATATAAATATGGCCATCTGATTGGCTAGGACAACAATTTGAATAAATGTAATGGATATATATTGATGTTGCATACAGTTTAACCAATCATATTCATGAAAGGCTTTGGAAAAGCAATAAATTAAAACATTTAGAAAAAGGGTTTATTTGTAACTGAAATTTGTTGAAGTTTTGAACAAACAGAAAAGTTAGAAATGAGTAACAGCTGTTTAAACAAAGAACAATTGATACTAACTATTAATTAAATACTGAGCCCTTTCTTTAGAACAAGCAACTTAGTTGTGATCTGAACCCCATTATGCATGTTTATAAATCAATACAAAACATGCTTTTCTTTGACAGAGATCAGTGAAGGAGGGCTGGCTGCCTGCCGAGAACCTGATAATAGAACCGCTCTAAGGGAGCAGTTATTGCAGGAAATGCATTGAGCAGCATCCACTTACACTAGGCCCCATTCTTGCCTGGTTTCTAAATGTACATTGATCCCCTATTCTTCACAGGATCAGCTAATATAGTTCACAGCCTAGGCAGCAGGGATCATTGATTTAATGATTTAAGCTACTCGACAGGCATTGAACAGGGGACCCTTTAAAAAAATCCTGCCCAGGTCAGTGCAGTATTGCCTGAAGGTGGGTCTATTACATGCATGCCAGCCCCGGCATCTGGGCCTACTCTGCCTGCTCTTGTGATTATCCCCGCCCATAAATAATCAATATAGTGAGAACATAACACTAAATCTGCAGTTGTGGCCGGCATGTCAGCACATTAAAGCTGACCGACAGGGAGCCCTTGACCAACCCCTTGAAACATAAAACGCACTCACCCCTTCCATCCATAATTCATTCAGTCAGAGATGCTGAGATTTTGATTACCATCATTTGTCCTATAAACCCACACCTTGTGCAGCAATATGGTAGGAACCTATTTTATATCGTTATACATGTTTCCACACATGTAATCAATATTTCGATATCTCTGCAAAACTTGATGAGATTTCATTCTCAGGATTTATTTTCTGGTACATTATTTCTCTCTGATTTAATTTTTTTATTAGGTCTTTCACCTTCGGTCTCCTACCAGGGGAACTATGGTATTTTTGTAAACTGACCCTGGCTCAGTTTGACATTTGCAAAGCTTGCTTCTTCTTGAACATTCTTTTAGATACAAATTAAAACTGACCACTACTTAATTAAATAGTCTCAGATCTTTTTTCAAGATTCAAATGTTCATAAAGAGCTGCTGCATCTAATTTTCCCAGTACTGTGATGACTTGCCTGAATATAAAATAGGTACAAGTATATCAAAGGAACATACAATTATAACAGACATTAGGATTTATTGGAAACATATCATTATTAATAACTCCCTAAGTAGAAGCTACAGATGGTAAAGCCAAGAGATCGGTATCCATACAAACAAGCTATGTCAGGGGGGATTTGTTCAAAATTGGTAGCAGCCCATCGAAACAGTGTTCTACTTTGAACATTATGGTATCAGATTGAAGTTTATCCAGTAAATATGCTTCTGCCTTAGCTTATCCTGATCATCTCCGAGGGCCTATCAGGAGGAAGATCAGACCTCTGGTAGCTGATAAACCATGGATGTAAATGGTATTCTCTGGCTGAAGATTCACCAGACCTACCCATGGTCAGTAGATCGAAGATAGTGGGCCAGGGGTCAGTCCTGACAGTTCCTCAATGGTTATGAGTTGGGATGAGCTAGGAAGTATGTGTCTAGCCTCCGCTGATAGTCCAGTGTCCAGTTACACCCAACCAAAACTGCTTGCCATCCATCTTGCATGGCTGTTAAATAGTTTGGGACAGTCTCTGACAGGTCATGGGTAGAAGTCTTTGTGAACTCCCCTTTGTGATCCAATCTGCTGATAGGACAATGGATTTATGGTGGTCATAAAATGTCCTTCCACTGGCCCTTTAACCTGGAAGCCTCTGTTTTCTAAACATCAGGGCATACCATTGGTCCCTTTGTTGCAATCCTTGTGGAGGTCCCCTCATGAAGCCAGCGGAACAGTTTGAAATTTACCACATTTTACAGCCCCATACATTATTGATGTGCACTGAAAGGGGTCAGAGGAGCAGCCATATGATTTGGGAAGAGCTAAATGGACAAGTGTGAAATTTTAATTTATAGGGTGTGTTCATAAATGTTCAGAGGAATGCATAGGCAAAGAGCTACTCTGTACAAGTTGTAAGGTGGTTCAAACATGCTGCATTCATATTGATGATACTTAGTTGAGAATAAAAATTGGGTAATATAAAAACAATGTTAAAAAAATGTCAGTTAAATCAAACTAATCAAACTGAAAATAATTTAAATTGATAAATCAAAATCTTCTAATTGACCAAGTATGGAGATATTTTTTTCTTTATATGTTTCATCTGTAAATAGCTACGTATAATTTGATAAAATATTAATTTACAGTAAAGGAAATAAATGGAGAGAAATAATTGGTTCCAATCTCATCAGGGACAGTAGTGACTGCCATTGTGGTTTGATACATTACCGTTAGTGTAAACTTATTTGCATAACCACCCCACCAACACCCCTCACCCCCACACCACCACCCCCCTCGGTCCCAGGGAGGCTTGATGTTAATATCATCAATGGCCAATCACCATCCATCCATCACCATTATAATCAGATGACTTCAATAAAACAATGGGAGGGACACACTGAAAACACACTGTTGAATTGCAGTGTCACTTTCCCTGTCTGACTTTATCCATTTTTCTGATGATGTATTCATTTTTTCAAGGAAACGGGTCCAGCTTATAATTCGAGTGTTAAGTGGGAAGGCCATTTCCTGTGCGGTCTGCTGGGGACAGTCCCCACGTTGGCAGAAGTAGACAATGGGGGAGACAACTTGCGACTAGACATGGATGAACAAAGGCTGTTAGGATAATTATCTTCATAAATCTATCATTATGAAGAATTCTGACAAGTGAACTGGTGGGCATTGATTGGATATGACCGAACAGTAACAGAGCAGTTTTGGCACATTGGATGGCATCCCCATGGATCCTTCCATGTCCCCTTCTTCCTAATGGATCTGAACACAGTTTAATCGTTCAAGACTTTCTCTTTGGCCCCTCAGTTTTTATATTTAAATAACCAGCATTCGTCTTGAAAATTGTACATGGGGAAATTAAGATATTTAATGATTACCCCACATCGATGTGAAGACTTTCATTGTCAAACTTTTTGTACCGATACAATCTTGCACCAACAGAAATTAGTTATAGAACTACTGTCACTTAATTTTGTCTCCTATTCCCCAAAATGAGGGATTATTTCTTGGAGTTAATTAAAGATTTGAATAGATATTTATTGAATGGTTTCGTGAAAGAATAGATTGAGACATTCAGCTTGTCAGAGTCGAGCTGTAATTACAAAAAAATGACAGTAATATCTGTTATCTGATACGATTAATTTTGATTTCTCGATTTATATCTTTTTTTAGTTCATCATTTCTTTGTAAGGAAGTTGTTTGGTGATGTTCATAATTAAAGCAATCTTTATACGATTTAACAGAAACTTGAAAAGTTATCCGTCATTCTATTTACTGATGCCTATTGTACGGGAGCTGGTAGTGCTATCGGTAGAGCGTCGGCTTCAGGTACGGGAGGCCACTGGTTCGATCCCAGGCAGCAACATACCAAAGTCATTAAAAATGGTAGTGGTATAGCTTCCTTGCTTACACTCAAGCACATATAAGGGTAGTTGGCCCAGTGTCAGGATATTGTGACTGGGTGTGGTATCATGCTAGGTTTTCATGGCATGCTATATACACAGTGTCCAGATAACTGAAATAATGTTGGAGGGAAATAAAGCTGATAAACATAAAGCCTATTGTCTTAGCTGACTCTTCATTTTTATTTTTAGGGGCTCCCTTTGCCAAGCAGTTAGTGTTGCTGACTTGTAACTCCTCAGCCCCTCACTTAGGTTCGAATCCCGGTCGGTGCGAGATCTTTCATGTGGGGAGGTTTTCCAGCTAATCTGCAGTATGGCGGTGGTTCAATCCAGACACACCGGCCGCAATAGCTCAGATGGTAGAGCGTCGGCTTGCGGATCGGGAGGTCGTGGGTTCGAACCCCGGCCGGGTCATACCAAAGACTTTAAAGTTGGTAGTAGTGGCTTCCCTCCTAACGCTCGGCTACGGGGACAGCATTACGCCTGACTCGTCGGTGTCAGTATAATGGACCGGCCGGGTTCAGTCCCTGGGCACCTCATAAGTGCCTCTGTGCTATAATGATAGAAATGTCGTTGCACAGTATTGGCAAAAATGTCGGCTAATCCCATCCCATCCCAATCCAGACACAAGTCTGGAGTCTTCCTTCACCAATAATTAGGTGGACGTCGCCAATATGACCATAATTGTGTCCATGTGATGTAAGAAAAAACAAACAAACAAGCATTTTCATTTTCCTACACAATTATATAATTGTCAATATGACCATAATTGTGTCCATGCGATGTTACAAAAAACAAACAAACATTTTCATTTTCCTATGCAATTACATAATTGTTTTCCTCCCACTGTGGCCAGAAGGCTTTCCACCACTTATATGTTTGCAGTGTTTACTTTTTTATTTTCTGAATATTGTTTTAGACTTAATTAGATAGGCTTGTTCACTAAGCATTTTGGCAATTGGGAGAAGGGAAAATGTTGCTAAATTGTTTTGCACTCTAAACTTTCTGGGAGTATGATGGAAAAGTAATCCTCCAAATTATTGCCAGTGATTAACTTTTGATTACCTTTAACATCTTTGAAGTTTGCTTTTGTCGAGATTACTCAATCAGCAAGAGTATACAAAATAGAATTATAAGTCTCCATATTGTATATTTCAATAAGGTTAGAATCTCAGCTTTCTTTATGTTGGTTATCTGACATTTTCCTTAATTGTAGAGTCCCTATTTTTTGTACTTTGTTCTATAATCAATTATAATTGGTTAATCAATTAAAAGACAAGTAAGGTTAATTTATTGTATTAATGTTTGATTCTTTGAAGCAAAGTCAATTTTCAAACAAAATTGTTTAAATAAGTTTACGGCTATTACAACACCCCACAGGATATAAATCGGGACCTTGTATATTGTATCAATTTATATTATTTTGAGTTTTGACAAAAAAATCCTACAATAAAAAATATAAGTGGTTGCACCGTCTTACCCCTTATTTGTCATTGTTTATTGGGTTTATTGTCCCAACAACAATATTTCAGTTATCTGGAGATGGTGTCCACTTGAAGCAGATAAAGTGCTGCCTTCATTGTATATAGCATGCAGTGAACACCTGGCATGATACCACACCCAGTCACATTATCCTGACACCGGGTCAACCAGTTGTGGAACTACCCTTATATTAGTTTGAGTGTCATTGTGAGCTATACCACTACCATATTTAATGACTTTGTACTGTCGCAGCCCAGGATCGAACCTGGGGCCTGCCATACCTGGAGCTGACGCTCTACCCATTGCACTACCAGGTCCGGTATATTACCCCTTGATTAATAAATATATTTTATCATTGGTGAAAGTGGTACAACCCTTGGCAAGTATTTGTATCCCATCGTCAGTAATCCACTACAAAATGTTGGATTGATAAAGGTATAACTTGCGCTGTTTTATCCCTTTTCTGTGAATAATCAGGCCATTATTTGTCCGGTATTGAGGTCCGTACACCATGCTTCTGATAACCAAGGGGTACTTATCCGAGGGAAAAATTGCAGATTTACCACAATACACCTGTAGCTTAGTGATAACGGTGGGAAATGTAAATAATTAATGATAATGAAAAAAATATTACCTAGAAAACATTTGATGCTGAGAAATGACTCTTTTCCAGTATCATTATAGCCCCTTTATGTCAAATAGTCTCACAGTTATGGGAGAGTTGATTGGAGAAATGAGGATTTTACCACGGAAATTGGTGTTATTTATTCCTGGCAATAGGGGAGAAAATTAATTGATATCTTCATGAAAATCTTCTGTCCAGTTAATATAGATAAGTGGTAATTTATTTACGAGGATACTGTAGCTTCTTTGTGTTGTGTTATTTACTGGATGGATTTGGGAATAACGGCTGGAACAGATGGAGGGCATCAACAAACATTGTAGCCTGTAGATGAGGATGAAATACAGCTTGTGTTTGCTTTCGATGCATCACTGGTTCTACCCATGCTTGATTTAAAAACAAAACAAAAAAGAGCATAGCATAAAACTTTTTAGAAAAATAACCTAACATACATATGTGAACTTTCTGAGATCAAAGTGGGATATTTCCAGTGGCAAAGTGGGAGACTTGTTATTTGAATATAAACAAAGAATGAAGTTGTCTGTTTCCAAGTAAGGGAGACTTTTCAAAATGTGTAAAACATTTTCAAAAAAGTTTCAAAGACAGAGTCTCCCTCCAAAAGCGGGGGAGTTCACACGTGTGAATATAGCATGATGAAGATAAACTACAAAAGCATTGTGTTCAATATTTATAGTCCATGGTTTAAGCTTACAGTTTCAATAAAGCAATCCTTTGTAAATTATAAAAAGTACAACTACTGTTTAAAGTGCTCAATTTCCTCTGTGTATTTAATTTTTTTTTAAAGTTCCCAGCATTGTTTGATTTTGTTTATACGTGTGTTGCTGTAATTACTATTAGATACCACTTGATCGTACTTCACACTGCGCTGTTACACCTCTCTAACCAACATTGGGGGTCATTCATCAGGCTATTTGATATAGCTGATCTTCAACTTTGTTTCCCTGTTGCTTGTAATTTGGTTGTAATTTTGTGTAACTAGCTTCCAAAGCATAAATATGACCACTCAATACCAACTCTTATCATACCGAGCGTATTTACTGCAGGCATATGCAAATAGTTTCGATCTAGATCGACCAATCAGCTGGAAGATATCATATCAGGATCTGCACTATTTGACAAAGTGTCCCTAGAAATGTCTCTGATAACTTTTGCAGGTACTTTCAAATTAATTATAAATTAGAACGGTTCATTATATTTATCAATGTAGCAGATGAAGGGACTAACATCTGTAACTGCCGTCAGCAGCCGTAGAAACCTGACGGTTTATTATAGGTCCGGTTACACCAACACAGTGGACATTCACAACCACTGATCACGTGATCATGTGTTCTTTTGTAGCAGAATCGTTATCCAATTATTTCATCAGCCATTGTCAATAACTGAGCAACATGTGGTTGTGTCATATGACACATTGTGGTACAGTGCCTCAGTGCAACAACCACCCATATTGATAAATATTAATCAGCTGGATAGTGCATTTTTCAGTAATTGTTTAGGTTATCTCAAAAGTGCCAAAGAGGGAAATCCTGGAGTGTGCAGCGTTTAACTTTTCTCCATCATTGACCCTGATAAATGTAATTTTCATGGAAATGACATTTAATGTTTATTGTTTCATTTGACCTGATTAGATTTGACATGAATATCGATTCTTACATTTACATGCCTTGGAAATTATTTGCATGTCTGACCAGTTTATGTGTGATTTATTGTTGTTAGTGTTGTTTCTGTTGTTGTTTTTTCAGATTTATTCTGTTACTAAAATTGTATGTTTTGCATATAAATTATAGTTAGTGTATGTACTTTTATGAATATTTACCCGATATCTAAGAAATGTCTGTTTTTCTACAAGATACTGTGTGCCTGTTGGTGCATATGGTAATCAAAGAAAATTTAGAGGAAACTTTGTATGTTGGTCTTAACATAGATTTTATACCTTTTTAAGGATAACGTCTTCTGCATTAGCCATGCAATACAGGTAAAAAAGTAACTGCTTGACTGTTGTTGTTTTTTCAACGATAATGGTTAAGGTTTTTTTTTCATAAAGTTAAGTTTAACACACATTATTTATGAACATTTATTTATGAAAGTAAGTTGTAGGGATTGGCCTGTGTGTGTGTGATTGCCTCTGATAAGCAATAGATCTGTTTGAATCCTACTTGCTGCCATTTTTTTTCTTTTTTTTTTTCTTTTAAAGTAGAAATAGTGATTTTGATAAAAATATTTTAGTTTATTTCATATAATTTATAAATTAAAAAATTAAACAATTATATTCTTGTTTTTAACTTTTGAAGATTGACAATGTATTGATAGACAGGATGATTAACTCTTAGCTGCTATTTGTGCATTTACATGGCTTAGGCAAATAGTGTGGTCCCAGATCAACCAGTTCCCTGCTGGGAGCTGTTTGATCAGGATCTACTCTATTTGCTGCTCAGTCTCTGATTATAAGTATACCAACCTTGACATGTAACATATATATCCCTGCTGGGAGCTGTTTGATCAGGATCTTCATTATTTGCTGCTCAGTCTCTGTTTATATCAGCCCTGACATGTAACATATAATATTAGACCCAACCCAGAGAATTTAGCATAGTTTATCAACAAAGTGTAGCTAACTGAGGGTTAAAAGTTGAACAAATTACGTCTATGATTAGTAATTATTTAACATGGATTGTCTGCATAAAATTTACCCCTTGCTAAAAGCTTATGTTAATATATCCACCTTGAGCACGTGGTCGTTACTTTGCTTATGAGTAATTTCTGCATTCCGAAGCAATTGTTTGCCAGTCAAGGTACATGTGTGTCTTTGCTGAATTGGTCTGTTTAAAATGTAAAATCTTCTGCTTTATATTTTGGAATTGATTTTTATTATTAATCTTAAATTTCACAGGCATATAACACATGTTGCAATTCAAAACTTATTATTTCTTCTGCTCAGTATTTTCCCCCATCCTTCTCTGATGCTTTAATTTTAATCAATCAAACAATAAAATGACAAAATAATTTAATTTTCCACTCCTGCGGATTTTAATATGTCAGTCTTGCACATAATTTCAAAACCATGTAAGAATGTATTAAACATATCCAGTGAATCGCTGCATGTTTTAAGTGGCAGTTGTTTGATTCAGGATACCTTTTTCGTTATCGATTGAACAATGCAACCGGCAATCAATGTGCGTTGGAGATAAGAAAGTCAACTACTATTTCACAGTCCAGTGCCCAAACAAGGGACTGCGTGCATATTTTCTTGCTTTTCTATTGAGTAGATCAAATGGCAGGAGGTATGATAGAACCATTGCTGATGATGTGTGTGTGGATGTTTGATGTCTGCAGTTGGCTGTCTGCAGCTGTTTGTCTACAGTTGGCTGTCTGCAGTTGTACGTCTGCAGTTGTATGTCTACAGTTGGCTGTCTGCAGCTGTTTGTCTACAGTTGGCTGTCTGCAGTTGTACGTCTGCAGTTGTATGTCTACAGTTGGCTGTCTGCAGCTGTTTGTCTACAGTTGGCTGTCTGCAGTTGTACGTCTGCAGTTGTATGTCTACAGTTGGCTGTCTGCAGCTGTTTGTCTACAGTTGGCTGTCTGCAGTTGTACGTCTGCAGCTGTTTGTCTACAGTTGGCTGTCTGCAGTTGTACGTCTGCAGTTGTATGTCTACAGTTGGCTGTCTGCAGTTGTACGTCTGCAGCTGTTTGTCTACAGTTGGCTGTCTGCAGTTGTACGTCTGCAGTTGTATGTCTACAGGTGGCTGTCTGCAGCTGTTTGTCTACAGTTGGCTGTCTGCAGTTGTACGTCTGCAGTTGTATGTCTGCAGTTTGCTATGTGCAGCTGGCTGTCTGCAGTTGTATTTCTGCAGTTGGCTGTGTGCAGCTGTTTGTCTGTAGTTGACTGTCTGCAACTGTTTGGCTGCAGTTGGCTGTCTACAGTTGGCTGGCTGCTTTTGTGGTTTTACCTTGCCTAATGTATAAATAGCCCCTAGCAATTCTTATTTTCTAAGAATAAAATGTAAAAGTAACAATACTTGGCTGTAAATTAACTTGATCTAGATCTGCACTATTTACCTAAGCCTTATCAGTACATACTTATCAATCAAACTGCTAGCATAAACCATATGCAAATTTTATTTTCTTACTTTCTTTTGCCTTATGTACATAATTTGCATATTTCTTAATGTTAAATGCAAAACAAAAATCAAGTAAAAACTGAGTTTTGACAGTGCAAAACACTGGAAGATACCGAACATTTCCTCTGGTCCCTGGTCCCACAATGACATAAGTGGACCATTTATTGTCTACACAATTCGCAGTTTGCTATCGGTGTCATTTAATATCTTCTAACTTGCAAACAGGTCGCTAAACTAACACTCATTATTGAAAAGTGCCTGTAAATTGGCCTGTAAATTGGCTAACCATTTTGGCACATAACTGAAATGGAACTAAATCTGTTACCACAGATAAATGTGACCTGGAGACATGACATCCTGCTGTAATCATTGCCTATGGTGAGACATTTTATTTCATTCTGCATTGTCTGTGGTCAAAAGTTCACCGTTTGTCCGGTTTTGTCACAGGCAGTGGTAAGCTGTAGGCACTGACAAGTCCTAATAGTTAATTGGGGATGATTTTCACCTAGGCCTTTTAGTCAACAGGTGTAGTTTTATGACCTGTCTGCAAGTTTTCCAAAAATCTGCCTTCATAAGTATTATGCTGCTGGCTAGAGTGTTTTTATCAGCAGTGTGGTAATGGTCAATAAAAATGGAATAAAACATGACCACTTGACCACTCAGAAGGGGAATGGAGGATTGGTTGAATCGGCTTGCTGTAATTTTATTACCTAGGTCTAGGGGGACTGGATCAAAGATAATCAGTGTAATAATGATATAAAGACGACAATCTGCAAGTCTACCAGCCCCCTGGGGGGACAGAGGGATATCGTGATATCCTGTGATCTCCCACAAAAATCAAAATCAATTCCCCCTAAGGGCACTTCTGTGTCATTGATTCAGTATGTATTGTAGTGAGAGAGTTGACTGGTTCTGAGTTCAAGCCTCAAGAGAGAGAGAGAGCTGAGAGAGGTGGTATGACCTTGACCCTCGATGGCCTCAGGCTGTAGATGTAGATCTGAGGTAAAGACAATGACTTGTAGAGTCAAAGTTGATGACTTGATGACAGCTGTCTTCTTAACAAGGACGGTTCGAAACATTAGATCTTCTGCAGCAAGAAAATCCCCATTATTGTCAACAAATGATGATCTCTTGATGGGTGCTGACATTAAATTTCAAGATAAAATATATGTCAACAGTAAAATAGTTGTTCTGTCCATGATGTTGAGATGGTTAAACTAAGGGAAGGTGATGATAGATTACAAGATGTTGACATGTGAACAATAGATATGTTGATTTTATGCACTGATATTTATTTTTCTATCAGTTAATCACTTTATTTGAAAATTATAGTTAGTTAACCAATTCTTTATTTTAAAATTCCTAACAATTTTTTTTCCAATTTTCTACAATCCAGAAATGTTTTTTCCTCATTCAAAAGAGTATTTCTTTATTCAATTTCACATTTCTTTATATATATAATTTGGGATGCAATATACATACATCTGAACTTTTTCTGAGAACAAAGTGGGAGATTTATAATAAAGAAGAAAGTTGTCTGTTTCCAATTAGGGAGATTTCTGAAAATGTGCCAAACACCCCACATTTTAAAATAATTTTGAACCTTAAAACGGAGTCTCTCGCCAAAAGTGGGACAGTTCACATGTATGAAAATATCCTTATTCAATTCTCTATTTTGTATTTCTATTTGTCTCAGACACATTTATCTTAATATCATTTTTTTTCATTTAAAGTATGTCAACAAGAAATTGTCTCCTTCATTTTCCCCATTATCAAGGGACACTGGATTCTCTGATCAATTATTTTGTGTTTGGGACTGTATTATCTTTCCACAATATTTCCCAGGATCTTCAATTAGAGCAGAGCATTGTATTCTACACCTAGAACAGACCCCTAGAAGAGCTGGTAAATAGAACGTAACATCCCTGATCCACTTCTTCCTTTAGTTGTAATAAATTACTAGTATATCACCATTACAAGAGGGCCTTTTCTGGTTAACCCTTATTTGAAATTCCACCAGTTTGTCAATACCAGATTGCCCGATTCAATTAAGGAGACAATGGTCACAAGAATGAAAGCGTCCTTCAACAATTCGGTAGTTTCAGGGTCTAGTGTCCATGATATATAGATATAATAAGCTACAGTGAAGTTGTCAGTTTTTCAATATATTACCAACACTGATGTAGGTTTAGGTCCACTGTGGAAAGTTTGTTTGTTTGTTTGTTGGGTTTCTTGTCCTACCAACAGTATTTCAGCTATCTTGAGATGGAGTCCACTTGAAGCAGATATAGTGCTGCCTTCACTATGTATAGCATATAGCCATGAAAGCATGGCTTGATTCCACACCCAGTCACATTATCCTGACACTGCGCCATCCAGTTGTTGAAATACCCTTATACTTGATTGAGCATTAGCAAGGGAGCTATACCACTACCATTTTTAACGACTTTGGTATGTCACGGCCTGGATTCGGACCCTGAGCCTCCTGTACCTCCCGAAGTCTCATCTTCAACTCTTGTTGATCCACATAGAACTAGTTGTTCTAGGAATATTCTGTTTGTTGTCTTTGTTTGTTAATTATTCTTGCACAAAATGTTGTTATGATGAAAACTGTAATTTTTCAAAGGTACATGTAGTGTATTTGAAACGTAGACAAAACATGCCTTTGTAACTTAATTGTTTACACAAATTGCTGCATAATTGCATTGAATTATATAGTCAGAAACTTGACTTTGCTCAAAACAGATTGCCACTTAATTGCATCGAATTTAACACATTGCTGCACAATTGCAATGAATTTATCATATAGTCAGAAACTTGACTTTGCTCAAATAGTTTTCACACTATTTCAAAACAATATATTGTTTATCTTTCTTCACAATCTATTTCCTGGTATCTAAACCCAGTATCTGATATTTTACATTAGAACTCCATAAATCATGATTCAATCTTATTTACTTTGTAGGCATAGAAACCTGTCTCTATGGTTGCAGCGACAACAAGCACCAAACTTTTGCTCACTTTTCACAGTCTTTATGGTTGCAGCGACAACAAGCACCAAACTTTTGCTCACTTTTCACAGTCTTTATGGTTGCAGCAACAACAAGCACCAAACTTTTGCTCACTTTTCACAGTCTTTATGGTTGCAGCGACAACAAGCACCAAACTTTTGCTCACTTTTCACAGTCTTTATGGTTGCAGCGACAACAAGCACCAAACTTTTGCTCACTTTTCAGTCTTTATGGTTGCAGCAACAACAAGCACCAAACTTTTGCTCACTTTTCACAGTCTCTATGGTTGCAGCAACAACAAGCACCAAACTTTTGCTCACTTTTCACAGTCTTTATGGTTGCAGCGACAACAAGCACCAAACTTTTGCTCACTTTTCACAGTCTTTATGGTTGCAGCAACAACTAGCACCAAATTTTTGCTCACTTTTCACAGCTCTATGGTTGCAACAACAACTAGCACCAAATCTTTGCTCACTTTTTACAGTCTCTATGGTTGCAGCAACAACTAGCACCAAATTTTTGCTCACTTTTCACAGCTCTATGGTTGCAACAACAACTAGCACCAAATCTTTGCTCTCTTTTTACAGTCTCTATGGTTGCAACAACAACTAGCACCAAATCTTTGCTCTCTTTTTACAGTCTCTATGGTTGCAGCAACAACAAGCACCAAATCTTTGCTCTCTTTTTACAGTCTCTATGGTTGCAGCAACAACTAGCACCAAACTTTTGCTCTCTTTTTACAGTCTCTATGGTTGCAGCAACAACTAGCACCAATTTTTTGCTCACTTTTCACAGCTCTATGGTTGCAACAACAACTAGCACCAAATCTTTGCTCTCTTTTTACAGTCTCTATGGTTGCAGCAACAACTAGCACCAAACTTTTGCTCTCTTTTTACAGTCTCTATGGTTGCAGCAACAACTAGCACCAATTTTTTGCTCACTTTTCACAGCTCTATGGTTGCAGCAACAACTAGCACCAAATCTTTGCTCACTTTTCAGTCTCTGTGGTTGCAACAACAGCTAGCACCAAATCTTTGCTCACTTTTCAGATCCAACCATCAAATGTTTCTTCCCTATTGTATAAGCTTGAACACTTTGCAGCACATGGACTGTATGCATTCCATTGGATGACAATTGATTTAAAGCAGTCTCTTAGAGGAAGACAAGAAATTAATTTCTGGGTATCTGTTCATTTTTCCTGTCAGCAATAATCTAAGTTACACTGCCATCATAGTTTATGGCTATAGACCCCAAGGCCTCAATAAAAAAGCCAATTGGGAATCCAGTTGAAAAGAAAATACATTCCCTTTGGAATAGCATTCTCCTAGCCTGCTATATGTGATTTAATCCAGCTAAGGCAAATTATGTAGAGCTGAGAGCTGACTGATCAGGATCTTCACCCAGGGATGGAGCCAGTTTGGGGGGCATGGAGGGATGCATCCCCCAGTTCTACAAACCAGGTAAAAGAGTAGAATTGTGAAAACGCATACATGTAAGCTTAAATAATACTAAGCTTTTAGGTAAATTTTATCTGTTGACTGCTTAGGTCCAAGTTAAGGTCCCTAACTGTGTATGTTTATCCAGTGTTTACTGCGATAACGTTTAATAGATCCTAATTCATACCCATCCAACCACCACCACCAAAATTTTCAGAATCCACCCCTGTCTGCACTTTTGCTGTAGAGTGTTTAGCAGGATGTTTGTTACATTTGCATGAAGTTTGTTGTCAAATAGATGCTGGACTGCTTATTATTAACATGTAACATGATTAGGGATATACTCCTGGAGACATTGCTTTGGACAAAGCCTCTATTTCACAGAAAAGATGTTTTATGGTTCGAGATATTGCTGGGAGGTGGCGGGTGCTTTGGCCTGCAAGGGATATATTTGTGGATATAGTTAGAACTCTCCCGCTTTTGGAGGTAGACTCCCTGTATTAAGGTTAAAAATTATTTTAAAAAATGATTGGTGTTTTAAATAATTTCAGAAATTTGAAGTCTCCCTACCTAAAAACAGATAACTTCCTTCTTTGTTTATATAAAAATAAAAAAATCCCCCCCTTTGCAAGTGAAAATCTCCCACTTTGGCCGCATAAAAAGTTTCCATGTATGTTATCACTAAACATAAAATGCATATTTGTAAATCAGTTGGGAGTACTGGTAATGGATAGGTAACAGAGAGGCCCCTTTGAAGAGATCTGCATAGCCTCAGCATCCAAAGTCTCACATACATGAGCCAAGAGTTGTACTGTATCTGGCTTGTTAGCATTGCTAAGCTTTATAGAGTAAATCATAAAGATGTAAAACAGAAATAAAGTAAGAATAAAAAATCAGATAATTATAATTAAACACATGTGTTCTACAACATTGTAATACTCTGTAATACTCTGTTGGAAAAAAAATGGTGTCTGCCCTGCTCTGTTTCTGTGTTCATTATCCAGTTATTCAGAGTTAACAGTTTTATGAAGGTTTGTTTCTCTGGTAATGAAGTCAAAGCATAACAAATATATCTTTATGACAGCTGTAGTATTTGCGATGTCTTTTTCAATCAGACACTTATGTGGAAAAGACAATGCACTGCCAAAAACACTGGTGCAGAAAAATGATATTTATTAGCATCTTGTAGTTTTGTAAAACTTGGCATTTCTTCATTGCGTTAGTTTGTGACAGTGTATTATTATTATTGATGTTATAGTAAAGTTGAAAGTTTAGAATATTAATTTTTTTATTGCACATCATAATGCCACTTCTTTGCTTTAAATGTGTGAAAGGATATTTGTTTGTAAGGAGTCATTATGATAATATGTAAAGACCTACTGACTGTTGTATCAAATTGGCATTTGCACTAAATGCTAGTGGTCAACTTAGCCCTAAAAATAACAAACTATAGTGCTATTGACAAGGTTATATCACCTTTACTGATGAAGAATTGATACACAATTGCATGTGACTGCTGCTGATAGATCCTGGAGTGTGGCAATGGCAGCAGACCCTGCAGTGCTTTGATTGTTTGGATTATCCTTGTACTGATACTGAGTGGGGTTGATTGACATTCCAGCCTTGGTGATTGGTTCCTAATTGTAGCTGATGTTTACATCATGTTGTTGCCATGGCAGACCCCAGCCCACTGGGTGAATGGGCTTATCAGCAGTGTTTCCTCTTCTCCTAAGGTTGCTCTGGGAGGACCAACATTAGTCAGCCGCTACTGGTACTGTGACCATAAGTGCAGCAGTTGCCATTTGAATATATATGACACCTTCTCCAGACCATTATTATGAACTTTGCATACATGTGAACTCTCCCGCTTTTGGAGGGAGACTCTTATTTTTAAGATTTAAAATTATTTGATAATGAGGGTTGTTTTACACCTTTCCAGAAAGCTCCCTTTTTGGAAACAGGTAACTTCCTTCTTGGCTTATATGAAAATAACAATTCTCCCACTTTGCAAGTAAAAAATCTCCAACTTTGGCCTCAGAAAAAGTTTGCATGTATGGCTTTGTCATTATTATTTTTATTATGAGCAAAATTGACCTTAAAAAAGTGTTGTGTAATTGGGCAATCATTAATCTTAACCAATGCATGCTATTTTTCACAAAACTAAAAAACTCAAAACTCTAGTTTTTTGGTTTGACTAAATGAAAAATGTTTACATGCATATTTGTTTATATCAAGATGTGTTTCTCTGACTTCTGAGACAGATTATTGATAAGTCGATATGTTAAATAAGAGTCAAAGGGTGGATTGCATAATAAGTAGCAAAACTGGGGTTTGTTTTCCCATGGGGTATAACCATTTCCCTGGGCCTGGGGTCCCCCACAGTTGGGGACCCATCCATCCTTCGTTAGCCACTATCTGCAACATGTTACTGTAGCAGCCTCAGAGTTTGTGTATTGTTTCCTGGAGCTACAAAAACACCACCACCAGCCACCAGCAGGGGACCCACTGGCAGATCAGTAAGTAGTGGTAAGCTGATGGTGGTTTTACTGTGGGCAAAGATTGTTTGACTCAAAACTAGGCTGGTGGCTGTAGACACTTTGTTTTCTCCTGCTTTACATTTGTTTTTCTACAAACATGTGAACTCTCCCCCTTTTGGAGGGAGACTTAAGGGTTCAAAATTAATTGAAAATGGGGGGTGTTTTACACATTTTTAGAAATCTTAGAAAACTAAGAAACGTTTAACTTTCTTCTTTGTTCATATGAAAGTAACCAATCCCCCACTTCGTGAGTGAAAATCTCCCACTTTAGACTCAGAAAAAGTTCACATGTATGTTTCTATCCTTCAGAATTGGTACAGTGTAGGTTGGTACAATTTTGGCTTAGGTTTGTAACTAATAATAATGTTTGTCTGGTCAAGTCACAGAATTGTATTTCTTTAATTGATAATGTATTATTAAAATTTACAAGTGAATTTTCTCATATTTTTTTCTTTTGTAAATAGAGTGTTAAAATGTTGATACAATTTTTACATCAAATCACTTAAGCTGATCTTTATCATTAATAAGCCCCATAACCTAATTGTTATACAAAAACCCACCTCCCAACACCAGGGATACTAAAACAAATAATAAGCAGTATTGTTAATATAATTATTTCTATGATAAAGTCGTTTTTATTAGAAGACTGCTGGGTTTGAGGCTAAAATCTTCCATAGATATAACAAAGAAATGCAGGCTCTGTACTGTCTCCCATTTCATAATTAAGCAATTAAACAAATCCACAAACTTTTATAGTCCATAATGTCCATGCGGTCTACATGCCTGTAAAGCATTTTGCTTAATCGAACAAACTATTTACTGAAGTTTACTGGCTTGTCGACTGGTACATAAATTGTTTTTAAAGCTTGTTTAATTGTTTGTAATGGAAAGAAGAAAGAGCAATTAATTTGGAATTACCTTGGGGCTGAGCCCACTAAGTAACAGATGTTCAATAGGGCTGGGCTCTGCAGTGGATCGTTTAACAAAATGAGCAGCTACATTGCACAAACTTCTAATCAGTTCAAATTTTGACTGGACTCGTAAAATCAACACACACACACACACATATCACTGCTGAATAGATGAGAGATATCAATAAAGATAGCCTTTTAATTAACAATATCAAGCAAAGTAAAGTAAATGTAGCAGAACTTGGTTTTAAAAGCTAAAGTAAAAACAACAATAAAATAACCTATTAGAAGTACAGATGTTTAACTGCCAGGTTCAGCTAACACAGTGATTGGGAAGTTGTTTGATAGCGATTGGTTTGCCAAGCCGTCAGCTTGAAGGCAGTTGACCAGTCTGTGTGTGGAGCGTATAGAGTTTGTGATTGGCCCAGCCAGTCTGTCAATGCCGCTACTGACTGGCTCATTGACTCAATCTAGCTCAGTTGTTGTAAGTACACTGAACAGCGAGGAGCTATTTTGTGAGGCGGTCTGTGGTAGTAAAATGTATCAGAGAGGCATCCTCTTGAAGAATTGAATGAGAAAATATTGGTTTTGAAACAGGCAGTTACTTCTTTAGCATCATACAGTGAATTGACATAGGACGGCAAAGTTTCACTTGGGACAAAAAGTGTTTTAGAAGTTTTTTGGATGTATTTTCACTGAAAAGTTGTGTTTATAGTAGGAAAAAAAACCACACTAATTGGTATATATTTCTAATTAAAATTGCATATTACTGCTATATCTGTGTAGCTGAATGGATATATGTGTGAACAACTAGACAGAGAACACACAGGAGATGTAAAAATTCAGTGTGGATATTTTATCAGTTGTATTTGTGTGTGGCATTACTACACAGTCTTAAACTTACTGTTCTAATTTTGAAAAAGAAGATGGAGTGACAAATAGTGATAGGGCATGAAGGATTTTGATGCAAACTCTGTCTTTAGGCTGGATTATGAAGGCTGACATTACATCTGTAGTGACCAGTCAGCAAGCCCTTGTGAAGATAGGCTAGAGAGATAGGACTGACAGGATTAACATCTCAGATCTCTTGAGTAGGGCCCCCATGATAACTAGACACCACCCCCTTAAAATAACATCATCAAGGACCATTCAACTTTAACTCCTTAATGCAGTGTTGTCATTGTTTATCTAAAGCTTCCCCCCAAGTCCAGCTCTGTTGACGGCATCTACCAGCCTAGAGTTGATTTGATCACAGCAGATTGGCTTGGATTAAAGTATGATTTGGTGCTGTAAACATTTATATTAGCGAAGGATTGAATGGAAGTGGTAGACAGTTTGCTATTTATTGCACTTGTCATCAGCAGATCTGCACAATACAGTGAAGGATTCGATTTGCTAGGCCCCGCCAATGCCAGTCTTTTGTAGTGTAGCAAGCTGAAGTGACAATGTGGTGAAATATGTATATGTGACGGAGTTCTAGTTTGTATTTTATTTATTGAGATGTGAGAAGTGATGTGTAAAGTTAAGCACTTTTATTGCTGAGGGAGATAATTTTTATTAAAGTTAGTCAAAATGTCGGATTTAGTGAAAATAGTGCATTCGATAGGCAGGCTTCTTTTCCTTTCTGGATTACTGATTGGCCTTCTTGGATTAACCCATGCTGCAATTAGTGTCGAGGAAAATAATGAAGACCAAGAAGGTAAATAGTCTGATCTAAAATTGTTGAGAGAAAAGTAATTAAGAAACTGCAATCTAAAAAACAACAACTGCAATTTAATATCCTCAAAGTAAATTGCAGTATTCATTTCTCAGTTTTATGAAAGAATTTTATGGTTTGTCTCTAAAATCTAGCCAGATATTGAAGGATATTAAAAGTTTAATGGCAGGTCTTAAATGGTAAATTGGCCATTTTGTGTCATATTAAATATTATATTTTAATGGTATTGGAATAACACAGGGAAATTAATGGAAATTAAGTTTCAATTTAAAAATTAATAAATGATAATAGCATTATTTTAATTATGGATAACAATTCATATCTACAATAAATGTTGAATATTTATTATAATTTAATAATAATGGAACTGGTTTTCCACTTAATATATTTGTTATTATTGTTTGCTTTATTTCCTACAAATTCTAAGAATATGGACTGAGATGATGTTTTGTTAAAAGAATTAAAAAAAAATATTTTTTTAAGTTCAAACAATTATAGTGTTATTAACAAAGACAGGGAAAAAAACATTATTTCAGAAAGTTTTCCAACTAATTATACTGACACACTTGCACAAATTCTCATAATAAAGTTTTTTTTCAAGTTAATCAATACATTACAAACCTATTATTTTTATTAAGTTATTAGGTACAAAAAATGTATCTTCTTATCCTAAAGAAAACATTCCTATAACAATTTATACAATCCTTGAAACAACACCTTTCCCTTAACTATTCAAAGCTGTCAATGCAGTGTCAAGTCCTATCCCTGTAATCAAACTTAACAACAATTAATTTGTTTATTTTGCTGCAAACTCAAAAACAAACAGTGTGTTTGTTTGTTTTGCTGCAAAGGCAGAGAAGGCAGAACGAGGAATGTCAAGTAAAGAAAACACTGGTGCAGTTGTTGTCATCGGAGTGTTTGTCAAGTTTCTATCGGATAAAAGGTTTTTGTTGATTCATCCTACGCTTTGTGAAATTGTGTAGGTAATGCTTAAAACAACACACCAACAACAAGATGCTTTTTGTTGTTTGACAGAAAGTGAAACCCGTACAAAAAATGTTTTGAGCATGCTCTTAGACTCGTTTTCCTGGACAAGCCAGTGCAGGTTAGCCTGAAGAGAACAATAAAGGCTGTACAAAGTTGTGCGAAGTTGTAATTTCATCGTGCAGGTTTGGTGTCCAAAGTCACAAGTCAGCCGATCATAATACCTCGGGTAAAATTATCCACTCGACTATGTCAAGGACTATAGCAATGAGTAATGGTCCTGTTATTTTACTTGAGTTTGTATGTTCGGACACAAAATATTTCTGATTTTATCTGCTAACGTACATATACTAGCGGTTTGGCATGGAGCAAAGTTTGAAATATTGTCAGACATTTGCAATTTTGGAGCATGTCTGTTTACAGAAAGCAATTCTATGAAATAAGGATTTAAGATATTTTAAAATGTTAGCATTTTTTGAAAATATGCCTGTCTACATGAGGACATTTGAAGAGACTGCAGTTCTCTATGGCTTGACGCAAGGCCCAATATATTCTCTCCAGTTTCCCTGTTATGTGGCAGAAATTGGTTGCTAATGGATCCGTTTATTGTCACCAGAGGTGAAACCTGTAACAGATTCTGGTCGTAATTTACTTTTATCAGAGTTGCTACTACCCCACTATCTGCGGCCAGTTAAGTAGAACGAGAGAAAGAACAGAGCAATTTTAAAGTTTTCAAAAGATGCCTGAGGCATCTGATTTGCCTTTCAAAACTCGGGGTTATCTTAAAGTTGTCGTTGTAAATTGTGCATTTTCTCCAAATACAGCTGTATTCACAGGGTAATAATCATTAAAAGGGGATTGTTTACTTTCTTTATCAATTTTAAACCCAGTATTTGTTATTTTTGGTTTGGAATGTAAAAGTAAAATTAAAAATGTGGATTTAATTAAATTAGTAGAATTATTTTTAACATACATTCCTAGACAGGTATTCATTGTTCAATTCCTTAAATGGCCAATTTTAAAATTTGCCATTCTTGAAAGAAAAAACCAGAAAAAAGAAGATGGCTAACAATGTTGCAGCAAATGGAGTGAATTTTCATTGGTAAACTTGTGTCACAGTCACTTGTTAGAGACTAAAAACAGCAACAACAAAACAACAGCAACAACAAAACAACATATTACTTTCACTAGCTTCAGCATAAAGTGGACTGGTGTTTCCACAACCCTTTCCTGCATGTATATTTTACAAACCATTCACAATCATTAGCAGAATCTGCATGAATTAAGGGGTTTATGTGTAGACTTCTTCAGCCTTAAATACAAGTTGAACATACAGTTATTAAAATCCTTGCATCTCTTTTAACGAAAAAACAAAAAAAAGTCGAGTGAATTTTAAAAATTATAGATGAACTATGAATGGAAGTGTTAATAAGCATTAAATAAGGGAATTTCTAGGAATTTCTTGTTTGCATTGTTCTTGTTCTTTGAATAAAATAATAATAAAGATGTGCATGAAATGGTTTAAAATCCATAAGTGGTTATTATTATTTTCCATTAAATCTACAAATTGCATCTGAAGTACCATTTGGTGTCGATTGAATAAAATGATAATAAAGATGTGCATGAAATGGTTTAAAAGCCCCTAAGTGGTTATTATTATTTTCCATTAAATCTACAAATCACATCACATCTACATGTCACATCTACATGTATACTATTTGGTGTGAGATGTATGATTCCGTTTTAAAATACTTTGTCACTAGTTCACCAGTTCATACAGGTTAAAAGGCGTATGATATTCACATAGGGCCTAACTTAATAAACTTAATAAACCTGCTGTTTTTATATCTAACAGAAACATAAAGAATCTCTTTGTTGATGTGGAAGAAAAGTTCAGGTTGACTGTAAAACATGACAGCCATGAGATGAGGAGCAATTTTTTTTCTCCTTTTTGTCGACAAAAACAGGTCCTTCTTTAATTCATTGGACAATTAAGTTTAATAGAGTGTATGCTGAAACACTGGTGTTTTTGGGGCGTCTGGTTTGAGCTTTCTGATGTAACTATTCCCACGCTGCCTACCATGGTTGGGCATGGCACCATTCCCACGCTGCCTACCATGGTTGGGCATGGCAAACTACTAAGGCTAGGTCAAAGTGTCAGATAAACTTGACTCATCACATTATCAGTCAATCAGTGCTTATATTGAAATTGTTCAAAATTTAAATCTACTACTATTTATGTATTTTCAGCAATGTACTTTCAAGCTGCACTCTTATTTCCTCATCAGAGAGCAAGTCATCTTAAAAAAATCCTGAAAAATCAAAATTACTTAATATTATTATTAAATAACATAATAAAAAATAAATAAATTGATATTACTGATTATTATGTTAATCTTTAAAAAAAAAATCAAAACAGCAACAAGGTGATATAATGTGCATATAAGCTGTACAGTGGGACGATAAACCCAATTAACAAATAACATTCAGTGGGATAACCATACTTCATTATTTACCACATTACTAATTCCCCATTTCGAAAAGAAAAAAAAAACAACAGTAAAAAGGTGCTATTGTCAAGACCCTCTATTGTTGTTAAGGTCAAATTCTCAAAAAACATGTTCACTATCAACAGTGGAACACATTTCAAAAGGGCAGGTAACCAATATAATACATTTGTCAGATTTTGACACCATGTTTACTTTAAAGTTACAGTTAACACCCAGAAAAGTAGAGCGTACTGTCTCAGGAGAGCTCTTGTTGTATAAAGAAGTCCATTGTTCATATCTTTTATTCCATTACTGCACAATACTATCCAACACTATTGAACACTACAGAAGAAAGTAGGGCATTGTTTCTGGCAAGCAGAATTCCATAATTACTAGTGTGACGTTATGATTAACGAGGGGATGCAGTGCCCCCTTAATGTGGCACCATTCTAGCCTGAACCTCGCATTGTGACCCCTAAAGAATGTTACCCATGATGCTCCCACCCTCCAAGTGAGGGTGTCACCTAATCGACGAGAGCCACCATCTCTGTAGCCTGTTTTTTGCCTCCCTCGTTTCTGCGTCCCACACCCAGCCCTCACTCTGGGGCTTCCGTAAATTGATTATATTAAGATTAATCGTAGTACTAATTCATTTTTATTTGATTACAATGGGAGCAGAAAGTGATACCATTATGACATGCATGTTTTGTCCCCATGCAAATGTGCCAACAATGTTTGACATTCCTAGTCTAGCTGATCTGTAATTCTGGCTTGTACTTTTCAAGTTTCTCTCAGGATTTCTTTTTATTATATCACAGGAGTAAAAAACATCACCAACAATACAATAGTTTGTCTTAAAACTTTCATGTATTCAATAAATATTAGTTATGGCTAGGATTTGGCAATTAATAATGAGAAACGCTGATGTCTTGTTTTCAACCGGAGAAATGATGTGATTCCAATAACATCGTAGAGAGGCGATTATTGACTTGCCTAATAGTTTGGTACTCAGCTGCTAATAAGACTGTAGGAGTTATCACCCTTGGAAAGAGTAAACTTTGCTGCATGGGGTAATGTTTGTTTGTTTGATGGGATTCATCAACTAAAGGTTTAGTTATCAAGAGACAACATCCACTTGAAGGAGATATAGTGCTGTCTTCACTTTGTATAGCATGCCAAAAACCTCTTGACATGACCAGACATGGAAATACCCTAATATTTGCTTGAGCTTTAACAATGGGTCTACACCACTACCTTATGTCACTTTGGAAAGTTGTAGCTTGGGTTTGAACTCAGAACCTCCAATTGCTTCAGCAGATGCTCTGCCATTGCGCTACCAGGTCCGTGCTGTGTGAGGTTAATCAACAGGTGTAATGTGTTTTGTGTTTAGAAAAGGTTACAAAATTAAGTTAATTAGCTCAATTAAGTTAATTGTGAATATAATAATAGATCATTAGCAGTCAGACACACCAAGTGATGAAGTATTCATTCATTTATCATAGGTTAATCAGCTGTTTGCATTATAAAATTATAACTTGACAGTTAATTATAATTGTGCTTTTATTGATCTATTTTCAGGTGACTTTAACAGAAACTTTGATGGTGGTCTGCAGAGAGGACCAACTTTTGTAAAAGAACCACTAGATGAATATTATGTCATCAAAAACACCCCAGCAGAGGTGAAATGTGTTGCAATCGGCGCTGTACAGATCTCATTTAAGTGTGCGGGCACATGGATTAAGGAACGTCATTTAAAGAACTACATGACCGTGGACTCGATCACGAACAAGGATGTGCTCGAGACTACGATAACCGTGACCAAGGAGGAGGTGGAGGATTATTATGGATCCAGCGGGTACTGGTGTGAGTGTTACGCGTCGGACATGAGTGCAGAGTCACCAGGAGCTGTTGTGAAGAAGAGCAAGCAGGGCGTTGTCAAGGTTGCATGTAAGTGTAATGTTTTTTTTTATTTATTTTGTTAAACAAATATTTTCAATTTCAGAAAGTGCTTAGCATTTTTCTGTAATATGAGCATAAATCAAACCATTGTGACAGGCAGACACATCAATTTTTTAAAAAGTATCGTCTGTAAGGAGTTTCTAAAATATATTATCTTCTTTTAAGCTGAAATAAATATAAGAAAATTACTCATTTAAAGAACAATTCAGAAACAGTTTCTTGAAACAATTTTCTTTTCACCATAACAAAACAATCAGAATAGAAGTGTTGTCTTCAAACAAATATGTTTCATCATGAGCGAAAGGGGTTCTTGGTGTAATGGATTTTATTTTTATTCTGTAAGCAATGGAGAGACACTCCATCACCTTTCTTTGAAGTTTCTTGCATACAAACTCTTGTTTGAGATGTCCAATCTGTTGTTTGTCTGCTGACTCAATGTTTGGGATGTTCTGTGTATGTAGATGGAGGGTAAGATTAGTAGGAAATGTTGTCGACTGCCAGCCTCGTTATCACACCAGTGTAAATGATGGTGTGAGACCTTTTCACTGACCCATTCCTTATAGCACCTCCAACAGCCTGATTACAGAGGAATAGAAGTGGTCTCACTCTGATATAAATCTCTGCTGCCTGTGCTTGAAATAGATGAGTTATTACAGCAATGGCCAAGAGCAGGAATTGTAGTCTGCTAAATGGCAGATAAATATGTCATGTGTTTAAACAAGCCATTATTCAGAATAGAATGTTGAAGCTAATGCCAAGACATGGGCCTAGAACTTTATAACTAAACAAATTATAAATGCCCCCACCTCCCACTTTTTTATTTTTAGAATAAAAAATGTTTGAAATCATACGTTTAATCATACGTTTAATAATAGTAACTTAATAAACCCTAATAAATACCACTTTTTTACTTTTAGAATAAAAAAATGTTTTTTAATGATAATGACTCAATAATCCCAAATAAAAAAATAGTTAATTAATAGAGTATTTCTAACCATATTTTGTGTTTCTATGTTGATATTAGTTTTGTCACTTCAGTCTGAAGATACTTAAAAACTGCCTATGTCAAAGCTCATAATGAGACGTCTTGTAAACAGTTATTGACAACAATTTACACAGAAAATGCATTAGAAACAAATGATGTCATAAAGCAAACCAATTATTTTGTCTGCCATTTAGTGTGTCAACATTGACAGTGGAGCCATGCTAATAATGGTTATAGTCTTGTTGACCCTTTTTTCTGTCCCCTCTTAGTCCAGTCCTGATGTCTCAGGTGAGCCAACTGTCTTGTAGTTGTCTGACAGGGACCTTCTTGTGCAGCCCCATATCACTAATGACCCTTGATGACATCACATCCCCTGAGGCAAGGGACCTGTGTAGCTTTGATACAAATATATGACAATAAAACAGATATAAAATCCTTCAATTCATAACAGTTTGATGACCTTCTTTCCTTAGATGCTCTGATGGCTTGTCGTTGTGGATTGTTTTTATTGAAAGCCATTGAACATAATTCTGTCCATGTTTATGTTTCTGGCCCTTTGTTGATAAGAGGAAGTTACATAATTCAACAATAAAGCTGGCAAAATTTGAGAGCTAATGGTGGTCAAAAGTTTTATTTGGTATCTGTTATATTTTATTGTTATTTTTTTCTTAAAGCAAGATTATAAAGCCATACCTATACAGGATAAGTGCAAATAAAATGTTAATAATTTTATGATAATATAAGTTAAACATAAACTACATATTATTGTTGAAATTAATTTTTTTCTTATTTAGACGCAAGTGTGGTTGTCAAGACATGCATTTATTTTAAATGTTAAAAATGTCTGTCATGTTTATTGCAATTTAGTGTTTGCTAGCATTACACTGTATACCAAATAGTTGCTAATATGTCTTACATAATATGTTTTACGATGGAACTAAAATAGTGCCCCTTTATCTCTTATTTAATACAAAATATGACGATTTGTGATCAGGTTGTTTAGGTTAAAGGACAGGTTATCTGACCGGACTGTTAGTTCTATGAGAAAGAGATCATAATTTTAGCCAAGTATATTTAAATAACAGTGTTACGTACATCACTGAAAGGAAGAAGCAACTTTTGCTTTTGGCAGTGCTTCTCAAATTCTATAACACATGTATATTAAGACAGGTTCTCATTTAATTACTGCATAAAGTTTTCTCTGCTGGGACACAATGCAGACGAGCAGTCGAGCATGGCTGCCCTCCTGCCTTCCTTTCTCCTTTCTGGAAAATTGATTTCTGCTCACTGCTTCATGCATGGGGAGGACTTTAATTGGAGAAAGCCTGAGAACAATTAAAGTTAATCTCGGAATCTTTAATCAGAAGATGTTCTGTCATCATGTTTCATTTTAAACTATTGCTTCTGACTTAGGAACCAAGGACCCGGGATTTCAAGCGTCAATAATTGAAATTAATAAATAATGAGATGGGGTCCCAGTGCTTTCTATTACTTGCCTGTATGTAAGACTGCTATAAGTACCATGTCTAGGCTACACCATTTACATGTATATTCTAGGTCTTGTCTCTATAGAAAAACAATAACTGGAAAATAAAATAGGAATAAAAAAACAAACTTTTTCTACAACACTATTTATTACTGCAATCACTTATAAAATTCTAGTACTTTATTTATCCCTTTCTTGCATGTATACGCCATTTTACGCCTTTACAATTTGAACATATATTTATTAAAATCCTTTTATCTTTTTTAAAGAAAATTAAGAAAGTCAGTTGAATTTTCAAAAATATAGATGAATTTTAAATGAAAGGGTTATAATTAACGTGACTTATTACAATACGATTAATAGTGCTATTACAAGTGAGAAGTAAGTGAATGTTATACTATGTTTATGGCAACTTCACTAAAGCTCTAAATTTTATATTTTTCCCAGAAAACCAGCAAGCTTGTTATGAACCTAAGGCAGGAATGTGTTAGTTTCTATGATATCTTGTTTTTTTATCATCATTTTTGTTTGCTTGGCGGCCTCACGCATTACTTAGTACTTCATTTTATGGTTTATATCATTTTTAGCCCTGTTGCTTTAACGCACAATACATTTCCTACATTGGCCCAATTCTGCTTGCACCATGCAGGTGTGAGGACCTAAATTGTTATGTCATGGTCATTTTTCCTCCTCAACTTGAAAACTCCTCCATATTATGTCATTTGTCAACTTTTACTTCTCAAATCCTCTATCATACTGACAGTTTGGTGTCTTTACACCCAGAAGGACACCCCCACCCTGAACCCTTCTCATTCCCCTCTGCCCTTACCCCACCCTCAAACCCCCCCGTTGTTATTATTACATTTCAACCAGTGACAGGTCAAAGGTTACATCAGAGGACCAATCAGGGCCCAGCTGTCAATGGATGATGGATGAAATAGACCTCCTATTGTGACATCTATATTCAATGTTTGGGTTTCCTGTCAAATAGGTCTGCCACCACTAATTTGGGGCACAAGTTTTATACATGCAACATGTGATTAATTGATGTAATTACTTGGTGGAATTTTTTTAAATCCTTTTTCACAATATTTCACTCCCATTTAGTACATTTCAATTAAAAAACATGTAAAACCTATAAAAATATATAAAAAAAACTGAACATAGTCCATAGATATTTAAATAACGGAATAAAATTTGTTTTTAAATATTCAGTATAGAAATTATCAAAAGTTCACCACTCGTCACTAGCTCATATGAATCAATTTATCATTCCTCATCAATTTGATGAATCTCTGATTAATTAAAATAACAGCCCTCCAGCAAGTAGACAATTTTAAATGTACTATAACATTGTATCAACATTAGGTAAAGTAGAAAAACTAGACATCGATTAAATGGTGATGACCTATGCTTTTCTATTCGAGTTACAATTTGGCCAATAATCATACTCACAACCACAGAAATGCATCTATCTCTTCATTGATGACTTTCATGTTATTCGATATCACTTCCAACTACTCAGTCCATTAAGCAAATGGGTCAAAACAGGACATAATTGACATGTCATACTCCATTACAAGCCTATCTGCCCGCTGTGTATTATTGTAATGTTGCAACTTCTGCAACTTGAGCTGCACTGCATTGACGTATATGGTAACATGTTGGGCTGTGGGGACCCGACAATATCTGTCAGAAACATTCCATGCTGCGGTGGTCATGCTTAGATTTGTATCGTTGATTCCACTCAATATTACTGTGGAAGACCTCTTCGGATTTTGTACTGGTATAAATAAATAGGCTGATGAGGCATTGTACATGACATGATCTGTGGTTTTGAGTACCCGGATGAAATTGGGTTTTATATTTTGTCTTAAACTATAATTTTTCCTGATTTTAATCTTTTCAAAATATTTGAAAAAAATGCCATAGTTACAACAATTTTCATGACGGCAGTATAGACCCCTTTAAGGCAAAATAACCATAAGACCATTTCAACGTTTTTTTACAGATCTTGTCACCCAGTGTTTGTAAAAATAATCTTGAATAAAGATTGTTAGAAGCCTGAGTTATAGAGATATTCACTGTTCTATATATCTATACTGTAGAACTATTTACTAAAGGCTTATAAACTGAGACAATGCAAGGAATACGTACAAAATAATTGTTCTTGTTTTTCAGATCTGAAGAAAAGGTTTGAGCGTGAGCCCATTGGTACAAAGGTGGAGATAGGAACCCAGACCATGCTGCAGTGTCTTCCACCAGAGGGCGCCCCTCTACCTGAGGTGAGTCACATGACCAGAACCACTGGTCACATGATCACGACCCCTGGTAACTTAATGTGGTCACATAAACTGGTTACATGACAGGGCATGAGAATTTTGAGATTAAACTTGAGTTTGAAACCAATCTTATGCATCTAATTGGTCAGATCCAAGTAAGCCTGATTGGTCAGATCAAACTAGATCTGAGATCCAACTTGATCTGATTGGTCGGATCCAACTAGATCTGAATGGTCAGATACTACTAGATCTGATTGGTCAGATTCAACTAGACCTATCAGCTGTTTGGAAATAGGTTCAGAATGAAGCTCAAGGTAGTGGTGGTGCGCCGGTGGTTCTACCCAGATATTTGTCTGGGGTCTTTCGCTATATTGATCATAAATGGTGGTGCAATACATTTCAAAAACAAACAAAAAAAATTTACTATTTTATGGAATAGATGGGTTCTGGATAGTAACTGTGCTTGCATTAAAACTATTTAGCTTTTAACAGGGACTTTTTATAAAAGATATCTGACAGCACTTTGACGATGGATCTTGTACGGTGATTTCATTAAAATGCTTCAGTCTAGTTCTCTGATTAAATGAAAACATTTTCATAAGATTGCCTGATATTTTGATATTAAAATCATTTTTTAAAAATAAATTCAGAACTATCTTGTTTTTCAATGCACTTCTAAAGATATTTGATTTAAAGATGTCGGATAGAATGTCATGTAGGAAGTTTGAAGTTCCAGTGAGAATAAATATTACATTAGCTTCCAAAGGCATCAGCTGATAGCTCGAAATGTAAAGAAATTGCTGACATTAGAAAATGCAAGGTGGTCGTGGCATACTATACACAGTGAAGGCAACACTATATCTGCTTCAAGTGGACACCGTCTCCAGATAACTGAAATACTGTAGGTGGGACGATAAACCTAATAAATAAACGAACAACCAGAAACAATTATCTACTGTTATTCATGAAAAGAACAGAAAGACAGACATTGTACATTTCTGATTAGCTCCTTTGTTGATAAGATGTGACCTCTTACTTTTGAGGTCATGCCATAAAGTCATCCTGGTAATCTGATGTTGATTTTTGTTTATAGCAGAGACTACTCTTGAGCTTATACATCTTTTTACAGATGGAAAGGATACACATTATAAGTGATTATTTCACTATTAGTTCTAACAATTCATTTTGAGTTAAAAAATCGTATTTATTAAGACAAAAGTATAGGTTTACATACAAAATTATGCCCAATTAATTCCCCAAAGCAGTGGTTCGATATTGTTATATGAATTGGATATAGACATACTGTTGAATACCACCTTTAAAACTTAACCAAATCTTTCTGCTAATACACTTAATACACAGGAATGTCTTGATGCCCTGGAAAAAATGTCTCAGAGGACTGTAAGGAAATATGAGGAAGGTTTTTTCCAATGGTCCGAACATAGTCTCTGGACCTCGCTTCTCTGACAACCTTATTCTCATTGGCTTGGCTTCCTCACAAAGTTATTAACCTCTGTAATGTAGCAAAAAAAATTCCAGCAAGGCAAAAATATGTTTGTACAGCTTGGGTTAATCACCATTTGCCAGATGCTGAGCAACAAAATTTAATCCCTTGACTTTTGTTTTATAGTTTGTAATTTTGTTTGCAATGCTTATGTTGGCTGTGTTTGGCTCCTGAGGATTAAGGCAGGATTTGTTCAGTGTTGGTTTGGCGCTGTGCAGGCTGCTCTTGAATGCTAATCTTCGTTTGACGATAATGTAACATAGGGCCACAATTTAAGCTGTAATTATAAGAAGGGGATTGAAAGTTTGGCGCTCTTCTAGTTAATTCAGTGGCTCTCAGGGAGACTTGTAATTCCAGGCATGATGCATAAACAGCAGCAGCAAACAAATACCCAAGCAATTATGGCTGCCAAGAAAAATACAAAGGAAATTGAGAAAGCAACAAAGAGATTTAGAGCTAATACTTTAAATCAATAAAAAGTTGGCCCACTGTTACAATAGAATGCTCTGCATCCAGGTTGGCTGCTCATTTGGAAGAAAGATCCCTAAATCTTGACATTTATTTCTCAATATATCTGACAACACCTTCATCACAGGGAGAATCTATTTATGGCATTATGAACCTTTCATTAACTTTTATGCCATAAAAGGAGAGTGAGTGTTTTACAATTTCACATCAAACATGCCTTGTCAGAAAGAATGCATTCTTGCTTTTGAAAATTGCAAAAAAAACCCCACTCCAGTGACATCTTCCAGTAAAACAGCAGGCAAATAAACATTTTATTTCATAGAATTTTATTTGTTCGCGTTAAACCAGGTATTGTCTTATACTGCAATAAAGGCAGCCAGAAATGAATCCCTTGTGTGTGATATGTTGGCTGTGTTGGTTGAAGGTTTACCACATTGATCAGTAGGCAACGAGCAACAGGATTTTAATTGTGCAGGTCTCGATTATTCTCCTGAACCTACTCTTTCTCCTAAGGAGGTTTTGCCATTGTATAGGCATCTGCTTGAAATCACTTGCTTCAGTCTCCTTACAGCATGAATACATGTGGCTTTCAATTAATTAAATTGTCACAGAAACTTGGTCCAGGCATGATTGGTGTGAGCTGTTGTGTGCTGATGTAATTACTTGTTGTGAGATAAACATGACCATGTCCATTTTTAAATTCATGCAATTCATTTACATGTTGCTGTAACAGACACTGTAGACTATTGATGCTTCTGGAGTAACAGGGAGTTGTTTAATATTTTGGTTACATTAAGAAATAACGGCCATAGAATTATCGGCCTGGTAGCGCAATCTGTAGATCGTCGGCTCCAGGTGCGGAAGACCCCGGGTTTGATCTTGGGTCGCAACATACCTAAGTTGTTAAAAATGGTAATGGTATAGCTCCCTTGTTAACGCTGAAGCAAATATAAGGATAGTTCCATGTCTTGTTAGCCCGGTGTCAGGATATTGTGACTGGGTGTGGTATCATGCCAGGTGTTCACAGTATGCTATACACAGTGAAGACAGCACTGTATATGCTTCAAGTGGACACTGTCTCCAGATAACTAAAATATTGTTGGTAGGACGTTAAACCCAATAAACAATAAACAATCAAAGAATTAGAAAAATTTTCCCTCCATTACAGGTATTTTGGCTGAAGGATGGTCAGCAGCTAGACGTCCATAGTGACATCAACTTCATCATCTCCAGCGAGGGATCGCTTATCATCAACATGGCACGCCTTAGAGACACTGGCAACTACACATGTGGCGCACAGAACATGGTCGTCAAGCGTCTTAGTAACACGGTGCCTCTTGTTGTCTTTAGTAAGATTTTCTTTTTAATTTTGTTTCAGACATCAGTTAGCCCTTTAAGAAAACAGATCAGTCAATTTGATTGCAGGGCCGTTTGAGAGCCCCTTATTAGCTTTAGAATAATTGCATAATTGAGTGAATGCAGTCTGATTTGTTTCTCTGAAGGAATTCTATTTTCATTGCATTGGGTCTGATTCTGTTATGGAATTCCCTTACTTATGCAACTCCCTAACAGTCTAGTGGAGCCAGACATTGGCTATTATGTTAACTATAGTTGCTGATTGTAACGATATTCCTAAGCAGTTAGTGTAGGCCTTGTATACCGAAACAGCTGCAGATTGCTGTCTGAAACCTCAAGCCTTGTGGGTGATCAGGAGGCAGTCCTGAAGGAGGAGTTTGCAATCATTTAGGGATGGCAGGCCTGTCATATAGAAAGTTTTCAATGGCAGCTTTCATGGCTCCCATGTGGTCTTAATTACCCCACCCACTTCACCAAAACATCAGCAAACATCGCGGGGGCTGTCAAATGTATCTAAGAATCATTTCTAAGTATGTAAATTCCGAAAGGAAAGTGGAGAGGTGTACATTTTTTTGTCGGTTATTTTTCTGTACTTGTGCAAAATTAAGATGTCGACAAGTATGTTTGTTTTCGTATGTCATATCAAAGGCTGTGAGTACAGGGTGAGTGCAAGCCGCAGCCTCGTGAAGGTTTGTTTGTGGGTTAGAAATCCTACTCATAACTGCACCCCAGTTATTATGGTTGTTTTACGAGTCGTCTAAGGCTTGTTTTACACTTTTAATTATGTGCAGGGAGACTAATTACATTGCCAAAGTGATGAAAGGTAATGAAAACTATACTGTTGATCGGTAATTATAAATGGCATACGGATGCTTATCAGCCTTAGACATTAATGGATTTATCAGAGTATATAGCCAGTCTTGAAATCATGTATGAAGACTACGTGTTGGTATTCTTAATTAAAAAAAAGAAAAAGGAATTTTAAATGACTCAAGTAATTTTTATTGGATGTGTTAAGACTTTAAAAAGTTGTGAAATCTAAGTGCAATATGCTTTTTTGTAAAAATTCTTTCTCTTCTAATTATTATAGTACTGGTATATTGTAGTTACCAGAATGGAAAGAGACAAAAAAAATTTTCATTTGATTCTGTTTGTGAGGTCATCTAGATGTGAGTCATAAAGATTTTCTGAACTATAAACCAAGAAATACAACTGCATAAAGGTAGTCAAGACATATGCATACCAAATTATTTAAGCAGTATAAATAATGTCACATCTTGACATGTACAATACAAAATGAATAAAACACATTTCTTTTTCCGAGAGAAGTTTAAACAAATTATGCAGAAGTTTCTGCGAATGGATTCCCTGGGGCCGGTAGTTTTGCATCGGCAAACTGTTGGAGTCTTGTAATAGTGGCCGTAAATGAATTATGGGAAAGAATCATGAAACGCGTCCTGATAAGGCCATTGTTGACGAATAAGGAGGTCTCTTCTGAATTCTGGAAGACCTCTCTCTGTAAATAATGAAAGATAGCATTATATATTACATGAATGTTGATAACAGTATCAGCTTCATCTTCAGATCACATTCAGCCAAAGTTTATTTCTTGATTCCGCAAGGCTGAATTACATTTTTTTTCTAATCTAATTTATTGGTAGTGAAGTATATAAACATGTCAGATTCAAATAAAATCTTTATAGTTTGTGAAAAAAATAACTGACGTTTTTGAATGTTGAGAGGTATGTTCTTCAAGTGTTCATGTCAAATTAATCACTCTTTAGTCTTGTTCTCATCTTACTTAGATGATGGATTTGGATTTTCTCACATATTTATTATGTAACAGACTTTGACATACATCATGTCAGATTTAAGCAATCCTTAGATGATTGATAATGTACATCTTATAAAAAACGACTTGCTGACCTGCGGAGCACCGGTGGTTCTACCCAGACATTTGTCTGGGGTTTTCCTCCACAAAACAGCTGGCTGTCGCTATAGTGATCATAATTGGTTGCTAAGATCTATCTCAAAAACAAAACAAAACAAAAATAAACTTCTTTCCATTTCTAAGGAAAAGAAGCTTTAAGAATACAAATGTTATATTCCTTGTATATACCAGTATATGTAGTGATTAATGTATTACTGTATATTGGTTTAGAGAAATTGATGTTTATGATTTGTATCTATTTTATCTATTTTTCTTTCACTCTCCAGTGAACGGTGGCTGGTCAACCTGGAGTCAGTGGACGTCGTGTTCAGCATCATGTGGGCGTGGAATTCAGAAACGTCAGAGGACATGCGACTCTCCGGCCCCGCGGGGTGGCGGTATGGAGTGTGTAGGGGACGGTGTCCAGAAGGAATACTGCAACTCCATATGCCCAGGTAAGTGTAACAACAAACACTCCCAACAGTCCCTGCCTAACAAACAAATAGGCCAGTCACAATTACTTTTTAAACTTTAAAAATAAGATTTTGGATACTGAATTTTTAATTCCTCTTCAACCCCCTACAATTATGCCTCAAAATTTTTTTAAAAAATGCAGCAACTTTAATTAGTAACCATGTTTACTTCAGAATTTTGTATATATTAAAGAAGTATGAAGTCACATTTACTCCACTTCAGTGTAGCTATGCTAGAGATACATTTTCTGTTATGATAAAGAGTAGGAGAAAAATGCTTTATGCACACATTCTTAACATGTCCGAGGTTAAACAATACTTGTCCTAAAGCTGCAGTAAAAAGCGACAGACAGAAATGTGCATAAAACAGTAATAACTCTAGCGTAATAACATCATCAAGGAACAGATGGGATCGTTGTGACCCTGGTACTACTACTACATTTCTTTATAACCCATGCGTATAGTTAGTTGCAGTGAATATACTCTGCAGCAGATAGTGCAGATCCTGGTTAGACAGCTCCCATGGGAAACAACCTGATCTGGATCTTCACTTTCTGCTGTGGCCTGATCTATGTGTGCTTAGCTTGTTGAAGCGCTAGTTATTGCTTGAATGTGAGGAGATGGAAGGAGAGTAGAGAGACCCTTAGTGTAACAGACAATAAAGAGGAACTTATGCCTGTGCTTCAGCTGGCCATATTGAACATGCTTGTACTGACTGTATCGAACAATGTTGTTTTAAGAGATTGTCTTTAAGGTTTTTCGTAATTTCCGTAAAATCCTGGCAAGGGTGTCAGACTTTTACGCAAACTTCTTCGTTAATTGATTTTCACATTTGCATCAGCTTGTCATGCTTGAAGCTGATGTTTGTGTATGGCCTGGCCGTTGGGAGTACTTTCTGAGGAAATAGAAGTGAGAGCATGGTTTATTTTTTGGCTGGTCTGGTTGGTTGGTTTTAAATCAAGTGTCAGACTGATCATAATCTTTAAAATATGGTGATGATGGACATTAATAAATAGTCTCCCCTGAATAATCCCTAAATGCAAGTAGGTCCTTTCATTTGTTTTTCTTGGTTTTTATCCTTGTTCTCTTTGGACTTTTCTGCCTTTTTTGTGATACCCAGATTAACCACCATCAACAAACACTTCCATTTTCTTTTTTAAATAACATTTAAATGGATTTTTTTGCTTCTATTTATACAAAAGTAAGAAATTTCACTTTTGTATATGCAATATCTGCAGAAAATTCCAACTCAAAAGGATCTACTTACTGTTTGGAATACCTCGGATATTAACTAACAAGAAAAAAAAAAATTCACCAATTTACCCCATTGTCCCTGATCTGCATTTTTTGTTGGAAGAGGGAACAAAGAGAGAGGCGGGTAAAATACCAGAACATAACATTTTAGATCTAGTTCAATTTTTATTTCTAATTTTAAGAAAGCTATACTGTACTATTCAAACCCTGAAATTAAGAGCAAAATTTGGCAGTTTTCCCATATTTAAAGTTTGACATAAAGTAACCACGCAAGAGAAAATAAATTAAAAATGCTTCAATGAAATACTTAGTTCTTGCTTTTTCATGTTTCAAGTTAGTCATGAAATAACAGTGGTAGCAGCAATGAAACAGAAGCATTCTGAAAGATGGCAGACATTGCACCAGTCCATTGGGTCACCATTATATAATTTCCTAGTCTGCCCTGTTTGTTACATGGTTGTATGTCAGTAACTGCCAGAAAACAAAAACATTAGCTTTAGATTATTGAGCCTGTCTGGCAGAGTTGTACAGTTATAAACCTAGTCTCTTCCAATGAATGACATCAAAGATATCAGCCTAAGTAGAAACATTATGCTAAATTGACCGCAACTGCTTTTTGGAATTATCTTGGAATCAAAAATTACCACCGCTAGTTCAGAATGTCCTAGTAGTGTGAGAACTCATCTTGATTCTCATGTCTTTTGAGATTTTCTTTAGTTTTGACCTATTTATTTATACTTTGTTGTGAAACAAGTGTTTTCAGTGTGTAACACCTGTCTCAATTGCTTACTTCCTGGGTAGGGCCAGTAGTTAGGTACTGAGTACCTGGTGCAATGAATTCAGCGTATATGTGGTGCAATGTGTAGTAAATAGTCTTGCTCAGGGACTAACATCACATGGTCGATTTCAGAATCCAATATTGTTTACATTTCATAATAGATACATAATTCTTATCATGCTTCCACCAATTTGATAACAGATACTTAAATTATTTGTTCACAACCTCATGCATGGGTCTGCAGATAAACACTTACAAATTGTGTAGATCCTGATCAGACAGGGCTAGTAGACCGGACTTGGTAGCACAATCGGTAGAGTGTTGGCTCAAGGTATGGGAGGCCCTGGGTTCGATCCTGGCCACGACATACCAAAGTATATACATTTGGCTTGTTCTAGATTATCCTTGTGATTCTTTTTACATGCTAAGCACAAATAATTCAGGCTATGGCCAATAATGTAGCTCCAGATCATACTGCTCCCATCTCAAGCGGTCAGATCAGGATCAACAATATTTGCTGGAGTCCCTTGCAACATGTATTGTTTACCTGTGCATGTACAGGTACTATGTCGGCAAATATCTGAGAATTTTCTTATTAATAAATGTAGCATGAGAAGGGTTAAATATAGTGGGACATAAATTCATAAAAGTAAACACAAAGTGTCAGGAGTTGACTGGCCATATTCTGGGTGAGATCTTTCAAAATGGGATCAAAAACTGGCCTAGAGAAAGGCTGCAAACTATTCATACTTCTGTGTACAGCACAAGATGTAGAAGATAAAAGATAATTGTTAGAAAAATAAATTATCCTTTAAAAGTAAATGAATGGCCTCTCATATTTCTAAAGATTTCAGATATGAAAGAAGATGGTACCAAGAGAGAAAGGGGCTGTTTTAGTTAGTTTTGGTTTAAAGTTTAGACAAGTTTTTGTTGTTTGGCCTCCTTCCTTCACACTGTAGTAATGGAAAAGAGGACCTTTTCTTATTTTACTACTTTGCCAAGACTGTGACTACAATTGTAATTAATTGATTTTTAGTTTGTAAATAATTGATTTTTGATTTTTTTTTCTTTTTAAATTTTAGTATATACTTTATTGATCTTAAGGATGTAAATAATTGATTTCTAGTAAGTACAACACTCAACTGTTACACATTTCACTTGAAATTTTCACAAATTCAAATTAATAGGTTAATTTATCAAAGAGGATAGTATGAAAATAAAAAGGATTACTTGTAAATTATTTAGTGCCTGGAAAAGCTCATACATTTTTTCATAAAAAAAAACAGATTAAAAGAAAGTGGTAAAGAAAGAAGTGCAAGGTGTTTCATATCAACTTCGTTGGTTAGAATTTGAAACGGCGCCATTAATAACATTCCTTGTTACACAATAATCGGGATATGTCCGTGCTGGTCATTTATAACCATTTATCACCACTTCCTGTCTTATGTACCATGACAACCCCAAGATATGACCCCAGGAATATGTTTTTTGGGTATTTCAAATTTAATATATTTAACAGAAGTTGTCTTGCTTGAAGCCATTATAAATCAAAAAGGCATATTGTTTTAAACCACACATTGCTGAAAAAGTGATATGGTATAAGGTAAAAGATAGTACTCAAAAATAAGCTGTCATGACAATTCATAAGCTGTTGATATGAAAAGAAAAAGACAAAAATATCATGTTCACTATTAAAATTTCAACATATGTGTTGATTTTGGCAGGCTGCAACTGGAACTTATCAATTTATTTGGATTGAAGTCGGAGGGCCCAATGTGGGGTTTATTGCCATTGTTTTATTCCTCCCCTGTGGCATATACTTCTTGTTCTGAACTATTTTATACCAGTTACATTCTTTTGTCTGAAGATACCCTTGCCTTAGCTTTCATTTATTATCTTTTGCACAAAAAAATTGAAATTCTTATTAAATATGCATATGTTCCTGGGAGGCATTTGAAAACGTTGAAAAATATTGACGTTCAGAGTTAGAAGGGCTTAAAGAGTTTGCTAGACACTCCGTAAGTTCTTTATGGCACAGGAATTACTGTTTGGGGGACAATCAGACTGTTAGTGTTGATGCTTCAATTTCTCTTCCTGTCTGCTAGAAACTAAGGCAAGTGTCATTAACTGAGACCCCACTCGCCATGGGATACTGTATCCACCAATCAAACCACATGCTAGGGTTCGTGTTTACACACCACATTACAGACATTGGACTCTAGGGACTGATTAATTTCTGCAATAAGTAGAAAGCTTTCTGTTTTAATTATTCATCCATTGTCATGGACAGGGGCCTGGAATTGCTACATTTAGCCCTATTTTCAGGGTAACTGTTTTCACAATGTTTTTTCCAATCCGGTATAACCGTATAATGAAATAACCAATACAGATCAGAGTGACATGCCTAAGATGGATTGTCTGTCTAAACTTGGGATATGAGGAGAAATTGTATCCTGACTTTCAATTTCATCTTATCCTGCTAAGTACATATTTGTATTTCTTTGGCCAATAGTGTAGATCTTGCTGGATGCCATCTGATTGGGATCTATGCTATATGCTACTGAGTTTATACCTATGTCTTGTGACTTAGGCATGTTGATGTGCGGAAATAAAAAAAAATGAGCAAGGGTTGTAAACTAAAATGTGGCTTGGTAAGGGATAGTTTTCATTTTCTGAAGTTAAATGTCAAGGGTGATGAGCAGGTTGGAAAAGACAATTGAAAGGCTGCATGTAATGTGTCTGTGGCAGCACATGCTTCCTGCTAGATTTGTGTCAAGGTTGCCATTAAAGACCATTGTCTGAATGAAAGAAGATGTAAGGGCACTCATTATGGAAAAAATGGCAGAGAATTTTAGAAAATCACCAGCAAAATTTTTTTAAGGGGTGCGTCAGTTGTGCAAGATTTTTGTTTATGAAATTCATATTTATAATACCATGTTCTCAGATGTTGTTATTGTTCTGCTGTTAGGAGAGCAATTTCCTGTTTAACATACCTGCTGTTTTTGTATTCCTAACTATTTAATGCCAGGAGTTGCCAATTAGGGGTGAGACCTTTGAGGCAAGCAGGTCCATTATCAGAATCCTGGAATTCCCAGGGCCTGATCTTATACAAGTGGTTTTGTTAGGCTCACCTGTGAATGGGAATGCTTGTCAATTTTGATAAATGAGGCCATAAACAACTTATCTAACACCTCTCAAGGTCCAGATATCAAATGAGCCTTAACACCAGCTCTCACTTCCATGTTGGCATTATAGAACACTGAAACACAAATACCTCACAAGCCAATCAAGCCTCACTGGCTGAAGAGACAAGGAAAAAAGAGGGATAAATTGAATAAAAAAAAGTTTTGATTTTGGTTGAAGATTGTTGGAAAATGCACAAAATGACATCCTCTAACAGATGCAATAAATCTTCAGATCTCTTCTGGTGCATGGAAGAGGTTGGTCTACTTGGTACTGTATTTATTGGCATGCTAATAAAATTACATGAATGAATTTTATTTCAAACTATTTTGTTAGTTTAACTTTTTTTTATAAAAGTTGTCATCTGTTAAAAGGTAATTGTTTTCACACAGTGCTAATAATGAAGATCTACTGTTTCATGGCTAGACATCGGGGACAATTAAAAAGAAAATTTCACATTAATGTTTTCTTTGTAAGTCTGCGCTTTGGCAAGTCACAAATACATGTAACATGAAAACTAATCCATACATCCATTGACTGGAGGCACGTTGCTGTGGAGAGGTACAGGAAGTCTATGGGGTCAACTTTGTTGGCAATTGTTGCCTGATCGTTAGACTAGTCTACTGATAAGGTATTGCTAATGAAGCATCCAGTCACATGGCCGATTACTTCTCAGTGATAAACAACATGCTACCAGTCAATGTTTGTCTTCACAAGGGAAGCCCTCCTGCCAGGGTTGATGCCTTCGAACTTGTAGTACTTGTACTGCTTGTACCTAGAAATGCTCCCCCCCCCCCTCCCCTTCCCCACCCGAACACCCAACCCCACCCCGACCCCCCACTTATGAGCACCTGGGTCTCATTTAGTTTCTGGCTTATGTAATTCTTCATCAGGCTTTAAATTAGCCTTTGAAGTATGGTCAATGGGTCTTTATTTCACTTATCTTTTCAATTTGTGTGTTGTGTTTTGTGCTTCTGTCATTTCCATTTGTTTTTTCACTACACATTTGTTTAAAAATGTAACCAGAGTTAAGAGGCCAACATTTATCAATGTCAAAATGGCTAACAATTAATTTGTTGATGTATTTTATAAGCTATTTTAACCTGATTGATTTTTATAATTTCTACTCACCTGTTTGAATTTTGACCAGATTATGTACTCTATGTAAAACTTCATCGTATTCAACGCCGTATGACCTATTTAGTGCCAGTGTGCTGTAAAACACAAAAGACAAAAATACAAATACATTTTATAAGCTTTTGTAAACCATTTATTATCCCATTTCACTAACCGACAAGTTGGTAAGTGGCAGACCAGGATGTACACTGAATCATTTCACCGATATCCCAGCAGAAGCTGCACTCTCTTGCATTTGTGTTGATCAATTTAATTTATAATAAGGGAGCTGTCTGGTCAGGATCTGCACAATTTGCTGACCAGTCTCTACCAATACCACTTGTTGTCAGACATCACAAGCAAATACTTGCACAGCATGATTATGTTGTAAGGAGATGCAGCAGACTAAAAATTAAAAGAAACAGTTCTGTTGTTAGACCATAGCTCTAGCTGATCTGTATTTACATTATTTGCTAAAACGTGATGAATCAATTCATCTTAAGCAGGCTTAAATTTTGAATCCCTCCGTTTCTACATGTCTGCCTTTATTAATACTACTCTATTATTCCACTTTCATGCTTGTTTCCCTCAGGAAATAAGTATTCGGTTTTAATCGTGTTCTAGCATGTCACTGTTCCCTTCAAATGCCGACTTAATTTGATCTATGTTGTGTTTGTTTAGGAAACACCAATGTGTGTTGACTGTTTTGGAATCGTATTATTGGCATATTCTCACAAGTTTTCTAGTGATTCTGATAATATAATGTTATTGACAATAACATCAGTTGCAGTGGAAATGTGATTTCTGACTGGGGAAACGCTTTGTCAGAAATACTTTTGACACGGAGCTGGAATCTAGAGTTCTGAAATGCTTTCTGAGTGATTTGGTTCCATCAACAATCACTTTGATCAATATGTTATTACTAGAATGCCATTTTTTTTGCGCAATTATTTCTTCATACAATAGTGGCAGTGGGATTTAGAAGCTATAGAAAAACCTGGGTTTTTTTAATGTTTATTGATGTAGCAAAGTGTTTGTGTGTTTTTATTTATTAGAATTTTTTTTTCTGGAGTCAATGCCACGCTGGCAACCGATTTGAGAGTTTTCTGTTTATTTTAGAAGTGTGTATTTCCATATTTTTTCTGCTTACTTCATCATGATACTATCAGAAAATGATGACATGCATCGACACCAGGGAAAAAACAACATGGCATATTTCCTCATTGATATGATCACGTATCAACTGTGGAATAGCTCTAGGTGCTTGCAATCACTTCATTCTAATACAAGAGAGCTGTTAATGTAGCAACAGTGTACCTTGATTATTCTACCCCTGGTTGACCTTTCTGTAACTGGATGTGATTGCAACTCGGCAATCCCCTGGGGGTCATAGATTATGTAATCATTGTAATAATCAGTAGGTACAATTTTTTTGTGTCTCTTTGCTTTTTGATAGGTAATATGTTAAACATGGTTAACCTTAAGCGTGCTGTATTTTGTTAAAAACCCCATGCTAAATTCTTAGGTTTTTTTTGCTATTATATTATATATATGTTACAGGTAAGGGTTGATATACATCTGAACTCTCTCACTTTTGGAGGGAGACTCTGTCTTTTAAGGCTTAAAATCATTTAAATATGAGGGGTGTTTTACACATTTTCAGAAACCTCCCTACTTTGAAACAGATAACTTCCTTCTTTGTTTATATGAAAATAACAAATCTCCCACTTTGCAACTGAAAATCTCCCACTTTGGCTTCAGAAAAAGTTCACAGTTCTAAATGGAAACTGGGCAGCAAATAGTGCAGATCCTGATCAGAAAGCTCTCAACAGGGATATATATATAACAAGTCAGGATTGATATACCTATAAATAGAGACTGAACAGCAAATATAGTATGTAGATCCTTGTCAGACAGCTCCCAACAGGGATATATCTATTACAAGTTAGGATTGATATACTTATAAACACAGACTGAGCAGCAAATAGTGTAGATCCTGATCAGATAGCTCTCAGCAGGAGTTGGCTCATCTGGATCTACACTATTTGTCTGAGCCTTATCAATATGCCAAGAGTGTAAGGTCACCTTGAAAGTGTGCTGATGGAGTAAAAACACATACAAACATATTTTATTTAGAACTAATAATAATTGTTTAAGAAAAAGGAAGAAAAGAATAATGCCCCAGGAATCTTTTAATGTTAGAAGTGATAAATCACCGTGATGTAAAAAATAATATTTCTGTATTACTTTTATTATTAAACAATAGTAAATGTAAATAAAACTCATGAGAAAAAAGGTCTGAACAAAGTTATAATGTCCTCACCTAAGCACTGAGATATGAAACACAATCTCACATGGAGTCATAGTTAAGTCATTTACTAGTTTATGGTTTATTCCTGTGTTCACCTAGGCGTGTTACATAAATATCCCCTAACCTGGCAATTCAGCAATACGTAACAGTCCCAACCTACCTGTAAAGTTTCTCTACATGTCAGCCGAAGACAATTTACCATTTAAAGTGACATTGGTTTAATGGCAAAAAAATGAGTTTTGAGGAGACAAAATGCTTTAAGTGACTGCAGGTTTAGCACATTGTTATAAACTTTTAATAAGCTCATTATTCATTTTGTTGAGTTTCATTGTATTGAAAACAATTTCCTTTTTTGCTCATAAACCCAATATTTCTAATGTCCTTTCATAAACTATTTAAACAAATAACTTTAAAAGCAAATGAATCATAAAGATATTGTTGTTAATGGTTACTTTCTCATCAAATTACCAGTTATTCAGATAGGGGACCTAATACATATTAGTTAAATTACCTGAATTATTTAAAAGAAATAAATTACAGTTGATATGCTGAGTCTGTGAATAGATCATTAAAAAGCCTTTATTAATCATGTATTAAGTACTGTCATAAAGACCGGACCTTGCAGCGCAATCGGTAGAGCATCGGCTCCAGGTACGAGAGGACCAGGGTTCGATCCCTGGCCGCGACATACCAAACTTGTTAAAAATGGTAGTGGTATAGCTCCCTTGCTAATGCTCCAGCAAATATAAGGTTAGTAGGCAAGTGTAGGCAGCACTATATCTGTTCAAGTGGACACTGACTTCAGATAATTGAAATACTGTTGGTGGGACGATAAACCCAATAAACGATAAACAAACATACTGTCATAAACATACTGTCATAAAGTATAAATTCATCTATCTTTACAGTGGATGGCCTGTGGGGTTCCTGGTCTTCGTGGTCCACATGCAACTCTGACTGTACCCACCTCCGACGTAGGTCATGTGACAATCCCAGCCCAGCCAATGGAGGCGTGTACTGTGTGGGTTCTGACCTTGACACACAGAATTGCACCAATGGCATGTGCCGAAGTAAGTGGACCCGTTTTATTTTGTTTGTTGTTTTTTTACTTACGACTAGTCATCAACAGTGTGAAAAGCTAGAATAGGAAGGGTAGGATACAAGTTGACAAGGCAAGGTGATTTGGTTTGAAGAACAAGGTTGAACTCTTGGTGTTGGGGACAAATTAACAGAAATAGTAGATGCTAATGGTGATTATATAAGTTAAGTTCCTGTAACAACAACAAAATTTACCCAGGTATTAACATGGCCATAAATATTCAATGGAAAAGGGCATCTTATGTCTTGGTATCTGTAATAACATGCTTTCTTATTCTTACTTTTCTATTTCTACACCAATTAAAAGTTAAGCTATAAGAACCCAGTATATCGCTTTACTTATGTGCTAAATCAGCAATGACCTGGTTCTGATCTATTTTTGAGTCTTTGGTTTGCCTTTAAAAAAATAGGTTAATGGTTGTGAAAGTTAACCCCTATGGAATTTTGTACCAATGACTTCTTTTCACCAAGGAATAAGTGTAATGAACTTTTCATGTTAATATCTGACAACAATTTTTGCTATTTTAAAAGGCATTTGAAACACAATGAACTTGTTAAGCCTAACCAGTGTTGACATTTTAATGGGGGAGTTTTTTTTTCTTCTTGTACTCCTCCAATGTAAATGCACTTTTATAATCATGTTTCCTTTCTGCTGTCTGTATTGTACGATATAATCATCCCCAAGCTCAGCTTGCATTGTTTGGTTTCTAAGCGACTGAGGCATTCAGCAATTTGCTAGCTGTAATTCAATCACATACCTGTGTGTAAGTGCAAGAGGAAATAAAGTAAGTTGAAGGTAATTAGTTAAAAAGGTACTGACGTACCGGCCGACATGTGGAAATAAACTTGAAATAAACATCCTCTTTCTCTGTTCGTAAACATTTCACGCTAACCTTCATCACTGGCCTGCTTCATACTTGATGCTTCTGTTCTACTTGGAGTCAAGACAGCAGCTGGAGGGCACAGACTGGCTCCATCGGGATTATAGTGTTAAATGGACCCAAATGTAGTGTCCCATTTTAAGCATTTGTAGCTATCATTCCTATATATTTCTTACTATTTTATTCTCCGTCTGACTTGTGGTGTTTTGGCGGTTCTACCCAGACATGTTTCCTGGGACTTCCTCCACCATAAAGCTGGACATTGTTATAATGATCATAAATGGTCGCTGCAATGTATTTCAAAAATAAAAAAAAACACGATACCATGCACAGGTAAAAGAGTGTATTGGTGAAGACTAAGCAACAATTAACCTGAGCTGGCTTATTTATGACTGAACTAAGTGTATAAACATTGTAATTAAGTTAATAAGTGTTCTATATTAGTCATTACCTATAAGGTTATAAGTTATAGGTAATAATAACTTACTAAAGGTAATTGCAACCTTGGTTATAGTCTAGTGTATTGGTATTTGTACAGGCTTACCTAAAAAAGTTATTTGATAATTATTATGTACCGTCTGTAAATACTAATCAAAAGTTGAATTTATTTATTTATTTGGGTTTTACGGCACACCGACACTTAATAGGTCATACGGCGCCGAACAAAAGTTGAAATGATTTGCATATTGTATATCATCTCGAGAACAAACATGCTTTTTCTCATCAACCTGGTCGCTGCAGAATGATATCTGGTAATGTCAGTCTGCCAATGACAGAGTTAGTAGTCTTCCTGTCATTTGTTCTCTCATTCACCACTCATTTTGTCTCAGTATTGAACACACTTTCTCCCTCCATTGAGAAAGAGTGTCAGCCACATAACTGAAACATTGCCTCAAACAATTAAGTGTTAGTCATACAAACATGAAGTGAAGTCAGTTTCACTGCTGAAATTTGGGGAAACTGTTTTTGATTTAACTTCTAAGGCATTTTATGTTCTACATTGCATTGGTTTGAATTTATTTCTTCTGTATTTCCTTACCTTTCTTTACAGAATACATGTTTTATCACATTCCATTAAACAAAGATAAGTATATTTCAGTGAAAATAAAAAAAATAAAAACATCTTACTTTGTATAATATTTCACATGAATAAAAAAAACATTTTATGTCAACAAATTTCATCTTTGAAATTATCATCCTACAAACTGTTAGACACTTTGTAAGGTTAAATCTGGTATGAAGTTGAGATTTTCCGACAGACGTGATCCCAAACATTGTGCCAACGTCAGAACTTCTCATGAACACTACTATTTTTCCAGATGAGAATGGGGCTGGTTTTGCCCATCAGAACAATGTTGATCCCACTGCAACCAATGCTAATATAGGTAAGGGTCAAGGTCAGGGGTCATTACCAATGGACCAATCAAAACTTGTGTAGCAAAACCACTGTGTAAAGTGAAAACTAACCAATCAGATAGCCCGATGTATAGCCCTAACATTGTATGTAATTTGAGATCATCTTGTAGTCAAGTTACAGATGACTGTGTTCAGTGTGTTGACTCATAGCATGTATTCTAACATCAGCATTATGCTTTCAGATAATAGGAGTAGATTTATTTAAGCTTGATATGTATTGCTTAAAGTTTAGACTTGTCCATGACAATGACTTGAGTCCTGAATCTATCCCTGTTGGAATGCGGTCCTGGTGACCCAGAAGTAAAAGAATGTACTCCTTATATATGAGACCTTTAGATCATTCATCTGTTTTATTATCCTTTAATATGGATGCAGGACTTGCTGTTTTTGAACCAAGTGTATTTCTTCATGGTAAATGTCCAGTTTGGCGGCAGTAGCTCGAGTAGTAGAGCGTCAGCTTGTGAATTGGGAAGACCCCAGCCAGGTCAAAGACTTGAAAGTTGGTAGTAGTGGCTTCCCTCCTAAAGCTCGGGGCTTAGTCGGTGTCAGTATAATGGACCGGCCGGGTTCAGTCCCTGGGCACCTCATAAGTGCCCCTGTGCTATAATGATGAAAATGTCACTGCACATTATCGGCAAAAATGCTGGCAAATTCCAATCCCAACCCAAACTCCAGTTTAAGCTTTCTTTTGAAAACTTTTAACTGAAGCAAGACACCAGCTTTCATGCCTTTCATGACTCACATGGAATAAAAATAAAATTACCTTACTGCTTCAGTGTATAATAATTTGAAGTAAAACGGTAAAACTTTTTGGAAATAAATTAGGTAACGATTTATTCATGAAATTCAGTAAAATGATAACAGTCCTGCATCCATCCTCCATTGCATGGTCATGTTTATATGTCCCTCTAATTTATTTTATACAGTCTTTGGAATGAAGATTTTATTGTTAAAATATTCCACATTGTATGTCTCGTTTGTGACGACAAGGCTAGCAGCTATTTACATATCTGATGTACTGTTATTGCTTTGTTTTTGTGTGAAGTTTTGCTTGCTTTTTTTTTTCTGAATGCTATTTTTTTTATATTTAAGACCAGCTGTGTAGGTTTTATGGGAAAAAATGTTTTTATTTATTGTAATTTATCTATTTTGTCTATTCTGGAGAATTATTAAATGTGTTTTTTATTCATTCTCATCCATCAGTATTTCATTCACTGCTGTTACGTATTTTTTTTTAATATGTATTCGTTTACAAATATATTTGTAGCATCTTAGCAGCATTTGTAGCAGTTATATGGTGATACAAAAATGATAATGAAAGTAGACTTCAATCATGACTGATTTTTTTAATGTCTACAGTTTCATTGGGTAATTTATCCTAGACATGTATATTATGAAGACCAATGATGTTGCAGCATGTGTTGTGATTACTGATTTGTGTTATATGCATTAACAGTTGCTTAGTAATCTTAGAATGTGTTGAAGTGATGACGTTTAGTTACAGCATGTTTAGAACAATATACAGTAGGTGTCCATAACATGACCATTATCTAGAACCCCTTGCTATTCCTACATGTACCAACTAGCAACCGAGACCACTCCCCTTCTGAGACCACTCCCCTTCCTGAGACCACTCCCTTTTGTGGTCCTTATAGCAGACGTTCATTAACTGTTTGTTGTCAGTGAATATAAACATACATCATAGAAGTCAATCAACCCTTAGCTTGCTTCAATTTGTTTAAAAAATTCTAATGTTAAGTCCTCTTTTTTTATTGCTTACATATAATATATCTTACATGAAAAGGTTAACAGATATCTGTATTTATAATTAAAGAATACTTCGGTTCGAGTCCTGTTTGGTGCGAATTACCTAATGTGGAAAGTTCTTTCAGCTGATCAGCGGTGCACCAGTGGTTCTACCAGACATTTGTCTGGGGTTTTCCTCCACCAAAACAGCTTGATGTCGCAGTAATGATCATGATGGTCACTGCGATGTATATCAAAAACAAAACGTTATCTGGATCTACACTAAGCCTTATTATAAATACATGATAAACAGGCTAAGAGTTAAGCAGGGCATATCATCCTCAGTTTATATTTTTTCACATGATGTTAAAGATTGTTTTTTTCTGATTTATATTTCGACCTTTGTCAAATTTAATTTTACTTAACAAGTCTATCACTACACATGATCAAAAACATACACAAATTCTTAAAATGACTTCATGACATTTTCTTATCTCTTTCACCCCATTATAAATATCTTTTATCATTTTTTGTTTCTCTTTCTACATGTTGTATGTAATACTGTCATATTCTACATAAGTACATTGTAAAATGATTAAATATCAAAAAAAGCTAATGGCTTGTATGAGATAATAATAGGGAATTTGTGATAGCATTTTTAAGTGTTTTAAATTAAATTTCAAAAAACGTGTATAACATATCTCTGATAGGTGTTATTTCTCATGATTCTACAGTTTTTCTTACACTCAATCCCTTTGTGTAAATTCTATCCTGGCATTCTCAGGCCTCAAAACATTACCTGTCTTTGTTCTGCTGGCAAAGAAACCTTGCATTAAATCAAAGGAATTACCATGCTAATTGAATTTCATGCATTTCTTCTTCCTCTAATCATGTGCATGGTGATTTGTCCTGTTAATGACTGCATTTGATGTCTTTGACTGTATAGCATAATCATTCATAAATATATTCACTACTTAGCTTGTATACTTTGGAAGCATTCTCTTGAGGCGTTCGCTCGTCTGTTGGGACGGAAATGAGCTAGCATTGATTAGCATACTTAACGATTAATGTTCTGTTAAGAGTCGTGCATTATCCTTGGAACTCTTGTATCAAAGGAATGATATCATTCTTTTGTTAAAGTATATATAATTTGGATGAGTGTAAATTTCCTATGAAAACCATCTGTCTTACATAAGGACTGCAATGTAGAGCACAGAAAGCATAATTGTTTCATAACTGCTATTTGTCTTGAGCAACAGACAAAACATTTAGTTGTCACAAGAATTAAAGTATATGCAGTCAATTATATTTATTCTTTTAAAACTACACTATTCTTTTAAAACTTTGGATGTTATTGTTTTAAAAAATTAATATTGGGAACTTTTTTTTAAAAATTGATTTATTAGGTCAAATGTGAAATATTATAATGTTTTTGTGTTTCAGATTCTGTCAAGAAAGGTTCCCCTGGTCCTACAGATGTTGAGCCTTCCAGACAAGGTAGGTATTAGTCTAATGGTGATATAGTGGGTGGAGTCATAGATTGGAGGAGAGGCCAGGGTTGTGATTGGGTGGCCAGTGCCGAGTGTAGTGGTGATATAGTGTGTGGAGTAATAGATTGGAGGAGAGGCCAGGGTTGTGATTGGGTGGCCAGTGCTGAGTCTAAGGGTCATATAGTGGGTGGCCATTTCTTGACACACAGATGGGCAGTAAATGTCTAAATACATCTTTATGTATATACCAGTATGCCATCAAATACAACAAAAAAAGTGCAGCTTAAAAGAAAAAATTCAAATACTTGACTGTGTAGCTTAAATCTTTGTAACAGTACCTGGTATTCCTAGGTTTCTTATACTTATAACTACAAATTGGGAGTAATTTTTATCTGCTCCATGTTATAAAAAATAGTTACAATGGCTGATAAAATCTGGATAAATACACTTGCTGTCAGCTGACTGGTTCAAGTGTTTGTCACCTTTGCAGGAATGTTGGAGGGTCATAAATCTGTAAACCAGTCCACTAACTCTAAAATGCTTTGTCATGGCGACATGCATATGATTTATCTGGAATGAAAAAATGTGGTGGAGGGATCTACAGATTTAACTTTCTAGTTGTAAACAATTTACAGCTGGTTGAGTGAAGAATGTTGTCTTTTGGTCCCCTGTGTCAGTATGTCAGTGATGGTGCTTGATTTATTCCTGTCACCATTCATACACCGCACTAGATTTATATTTGTCTTGTAAATTCCACATTATCATTGATTATCACCCCATGGAGACGAACATAATGGGAGGTTATGTAATGATTGACAGAGAGTCAGACGATATGTGAAAAGCACCACCCTGTTTTTAAGCTCACTTTTCATCATTTGTTTCTTATCTCTTAGTCTGCTAAGCACATATTTATTTATTCACCAACCATTCTTAAGTCTAAGTCATGACTTAAGCCCAAGTCACAATTTTTATACCAACAAAAATAAGCTTATTTACGAAGTTTCAATGTGATTTTAAGCCCAAAGTGTCAATGCAAAAATACAGACATGTAGCTAAAATTGTGAATTGAAATCCATGACTTGAGCCATTATTACTTAAGAATGGTTGGTGGCCTTAAGCAAATAGTATAAATCCAGATCATCAGGCTTAGTTGGTACCTGTCTGATCAGGACTACTTGCTGGGAAGTTTTTTATAAATAATTGTAGGAAATTGTAGGAAATTGTTACCAAATGGTAAACTAACAGAAGGGCTAAAAGCTTCAAGGCAACAGGAATTTGCAAAACTTGCTGCATAGGTTTGCAGCCATATAACAGTAATAAACTTAGGTGCATGTCTCCGTGGCAACCACTTTATTGAAATAATGTTATTAAAATTCTTGTTTTTCAATTTTTTTTATCAATTACTTTTACTTGTATCACAGAGCTGTTCGGTTATTTATTTAAATATTTGAATAATATCAATATATATAAAGCAGTCCAATATTGTTATTGTCAAAAATAACTTGAAAATATTGTTATGTATAACATTGTATTACAGTGATAAATATGCATTATGGAAATGCTTCATATGGTATAACAATAATAAATATGTATTAGAGAAATGCTGTTTAATGTTCCAAAGTAGTTACATACCATGGGGGGCTCTGCTATAACTTACCCAGACCCATTGGGACCAAAAACCACTTACAGATCACCTAAGATGCATGCACTGGTCTTGAATTGGAAATATTACCAGTAAAGATCAAAGTTAGGTCTAACAGACACTGACATGAATAAGAAAACAAGATGTCTAATAGGCAGTGAGATGCATCATTAAATAAAGGATACCAGCCTTATTCAGAAATATGTCAGGCTGTCTTATTCAGAAATATGTCAGGCTGTCTTATTCAGAAATATGTCAGACTGTCTTATTATTAAAAAATATGTCTGGCTGTCTTATTCAGAAATATGTCTGGCAGTCTTATTCAGAAATATGTCTGGCTGTCTTATGCTGTCTTATTCAGAAATATGTCAGGCTGTCTTATTCAGAAATATGTCTGGCTGTCCTATTCAGAAATATGCCTGGCTGTCTTATTCAGAAATATGTCTGGCTGTCTTATTCAGAAATATGTCTGGCTGTCTTATTCAGAAATATGTCTGGCTTTATTCAGAAATATGTCTGGCTGTCTTATTCAGAAATATGTCTGGCTGTCTTATTCAGAAATATGTCTGGCTGTCCTATTCAGAAATATGTATGGCTGTCTTATTCAGAAATATGTCTGGCTGTCTTATTCAGAAATATGTCAGACTGTCTTATTCAAAAATATGTCTGGCTGTCTTATTCAGAAATATGTCTGGCAGTCTTATTCAGAAATATGTCTGGCTGTCTTATGCTGTCTTATTCAGAAATATGTCAGGCTGTCTTATTCAGAAATATGTCTGGCTGTCTTATTCAGAAATGTCTGGCTGTCCTATTCAGAAATATGTCTGGCTGTCCTATTCAGAAATATGTCTGGCTGTCTTATTCAGAAATATGTCTGGCTGTCTTATTCAGAAATATGTCTGGCTTTATTCAGAAATATGTCTGGCTGTCTTATTCAGAAATATGTCTGGCTGTCTTATTCAGAAATATGTCTGGCTGTCCTATTCAGAAATATGTCAGGCTGTCTTATTCAGAAATATGTCTGGCTGTCTTATTCAGAAATATGTCTGGCTGTCCTATTCAGAAATATGTCTGGCTGTCTTATTCAGAAATATATCAGGCTGACTTATTCAGAAATATGTCTGGCTGTCTTATTCAGAAATATGTCTGGCTGTCTTATTCAGAAATATGTCTGGCTGTCTTATTCAGAAATATGTCTGGCTGTCTTATTCAGAAATATGTCAGGCTGACTTATTAAGAAATATGTTAGTCTGTCTTATTCAGCAATAATGCCTGAAAAACCAAAACTCACAAAAAGAGGAATATATCTTGGTTATCCTTGCTATGTTTATGCATTTATTGTTTCAGAATTTATGCTGCATTTTACATGACAATAAATTGATTCTTGACATGATTAAATCATTGATAATTAGCATGATTTACAATGCTGAATTTTGTTGATTGATTGATTGAATCATTGTTCCATGTTCTAGAAGCCTCGGAGGCCAGTACAAATGACAACATTACGATGTACATTATCCTGTGTGTTGCCATCGCTGTCTTCATCATCGTAATTGTGGTCATCGTGATCGTGGTGCGGCGTAGAAATAGCAGTCAGCAGAATACAAATGATCGCGATCATCTACCTAATGGTGGTAAGCACGTTGTGGTTGATTGTTTAATCAATTATTAATGTTTTTTGTTTTGTTATTTTGTTACATTAGACCAACACAATTATGGTCATATTGGTGACGTCCAGCTTATTATTGTTGGAGGAAGACCCCCAGTCTTATGTCTTGGTAGAACTGCTGATGCACCGCAGGTTAGCTGGAAAACCTACCCACATAAAAGTTCTCGCCCTGACGGGGACTCAAGAGTTTCATAATTATTTATAAAGAACAAAACAAATGACTCTTGGTAAGTTTTTTTTTTAGCAAAATAAGATTGTTTTAAGAGAAAATGGCAGAATTATGCAGATGTTTATAAATCATTTTTCTTAGGTGATGAAATCCAGAGAATTTAATCCAATGTTCTTTGTGCTTTATTTTTATAAAAACTTCCAAGAGATGCTGTTACACATATGCTAATTTTAAATTTAGGTATGTATATATATATTAATACATATAGTAATATATATATACATACAGCAATAATATATATATATATATATATATATATATATATATATATATATATATATATATATATATATATATATACATATATACATACAGAGACACAGAGAGAGAGTGGGGGAGAGAGATACATAAAATAAGAAACTGAAAAAGGGCACATATTTTCAAAATAGATTGAGATAGTAGACAAAATTAACAATACACTAAATCAATATAAGACATCGGCTAAGGTTAATGTCAAAGTTACATGCAGTTATGAGGTTTATTAAGTAATGAAGGCATGTTTCGAAGTTATGTTAGGTGAACATCAGATTTAATTGAGGGTGGTTGTCAGATGTGAATGAAAATCCATTATCCCTTTCATCCAAAGTTCATCTATAATTTCAAAAAATTCTCTTGACTTTTGTTGTTTTCTTTAAAAAAGGTAAAAGAAGTTTAATAAATGTATGTTCAACTGATAATAACAGATTTAAGGCTGAACCAGTCTACACATAAACCCTTAGTCATGCAGGTTCTGCTAATGATTGTGAATAGTTTATAAAGGCATAAAATGGCGTATACATGCAGAAAAGGGATATTTATGGCTAGATACTACCTTATACAGTATAGAACAAAGTTATATAGGAAAATGAGGATGTAAAGTTGGGAATGGATGGATAACAGTGCAGGAAAGTGACATGTTCCAATGCAATGGTCAATACACCTTCAGCTTGTGGTGGAGTTTTAATTGACTTGCGTATGAAACATGGCTTGATCTGGGATCCATTTACAGCACTGGGATGATTTTTACATTGTTCTATATCATTCCATCAGGCTAGTGGTTTGCTGGAGGGTTCAAGAATATGGTATTTTCCAGAGCACAGACATTCATCTCAGCTTGTATTGAATTTCTTTGTACCAGTGTTCAATAAAATATTGAGACATAAAAGTGCTTAAGAATTTAGCTAGAGTCTGGAGATCCAACTCACTTCAATACAAAGTCGCATTCATTTTCCACGAGTTTAGAAACTTGCTGTGACAATTTTTATGGTAAAAAGACTGATTTGATCCTGCGTTAATGTATACAGTTGTTCTGACCATAAAAACTGAAACTGTTTGATTTTAAAAAACGCCTATTTTTATACAATATTATATTCAATGGCAATGTACTATAACTAATAAAAATCAAACGAGACATGCAATAAATACAATAAAATTTAAAACAGAAAATTAAGCTTTTCACCAAGTAAAACTCACAGAATCTAAGATGTTAAAACATTTCAAGATAAACATACATACAAGTATATGCACAGCAGTAATAGTTCTTTGATTTCTTTAAAGTATGCATACTTCTCCATTTTAAAACAGTGAATTAAAATTACAGAAGTAAAATGTCTTTTATCCCTTCTTAAAAACATCTAAAGATTCTGATTGTCGCACATCTAATGGCAGACTGTTCTATAGCATTGGGCTGGTGGTACAGAAACTGAAAGTCTTTCTTTAATTAAACGGAATGTTATATAATGTCCCACAATTTACAGATCTTAAACCTGGTCTTCCTGAAACATGCTTATAAAAACACATTTTCTTTGTCAAATATTAAAATATAGGGAAAATATCCACACCTTGTTATTTGTTACCTACTAAACTATACCAATTAAGAAAGAATAAATGTTGACTATATCCATCAATTTAGTCTCCAGATCAATAAAGCTTAACCTCACACTACATAGAAATCAAATTATTTCAGGTGTAAATCAATTAAAGCTGGGCTTACAGTTCAAGTTGTTTTAAGATCTGTTGCCTGGTAACAGGTTTCAAATATAGACCCCTGTTATACAGCCCTCTAGTTATTTTTGGTAAATCAAAAATATATTACCTTGTTTCACCTTGGCTGTTTCAATTAAATCTCAAAGTGGAAATGAATGAACCATAACAAATGGGCAAAATATCAAGATCAAACACTCGACATCAGACAAACAATCAGTTTTTGTGCGACAGAACACAGGTGTTTCAAAACTGTGACACACACACTTTTATTGATCAAGGGTGAATATTGGCATGCAAATTGTATTGTGATGGTATGAATATAACACCTCCCCCCCAAAAAAAAAAGGAATTACCAAAATCAAATGATTATATTTATTTTGTTAGGTGAAGACTTAATCCAAAAGTAAAAAGCAAATGAATACTTGAGATTTATGGGCGAAAAAAGTTTCTTTTTTTTTTTTTTTAAATATTTGTAATTACCAAAAACATCCCTAGTTCCCAATTTCCGTGTTTATTAACACCAAATAATTGCTTCAAAGAACATTATACATTATTCTTAATTGAAAGTCTGTCATAGATAAAACAGAATTGCCCACACTTTTATCAGAACAAAGTATTGCCTGAATAGCATAACGAATTATGCTGACAATATAAAGAGAGAGTTATTTTTGTTTGCCGTTCCATTAACCAAGACACTGTTCATGTGATTGTTTGATTTTTTTGTTTCTAACCTATAAACCAGTCGAGCTTTAATCTGATTGTGTTATTTTTGTTTCAAACTAATAAACCAAGTCATTGTTTCATCTGGTTGTTTGATTCTTGTTTTACAGATGTGCACAGCCACCTTCATGCCACAGATGAAAAGAAGTTGAAAAATGGTAAGTGAGTGATGAGATTGTGTTTTAATTTTTGATCCCCTTTGATGTAAGATTAGTAATTTATTCCTGATTGGCTGAAACAGCAGTAATTGGCGGGCATCTATTTATGGATAGATGCCATGGTAGAAGTGTGTGAATATTATTGTTGGCCAAGCCACGTCTGACCGAGGACCATAAATGACTTGCTGTGCTCAGCAAACCTGCATTCAATAATATTGACATAACAATTAATTAACTTGTTGTGCTGCAATTAGCTACATGCTGAGGAACTGGATAGGTTTTATTGTGCAGAAACTGTTTCAAGATGAAGTGGCTTTTATGTGTTTTTAATTATAATTATGCTGTTATTGCCCTGTCCGAACTAAAAATAAATGTTTAATTTGATTGTATGGGTGTGATGATAATAAAGATATCATGTGCTCATCAATTATTGCAAGTCGGACAATCACAATTTGACTCTCATAAATAAACATATTCAGCTGAGTGCAATATAAAGCACATACAATTTTAGCTTACCGGACCTGGTAGCACAATCGGTAGAGCGTCCGCTCCAGGTACGGGATGCCCAGGGTTCGATCTTGGGCTGCAACATAACAATCTTGTTAAAAAAATGGTAGTGGTATAACTCCCTTGCTAACGCTCAAGCAAATATACTGGTAGTTTCACGACTGGTTGGCGCGGTGTCAGGTTAATGTGACTGAGTGTGGTATCATTCCAGGTGTTCATGGCATGCTATACACAGTGAAGGCAGCACTATATCTGCTTCAAGTGGACACTATCTCCAGATAACTGAAATACTTTTGCTGGGACCATAAACCCAATTAACAAAACAACAACAATTTTATCTCTTGATTTTTATTTAAATATATCAATAGGAAAATGCCTATTTTTATGAAGATTTTCACTGTTTGAATCCTGCCATTCCAGACACCCTGCTATCGTCCATCCAGCCAGACCTGACACAAGTGATGGCCATACAGCCGCCCAGTGATCACCCCAACAACAATCACATGCCTCGGATGAACTCTTTCGACAAGATGCCGCCGACATACGCCGAGATTAAGGAGCATAGACTCAGTGCCCCAATGGGGAATGGCATACCAAATGGTGTGAATTATGTGGAGCCAAATGTAAATAATATGTTAACTCACAATTCGTCTATGGATCAGTTGGCAAAAAATAATGATAAAAATAACATGGGCATTGTGATGCCTCAAGGCCTCAGAGGCAGTCCTCATGGCAGTGTGACGGACAATTTACGAGACAGTCGCAGCTCGATGATGTCAGTGGAGCTCCCGAGTCATATAGACACGGATGCCGTCACGTGGAGCACTTTTGATCACAGAGGTGGGCGTCTTACACTGCCCGAGTCTGGCGTCAGTCTGCTCATACCAGAGGGCGCCATCCCCGTAGGAACAACAGAGGAGATATACATGGCAGTGTGCAGGGATGATAAAGACAGACCAAAATTGTCAGGTAGGAATAGTGTAGATATTGTTTTCAATAAATTTTGTATCTAAGAAAGAAAAAACAATGATGTATGTTACTGTGGATAAAAAACACTTTTGTAGTTATTTTCTGGTGTACTTATTCTGTTGTATTTGAATAAAGTTCTTGTATTAACTTTAGTATGACGGTTAGTGATAATCAAAGTGATTCATTCTTACAGAAAAACAGACGATCCTCAGTCCTATAGTGTTGTGTGGTCCAACAGGGATGGTGTTGAAGAAGCCAGTGGTATTGTCACTGCAGCATTGTGCTAGCATGAGACAGGGTGGTTGGAAACTGTCCGTCTGCTCCAGCGGGACACCCCTGGAGGAGCCCCCACAGTGGAGGGTATGTTATATCTCAAGACATCATAGCAGATGAAATACAAACATGATGTTCCCACCGAGTTCAAGTAGTTAATAGAGCCAAAAAGCATACTAAACAAGTTGTTGGCTAGAATAAGCAAAGCATTAATATGTTGCATTTCTTTCAGTAAAAATTCAATAATTTTCTTTTCTATTTATTATATATTTTCCTTTTAAATTGCTTTTAATTTACTTTCGTTAAAATATGTGATATATATTTGCCACTTTTCACTATATAAAGATTCATCAATACACTACCTATAATTCCTCAAACATTTAAACCAACACCTCCTTCACACCTGTCCTGTTACCTTTCCAGTTGGCTGTCACCCTGGGTCAGGAGACCATAAACACCCAGATCTACACGCAGATTGACGCCACACACTGCCATCTAATGACGGAACAGCTCCAGAGATACACCCTTATTGGGGAACCTGTGGCCCAGGGACGTGCCATCAAAATCCTCAGATTGGCTGCCTTTGCACCCTCACAACCTCCATCCATGGACTTCAGCATCCGGGTATATGTTGTAGAGGACACGCCGGATGCATTAGAGGTGAGATATTGATACCAGGTTATGTTTCAAAGCACTATGAACTGAGACAATCTTACAGGGAAAATGGGCAATCTGTCCACCACTGATCCGCTGAACAGATTTGCATGGAAAGCGCGTGTTAGATACTCTAGCCGCCTGCTGCCTACCCCAGAAACTGGGACAATCACAGCAGTAAACTAAAATCTTGATCAGACAGTCAGAGGACCCTAGATAAAAATAGTCTTTAATCATGAATAAATTACATGTTTCATAACAATATCTCTTATTGCTGTGAGCATAGTCCAGTAATGTGTGCACTCATCAAGACAAATTAAGGACCAGGCATATAGAGTTTGAATTACTGAATGGTTCATTATTGGACTGATTCCCCTTTCTAAGAAAATGTATTTTTTTTTTTATCTGTAGACATTGTTAAATGTTCTAATTGACTTTGAAATAGTGTATTCTCATTATTAATCTGTATTATAAAAAAAGTAATATTGTTAAATGATAGAACAATTTATGCCATTTTCACCTCAGGGAGTTATGCAAGTAGAGAGAAGACTGGGTGGCCGACTGTTGGACAAACCTAAGCAGATACCATTCCAAGATGGCGGCAATAATTTATGTTTGACGATAGAGGATCTGATGGCAGGGTGGCGCAGCAAATTGGCGGCAAACTATCAGGTATGGTTACCATCGCACCTTGTTATAAAATTGTCTGTATAGTGTAATATTAAGTATGATAACATTTGGCAATCTTTTGACTGAACTCTGCAATTCAACATGCTTTCACCGGCCACCATAGCTCAATTGGTAGAGCGTCGGCTTGCGGATCTGGAGGTCGCGTGTTCAAACCCCGGCCGTGTCAAACCAAAGACTTTAAAGTTAGTAGTAGTGGCTTTCCTCCTAACGCTCGGGGCTAAGTGGACAGCATCACGCCTGACTCGTCATTGTCAGTATAATTGACCGGTCGGATTCAGTTACTGTGCACCTCAGAAGTGCACCTGTGCTATAATGATAGAAATGTCGCTGCACAGTATCGGCAAAAATGCTGGCAAATACAATCAACCTGCCTTTCGATTACAAAATATACATTTTTCTTTATTAGGCTGTACATAGTTTATAAATGTCATCAAAACCATGATAAACTGGGAACCCCAATCTTATAAACATAAGCATTTTAAATTTACATGTCATGTTGTGATTTTATATTAATAATACACAAATTCTTCAGATGATCATCACAACACTATTTCTGGACATTTCTAGGTTTATTTTTTTTTTTTACCATTATCATACATGTGAACTTTTTCTGAGGCCAAAGTGGGAGATTTTCACTTGGAAAGTGGGAGATTTTCACTTGGAAAGTAGGAGATTTGTTATTTTGATATAAACAAAGAAAGAAGTTGCCTGTCTCCAAGTCGGGAGATTTCTGGAAATCGGTTAAACAACTTTCATATTCAAATAATTTTGAACCTTAAAAGTGCGAGTCTCCCTCCAAAAGTATGAGTCTCCCTCTTAAAGTGGGAGAGTTCACATGTATGCATTTGCAGTATTTCTACTAAGTATGAGCAAACAAGCTTACTTTTTCTTCAATGTATTGGATGCTAAAACACATTAATAATTAGGTGAAATATAAATAGGAAATAGATTGCCTCGAATGTTTTGCAATCCATTGTTCACTTAATTTCGTTTATTTTCCTGTAGAAGCGATGTGCCTTTTGAACATAATTATAAATCTATAGATCATCTTGTATTTTTCAAAGTAAAGGAATTACAAAGTAAGGGAACAGCCATGTTTAAAAGTTCATTTGTCATTGATTTCAAGCCTCTCTGGAGAGCCGTGTATCTTAATGAGAGATACTGGAGGGATGAATCATAAATACATTCCAAACACAGGCTACCATTCTATATAAATGAGCTTCTTCAGCAGGCTCAATGAGTGTTTATCCATGTTTTATGAACGAGACAATCTTGCAAATCTTTCATGGTCCTAAGCCCCTATTACGCTGGTGCATTTGTATTGGTTAGTGGTGTTGTTTTTTCATTTTTCAATTCACTTTAACTAGCTGCAGTACCGAGTGGTTTCATCGTGAGAATACAGCGAGAGAACTAGGAAGCTTTTTGGAGGAATGAAATATTAATGAGTGCTAATTAAGCATTAAAATCGCTCAAGATTGGCAATATGCACAAGTTTTACTAATTAACAAAGAGCTCCATTCCTTTGTCCTGTGACGGGACTTCCTTAACTGTGAAAAATGACTCTCTCAACTGGTAATATTTTTCTTTGAGGAACAATCGATGTAAACAGTTCCTTAATAGATTTGTTGGGCCACATTTAATATTTAAGTGTAGTGTTGAAATTAATGGATTAATTATGTAAATGGCCTGCTTTGCCTCAGCCCAGTTATCTGAATGATGAGTGATGCATCTCCATTTTGTCAGATCATGCGTCTATTGGACTCAGATCACGCATCCATGCTTCTGTGATCAAGCTTCCATATGATAGAGATCACCAGAAATATTAAACATTCATCAAGCTTATGTCAGCCCTTAAATGGCACACTCCCAGCATAACAGCCAGAAATTGAATTGCTCCTTGACAGTTTATTAAAAAAAGTCAATTGACTTAACTGTAGGGAAAATACTTTAGGGAAAATTATTGGATTCATTTCTCAGTACCCTATAATCAGCTGTATGAACCAAGCTCATTTTTTCGTGCCGTCATTAATTATTTTGTATAGGTTGTTATGACATGCCCAGCAAGGAATTTTGAAATGATCTTATTTGATGGCAGGGCCAAACATTTGTGTCACCAGTTCAATATTTTAAACATTCCCAGCTGTAGGTTTTTAAAAAAATAGTATTCCAATGATTGTGGATACTGTTTGTGTTGTATTTTAAAATGAAGTGGAGAATTGTTTTTGAGTGTTGGAGTGTGTTTTGTAGCAGTTAAATGTAGCAGCTGTTTGACACTTGAACAAGCACCTAGTGATAACAATGATGGATGTTTTCCCCTGACTGATCCCCCCCACCCCAACCACCACCCGTGAAGGTATAGGGGAGGGAGCAGCACTTTAATTGAGATCAAATTGAAATGCTCTGTCTATCCATGATAAACTGACCCACTCTGGACAGGCAGAAATTTGTGACAGCTTATATTAATAGTGTTTTAGATCTAATCTCTCATTCTTCATTTTTTCCAAGTGACTGACCAGCAGTTTTGATTTAAAGCACATTTTTATCTTGGTGTGGCTAATGATTTCTCCCTGATAGGAAGGGAAGACAAATTACTGCTCCATGGTACCCTCAGTACGAAGGGTTTTGTTCAGAGCATGTTCAGTACCACCAGTTACCACCAGCTACTGTGGGCCCATCAGATAAACATGCTAATTCTTGGGGTAGATTAATGTTGCTCCAAGATTAAGGGGTCACAGCGGGGACACTGGCTATATGAACCCCCATGTTTCTTTCAACAAGAAAATTAGATATTATTTTTTATAATCACTTTATATCTCAACTTCTGCAATATTCATTCGTCTTTGTTCAGCATGAGGCTCAATGTATAAAAGGGCTGAATTCAGTTGTAGAAACAATGATTTACATTTTTTTTTTTTTTTTTGCGTAGATAGTAATAAGTGATAAAGTCAATATAATCTGTCAACCTTTTTAAACTTCAAATTTTCCTTCAAAATATTTGCCAAATTCTCAAACTTAATTATTTTACCCAGGTTTTATTTTAGACAGCCTGTGGTGTACTGCATAGTTAATGGGCGGGGAAACTAGGTTTGAAATGATGGCAGCCAGCATTCGGCTGACAGATAGTTCTCTTACCCACAGTCTATGGCTGTTTGTAAACCTTTAGATGCTATCTGTCTAAGCATATAGACCCTTACATACAGGCTGTCACAGTTTTTCTTAAGTGTTAAAGTTTAGTACTGAGCTAAAACTGTCATTGATAATAAATTTAATGGATGTTTTTTTACACGTTTATTTTTGTGCAAAGGAAACATAATATTTATATACGGATATATAAAATCAGAATGATCAGTGTCTAGATCAGTTTTTTAGCAGCATCAGGGTACATGTAAGTAAACGCCAATCCTTAGTTAATTGGTAGTCTAAGGTGAAATGTTGAAATTGTCCAAGATAAGATCACAGCTACTTAATTAGACAAGTTGGGCCTCAATAAGGATGAGTTTGGCTTGAGGCCATTTGACTGGGAAAGGGGTAGGGTTTAAGGATCAGCAAGTGAGGAAATTTGTAAAGAAAGGGTTAAGAATTGTAGCTGGTTAAGTAGTATGGTACTAAATGATATGGTACTAGAGGCTGTGAGCTTGATCCCAGGTGGAAGAAAGAATCCATGGCTTTTGTAGAAAAACTTATTGGTTTTTGGCTTTCTTTTGTTCATTCGATAATAGTTGTTCTAAGACAGTTTAACTGAGTGTCTCTATTTTATGCCAATAATATTTGTTCTGTATATAATGTGATCAGGTGTGATGCTAATTCAGATATTTTTGATGACTGCTCTGGTTGTCTTGTAAGGTTTAATTGATAAAAAATAATAGTGAAATCTTATATTCTACTTTAAGAACACTCTGTCTTGCATTGAATTAAGAACATGCTGTCTCCCATTGAATTAAGAACATGCTGTCTCCCATTGAATTAAGAACACGCTTTCTTGCATTGAATTAAGAACATGCTGTCTTGCATTGAATTAAGAACATGCTGTCTTGCATTGAATTAAAAACATGTTGTCTCACATTGAATTAAGAACACTCTGTCTCCCATTGAATTAAGAACATGCTGTCTCCCATTGAATTAAGAACACGCTTTCTTGCATTGAATTAAGAACATGCTGTCTTGCATTGAATTAAGAACATGCTGTCTTGCATTGAATTAAAAACATGTTGTCTCACGTTGAATTAAGAACACTCTGTCTCCCATTGAATTAAGAACATGCTGTCTTGCATTGAATTAAGAACATTAAGAACATGCTGTCTTTCATTGAATTAAGAACATGCTGTCTCCCATTGAATTAAGAACATTAAGAACATGCTGTCTTGCATTGAATTAAGAACATGCTGTCTCCCATTGAATTAAGAACATCCTGTCTTGCATTGAATTAAAAACATGCTGTCTTGCATTGAATTAAGAACATCCTGTCTTGCATTGAATTAAAAACATGTTGTCTCACATTGAATTAAGAACATGCTGTCTCCCATTGAATTAAGACCATGCTGTCTTGCATTGAAATAGATGACAGTGTTGTTGTATTGTATAGTTTGTGTTCTAGGCTGATGTTCATTTTCCCTCCATATTACAGGAGATCCCATTTAGACACATCTGGAGCGGTAACCAGAACAACTTGCATTGTTCTTTCTCCCTCGAGATGGTAGACAGGGTCCAAGACACAATACGATGCAAGATTCAAGTCTACCAGAAAGCAATACTCAGTAACCGACAGGTGCTAAAAATCCACACAAACTTCAAGGAGGTAAGTCTCGTGTTCCCAGTGTCAGAAAGCTAGATTAGGGGAGTATTACTTTAAGGAATGATGTATCCTATATTTCTCATCTAAACATTATTGTGTAGTGGCTTATTATAATGAGACATTAATGAATAGTCTCCCCTGATTAATTCCTAAATGTAAGTACCGTACATCCTTTCATTTGTTTTACTCGGTTTTTATGCTTGTGCTCTTTGGAGTCTATGATTGTTGACTTACTTACCTTTCTTGTGATAGGCAGGTTACCCATCATCAACAAACACTTCCATTTTCTTTTTTTAAATAACAAATCTCTATAAGTATGTAAATGGATTTTAAGATTATATTTGTGCAAAAGTAAGAAATTTCACTATTTGTTATTGCAATGTCTGCAAAAGAACATGCGATTAAGTTCAATAATTTTGACTCAAAGGACCAAACTACTGTTTGGAATACCGTGGATATCATCTAACAAGAGAGACCATGTCCATTTCACCAATGCACCCTGTTTTCTTGGCTGAGATGATTCTAATGTTTACCATACCAGCATTGTTTTGAAGAGATGGGAAAGCACAAGAATTACTCCTCCTAATCAAGAGCTGTTGTTGTTTATTGTCTTGACCTGTTCTGAATGAATTGATTTGTTAATACATGTTGTATGGTCTTATAGTACTAGTTAGCACTTGCCTATTATAATTTAAGTTAGTTGCTTTTTAATATTTTTTCAACCCATTTTTTTTTTTTTTTTTAAATAAATTTTTGCTTTTTCTTCCAAGTATGCAGCATGCTTGACGAAATAGGCTCCCAGTATACGCTAAAGACTTGGCATAGTTATTGAACCGTTTTTGGCTGCCGTTGTTTTGAATTAAGAAAGCACATTTTACTTTTAAGTTTTCAACGATTTGAGAATTTTAAAACTTGGTGTAGACTCGGGGACATGAAGGATCGCAATGCAAGGTGCAAGCACCGTCACCGACCTATCTGGGCGACCTCTCACAACGTAGGTGTTTATCCTGTTTCAGCCCCCAACTTGCTCCAGTCCAATTGTGAATACCATCAAAGGGAGATCATCCACTGTAACTTCATCAGCTACAAATTCTAGCTCAGGTGTGAGCTCTGTTATAAATATGGATACTTCGACACAAGCGTCGCGACTTCCAAGCCACATTCGAGACCAGTTGTGTATGCTGTTAGACACACCCTGTGCACGTGGCAATGATTGGAGAATGTTAGCACAGGCTCTCACTGTAGATAGGTAAGGCATCTGATGGTGCAGCCTTCGTCAAATATCATTGGTCAAATATTAACCTGTGCAAACCTGATTGGTCACTTCATTACTTACTACTCCCTGATTGGTCTGTACTTCACTTCTTCTAATCTGATTGGTCACTTATTAACTTACTACTCCCTGATTTGTCTGTTCTTCACTTCTTCTAATCTGATTGGTCACTTATTAACCTCTTCAAACTCTATTAGTGGTTCCCCTAAACCTGATTGTTACATCACATTTCCTGGTTGGTCTTTTTTAACCCTCCTTTACTTAATTGGATAATTATTTTTCAGTTATTTATTAATCCCCACAAAAATGTTTTGTTGCGCTCTCTTACACTCTCACAGTATTACATTAGCATATTTGTTCCTATAAATGTCTTCTAAAGATTTGCATTAGGAATTTAGCTTATGCCGATACAGCAGCCTTGCGTGAATTATCCCTTTGCTAAGATATATATTTTGGCCATTTAATTGATGAAAAAAAACAAAAAAACAGGCTTTGAAATCGTCAGTGATTGTTTTATTGAATGTATTTTGCATGAATTGTCTTAACAAATGACCACCTTTAACCAAATCATACATTGTAGTTTGTAGAATGTTTGAATGATTTATGTTTGTTTTGCATGTCTTTAATGCTCAGACACCTAATTTGTTTGTTAAGAGAGTTGATTGATTGTTTGATCACTTTGTTGGTTGATTTTTTTTGCTGTGAATTAATGAAGCAATCCTGACCTTATTTTGCATGACTGGCTTTAAGAACAACTCAGCATAGAAATGCTGGTTCTTGACCTACTTAGTAGGTTTAGATCATTCATAGGCAAATAGTATAGATCCAGATCAGGAAGATCCTTCTGATCAGGATCTATGCTATTTGGTATAGATCTAGATCAGCAAGCTCTTTTTAATCAGGATCTGTACAAATTGGTATAGATCCAAATTGGCAAGCTCCTTCTGATCAGGATCTATACTATATTGTATAGACTTAGATCAGCAAGCTCCTTCTAATCAGGATCTGTACTATTTGGTATAGATCCAGATCAGCAAGCTGTTTCTAATCAGGATCTGTACTTATTGGTATAGATCCAAATTGGCAAGCTCCTTCTGATCAGGATCTATACTATATTGTATAGACTTAGATCAGCAAGCTCCTTCTGATCAGGATCTATGCTATTTGGTATAGATCTAGATCAGCAAGCTCTTTCTAATCAGGATCTGTACTAATTGGTATAGATCCAAATTGGCAAGCTGTTTCTAATCAGGATCTGTACTAATTGGTATAGATCCAAATTGGCAAGCTCCTTCTGATCAGGATCTATGCTATTTGTTATAGATCTAGATCAGCAAGCTGTTTCTAATCAGGATCTGTACTAATTGGTATAGATCCACATTTGAAAGCTCCTTCTGATCAGGATCTGTACTATTTGGTATATTTCCAGATCAGCAAGCTGTTTCTAATCAGGATCTGTACTAATTGGTATAGATCCAAATTGGCAAGCTCCTTCTGATCAGGATCTATGCTATTTGGTATAGATCTAGATCAGCAAGCTCCTTCTAATCAGGATCTGTACTATTTGATATAGATCCAGATCAGCAAGCTTCTTCTAATCAGAATCTGTATTATTTGGTATAGATCCAGATTTGCAAGCTTCTTTTAATCAGGATCTGTACTATTTGGTATAGATCCAGATTTGCAAGCTCCTTCTAATCAGGATATGCATCATTTTATGGAGAACCTGATCTGCAAGCGCCTTCTGATCAGGATCTTCACTATTTTGTGACAAAGTCTTTATCAGTACACATTGTCTGTTAAAATTAGACATGCTGGCATATAACTATGACTTTAGTACCAGTTATTAACAAATGTACTGGGCAAGAAGAGTTTAGTGTGACCTAGAAAGGCTGTGCTCTGAGTTCTCATTAGCCAGGTGTAAGTAAACTAGTAGGCTGGATATTATCAAAGATGTAGATAATGCCCCAAATATTCCACTGCTTGGTGAACAAGAGATGCAATAAACGGGAGAGTAATGAGATATATTCACTGGGCCTGTGATGGCTGTTGTATGTTAATTTTAGGCCCGATATGAGAGCGCTTTGTAACAAATCTGTTTTTGATGGTCGCTCATGTTAAAAATATGGGTTTTAAATCACTTCATTTCATTAAAAAATGTATTTTAAATGATAGCATATAGCAGAAGGGTATCTTGTAATCTGTTTCTTGCTCAATGATGTTTGATTAGGTCTCTGTATTGTCAAGCCATTTCCTATCTGGAGAGAGGCACATTAATTTCTGACAAGTAATGAATGAGATACCAGAGGTCTGCTTGAACCCCCATCAGGCTACATTCAGAACTTTGTAAGCACATCAGCAACTTCCGACCTGACCTGGTAGCACAATTGGTAGAGCATCAGCTCCAGGTACGAGAGGCCCTAGGTTCGATCCCAGGCTGTTACTTACCAAAGTCATTAAAAATGGTAGTGGTATAGCTCCCTTAATACCGCTCAAGCAAATATAAGGCTAAGTTCCACGGCTAGTTGGTCTGGTGTCAGGATAATGTGACTGTGTGTGGTGTCATGCTATAAACAGTGAAGGCAGCACTATCTCTGCTTCAAATGGACACCATCTCCAGATAACTGAAATACTGTTGGTGGGACGATAAATCCAATTAACAAACAAACTTCAGACATAGGTCACAAGACATATAACTACAGACTGATGCAAATAGTGCAAGTCCTAAACAGCAACTAGCTGATCATTTACCTGGAATGGTCAATTAGCGCTTAGTAGGTTAAAAGTTATTACATTATGGTCAGATTTAGTTGCCTTTAAGAACCCTAGACTTTGAAATCATTTTAGAGAGATAATTTGTAGGAAATAAGGTCATAATTTGGTATCCCCCACACCCAAGTAATTCAAGGATTAGTGTGAAATTATGTATGTTTAGTGTTGCTTTTCAAATAGCATCTTGTTGCTTAATAAGGAATGACAATTGCATCTTATCTTGTTGAAAATGTTTTGTTATTAATGGAATTGTTATTTATTTATTTATTCATTTGAAATTCTTGTGTTTTTTTATGTTACAACAAAATGGAAAATATTATTAACAATTATTCAGAACTTCTGAATTTACCCTCTTTCTTTGTGAGCAATGTTTGTTTTTTTCATTGAAGTTTTCATCTTATCCATTACTTTTCCCGTCTCTATGGCTATATTTGTTTGAAGATATATTTTTTACATTTTTACTCTTTTTCAAGCTTAGTCTCAATTAAATGCAGCCGAACTCAATGATTTTGTGTATGTTTCAGGTATATTAACTATTTCGCTACTAAAGCCAGTCCCACTGAACACATCCTGGACCTTTGGGAAGCCATTCACAGGGAAGATAGTGCCGTCACAGACCTGATGAATATTCTACGAGTCATGGGGCGTATGGACGCTGCTGCGGTACTCGAGAAGGACATCGGTTCCTGGTTATAAATGACATCCCGAACATTTTAGTAAAACTTTCGTTCATAGTCTGTCAGCGGATCAGGTGTCCTGTATCATGCCAGGGCTTGATCGTAATTGTGATATACTGCGAGTCAAATCTCTCAATGTAGCACTGGTTTTGTGAAGTAGTAACAATGTAGTTAACTTCTGGAAGTTTTTATACTTCATCATACTATATACTAGTGTCCCTCCGAGAGAAAGCAATACAAAGGGGGCCCAGCCATGCTTCCTCAGTTCCACTGTTGACCAAGAGGTGATAGACGGACCCGTGAACGGTTTGTCGTGTCTTCAGTAGTTCAGCTTGTCCATGTCACGGACCTCAAGAGGATTAATTTCTCTCATTTTTCGTAGCCATGAACTAGACTGTGTTCACGTGTGAAGTCAGCATCCAGATATGCCCAACTGTACGGAAGGGGCATAGACTTATTTGGACATCTGGCACTTGCCATTTTGTCAGTCAGTTAGAAACCATCTTAATGTATTTATACAAAAGAAGTTTTAAAGTCCTATATGCAGAAATATATGTGCCTAGAGTTCTTATATCAGATTATAGTGATTGAACAAAAACATTTGTAAAGAAGTGTGTTGTAGTGACGTGTAGATGGATTTATTTTATGGATCCAGACCAAAGATACTGCAAAGGGCTGTGTTATGCCCTCTTGTGAGAGAACATTCAAGATGTTATCATCACAGCAACTGTGATGCTGTCCAGAAAAAAGACTGGTTTTCGCAAGTGATGGAAAAAAATAGACTGTCATGATTTTCATGCTGCTGATAACTATCCTAGATCTGACGACACAACATGGCAATCGTCGTACGGCTCACAGGCCTTGTGTTGCAAACTGAGCTGTAACCTCTCATGTATGCCTGTGCTGATGAACGTTCAAAACCCCTCTAGACTCACTTGAGTTGATTTCTACTGTGATCTGTGTCACTTCTGATGACATCATCATATTCTGCTGGTCATTGTTGCATCAGACGAAAGGGTGCAAGCATTGTATTTTGTGCTATAGCCATTGTCACATGGCAATTTACTCTCTACTCAAAAACATGTTTTGTATTGTATGTCACTGCATGTTTTTTTGTGTGTTTTTTTTAAAAAAGACATTCTACTGCAACTATTTTTCGATGTTGAACAACTGGTAGGTTTATATGCTTGTAAACAACCTCACATTTCAGATATTTTATTTCGCTCTCAATATGCAACTTTTCAATGCTATGCCTTCTTGTGTGTAGACATAACTGTATCTTTGACATATGCAAGCAGTTACACTACAAAATATGCATCTGTGTGAATGTGTTCTATTTGATTACTGTGTAGTGCATGCATCCCTCAACATTTGACCAATGGAATAATTATACAGTATGTCTACAAATAGAGTAGTTACACATGTTCTTCACTATGCAAGAAGTCTGAACAGAAATTAAAACAAATGTCAGAGTGTAATTAAGATGAAAAAAAATATTAACATTTTGACTCCTTAAATCTATTCCAGAATGATGTGCTATGTTAATGTTTTGTTCTCTACAGAAATAAGACACTATTCTATACACTTGCTTGATGCTTGTCTATGATGTCTGAGAAGGTTTTATGTTTTGTGTTCAAGGGGATTGATGTCATGAAGATGTTTTGTATCTTAGTGGAGAAAAAATGTTTCGTGATTTCTGTTTGAATAAGGCTTTTTTTTGTTAATTTTAGTAACTTGCTTTTCCAGTGTAAAATCCATCCCATTTCAAATGTCTTGTATGTATACTGTGCGTCCTTAAAATACACAATACTTCATTAGGATACAAGAAATCTTTGTAATCTCATTTCTCCTCTGTTTGTTAATGGTTAATTTACTATTTAAGAACTACTTGTTTGTTATTGTAAATATCTATGTACATATGTGATACAAATTATAAGAGCAATGTTTGGCTACTAACTATAAAAGATACTGTTATCTAAGGGAGACTACTTCACATCGACTAGGTCAGATGTAGTTATGTCTCTTGTATGTCAGGTGAGCTGCTGCTAGTAATATATCATGCCTTTGTTATATATTTTTCTAGTCATGAAATTTTTCATTTAAATCAAGTAATTTTTAGGTTTTAAAGGGTTTTTGGGGGAACTTATCAAATTTCAATGAAGTTTTGCAAAGACCAGGTAATTTAAAATTTTTAGGTTTTTCATGGTTAGCGATTTTCCTTTTTATAGACAAAAAAAAGTTTTTAACCTAAATTTCATTTTTGTCTAAAAGTGTTTGTGCTTAGTTTCAAATCTGTTTGCATAAGTATTGTGTTGCTTGTCATTAGTACTCTTTTGTCAAATGCCAAAACATTAAAGTTTAATAAAAATCAAACATGAATCATTCAGTTTATGCAATTTGATTTGAAACTTAGCACACACAAAAGTGATGGTCATTATTTTTTCCATTTATCTGAAATCACGTTAAGAATTGGATATAAATTTAATACCCAATCCCACCTGAACACATGGAAGGTGCTATTCTGCTTTTTAATCCACTGCTTTTCAATTTAAGAACAAAAATTAATATCTATTTGAATTTCTATTTAATATCTATTTGTAGAAAATGAAAATTATTTTGCAGAAATTGGGTTGGAATTTTTACCCAATTATAAATATATATTACTGTACTGATAAATTTTACGAAATCAGCCTCAGATTTTGTTGTAAAGATCTGCTTACTGACATATTTATGTACAATATCATGTTCTTGTACTGCCAAAATATGTTTGTACATTGCATTCTGAACAAAACATGTTAAAACTGTGGATGAATGATCTTTATTCTTAATTTATGTTTGTACATAGTAAAATAAACATTAAAATATGAAAAGTCTGCAATTAAAACTTCATCTTTGTGTTGTCTTTTTCCCATGTACCTCTCCCATAATGTGCTAATGAATATTTGTTTTTATTTAAATGCCAAAGTACAAAAATAATAAAAAGTCTAGTGAAAAAATATAAAAACAAGGGTATCATTTAAAAGCCACAAATATTTACCAGGTTTTTTTTTTCCAACATTTAATTTGGACCAATTTCGTGCAAATATTCTGTGAAGGGCCCTAATTTTTGACTCCATGTGACCCAGTAACGAATTTATCCAGGCAAATATTCGGAGTATATTGAGCTAAACATGTTGCTGTTATTTGAACAAAATGAAATATGAACAAAAATGACTATAATTTAATATTAATGTTTTGATGTAAGAGATCCACTGTAAACCCATAATATTTGATGCCTATTTCAAAACTATTATATCCGGATGCTTAATATAACTTTTGAATATGATTTAAGTCAAAGCTAAAAGATATTTACAGCCCAAGATAATCAGAATTAAAAGGATATTTACAGCTTAATTGGACAAAAAGATAATCATTAAAAAAAACACTTTATAACAGATAACAAGGTTTCATCAAAACTACAACTAAAATTATTCCCTTTTTACAAGGGCCAACTTACATAAAAAAAAAAAAAAAGTAAATATATTCTCTAGTATTAAATACTATTTGTAAATATTTTACACAGAACAAACTGTTGAAAGTTCAAAAATTGCCTCAAAAATGTTGTAACAAGAAGTCAGAAAACCTAGTAATTATATAATCACTACAAATGTTTGTTTTCTTAAAAAAACAGATGACAGCCAGTAATGTCACTTTTATAATATTAATAATTAAAAAACAAAACAAAAAAAAAAAAAACAGCAAAAAAACAACAGATAAAAACGTGAAGATGCTTAACACGCACATAACATATATAATATATACTTGTCACCGTAGAAGTTGTCTCCATAACATTTTTTAGCTGGTTATCTTAAAAGACATATAAATAAGAAAAAAAATAACACACAGTATTGAAAATAACATTTGTCATTTGATGAGTCATCCCATCTTTTTGTCAAAATGACAGGCAACGTTTTTTTATAAAGCTTATTGATAACATTTTTATCCTTAGATAAATAAAATCAAATTACTCCATAACAACTAACCGTTTATGTACACACAACACATGTTTAAGCACAATGAAGGGAGATAAATTTAACAGTATCAAATGGTAGGAGTATTGTCCCTTATATCCTTCAACATTAAATGAAGATAAATAAAAAGCTCAAGATAAAAAGTCAAGAGTAAAAAAACAAAACGATGTTGATACATCAAGATTACCTTTATTTTTATTTATACAACCTATTAAATAATTATTTATTTTATATTTTAAATAAATTAAAGAACACAAGATGGATCTCAAATTAGTATAAAATTACTGAATCCATTGTTGAATTTTGGTTTGTTAAATATTCAGGCACAGCAAAATAGCCATAAGCTCTATTTTATAGTACATATAAATATTAATGTCAATATACTTGTTACGTAATTGCAGCAAATATGTACTGACTATATCAGTCCTCAGTAAGCAAGTCTTGTCAGGTCAAAAAAATGCTTCTTTAGTCCTTGTAAATCAAGACCACTGTAGATCACTGTTAATTTTCAATAAGAACCGATTTATTATCTCTACAAAATTTATCATTCTGACAATAATTAATTTTTTAGACAGTTAGGCTTGGATGCTTGGCAAATGTCTAACAGTTGGCTCTTTTTAAATGGAAAAAATAATTATCACTTTTTTTTTACTTAGTTTCAAATCTGGTTGCATAAACTTCATGGATTGGGTTGTATTTATTTCATATTTAATAAAAATATAAATCATAATTAAAATGTATTTTATATTATCATTTTTGGTAATGTTCTTTTGTCAAAAATGTCAAACTTTTAAGATATGACATTTTTGATAAAAAAAGTACTAATGACCAAGTCATGACAAGCAACACAAAGCAATGTACTAAATTTAAATAATATCTTTGCAGTTAATATGAAATAAAAATACTTTAATATTACAGTTTATGCCAACAGATTTGAAAAGAAGCACAAAAAAGTGATGGCCATGATTTTTTCCAGATATATGAAAAAGATCCATATTCCAAAGTTACTTGTGGAGACAACTGGAGTATAATCAAAATTCCTTATTTTTCAGCTAAACTTAAGTTCAAGCAATGCTTATGTACAGCCTATGTTAACAATATTTCAAAACAATAAAAATGTTAAAATCTGATTCATTAATAATATCACAATGTACAAACAACATTAAACAAACACACAAAAACCAACAGTGTACATAAATGAGTCTTTGTAGTTGTAGGTTTGTGTGACTTTTATAGATATTTTCCATGTAATGTCATAGACACTGATAAGACAGTTTAAGGCAGCCATCTTTGAAGGCAGAAGGTAATGCAGTTCGAAATCTGGAAATATGGGCTGTATTAAACTCACCACTGTGTTTTTATTTTTCAGTTTATTTTACTAAATTTTATATTAAAATTAACATTTTATGAAGTATTTTAAATATCAAAACAATATTCTGATAGTTTTAAAAGTAAAAATACAAATAAAAATGATACACAGTTCATTTTGTTAATGATGAGCCAATAATTTTATTTATTTATGTGTATTAATTCTTTGTGTATTTATCAATTTTTAAAATATTGTATTCCAAAAATATGAATTTTAAGAGTTTTCCAATGGTGTAAAGGTTTTGAATTTTGGACAACAAATGAAGAAATTACAAGAAAATACAACTTACACTTCTAAATAATTCATGTGAAAATCTCTTGAAGTTGCCATCAAAGATGTCTGCCAAGAACATGGATCTTCACTGATGTGGAAATTCTCTATATCCAAACATTGTTGCCAATATCTTGTCTCTAGATCCTGTGCAACTATGTAGTTAAAGATGGATGTGATTTTTATCCAAACATTGTTGCCAATATCTTGTCTCTAGATCCTGTGCAACTATGTAGTTGTAGATGGATGTGACTTTTGAATTCTAACATTGTTGCCAATATCTTATCTCTAGATCCTGTGCAACTATGTAGTTGTAGATGGATGTGATTTATATCCAAACTTTGTTGCCAATATCTTATCTCTAGATCCTGTGCAACTATGTAGTTGTAGATGGATGTGATTTATATCCAAACATTGTTGCCAATATCTTGTCTCTAGATCCTGTGCAACTATGTAGTTGTAGATGGATGTGACTTTTGAATTCTAACATTGTTGCCAATATCTTATCTCTAGATCCTGTGCAACTATGTAGTTGTAGATGGATGTGATTTATATCCAAACTTTGTTGCCAATATCTTGTCTCTAGATCCTGTGATAATATAAGTAACTAGTTATTTCCTCATAGACATTAACTGAAGATTACATATATATATATAAACCGCTTTTGTGGATAAGAAAAACACGTTTCTGTTATATGTACACAAAACACAAATCACACAGTCCATCTTAAAGACCCCAATGTATTTGTTGAACACTTGTATTAGTCAATACCAAATTGTAACACACCAACTCTTATATACCTGTGTCAATTTCTCGTCAAGGAATACTGATTACAAACAAAGTTACTGTAAACTTCTTATTTAATACCCCCAATTTCCAAAAAGGGGGCGTTAATTAAAATTCAGTTATCTGTACTTTTACAAAGTTTTGAAGTTAAGTTTGATTTAGTTAAAAGTGAAGTTAACACTGTTTTTCATTGGATTATTCAATTATTGATGTGGACAGATGGTAAGTAAAGACAGTTTTATTTTACAAACATGTTTTTAAATAGTTTGTGCCTTCATTTTTTTTCTGAAGATCGTTGGGGGTGCGTTTATTAGAGAGGGCGCATTTATTACGAAGTTTACAGGGTATTTTGGAAATCATTTTCAAACATTTTAATGTCATTTTTTTTTGGTCCAAAGCTGAATAATTGATGATATGTTATAGTTCAATTTTCTTCACACTAACCATCTATGAATAGTCATATTTAAAAAAAAACAAAAAAACAAAAGTAAACAAAAATATGTGAGCTGATGATCCTCTGAAGTTAACTCTGTGAGTTATGCCCTCTGACTAAGGTGTGCACAGGTGAACTCAGGTGTAAACGAGATATTAACCAGGAATCCGCTTATGACTTGAGGCCTCTGTAAGGGGAGGGACTTGGAGAGGGAGTCTTTCTACAGCTTTCCACATGACCAGAGTCGAACTGTGGGTCCTTAACTACCAACTTTATATCTGAAATAAATAAAATATTTAGTATTTAAATCTGGTTACCACCTTTACTATAGCTCATACCAGTAACATAAAAACGTGAAGTTCTTTAAATCAACTGGCAAAAATAGTTTTATTTCACATTTACAATCTTTATCTCTCCAAAATATAAAATGGTATGTTTTAGGAAAAAAAAGCAAAAAAAAGAAAAAAAGCATGAACCAAGAGCTTTTATTGTTTGTTTTGTTTGTTTTTTAAAAATACATCACAATAACCAATTATGATCACTATAGCGATGTCCAGCTATTTTGGTGGAGAAAGACCCCAAACAAATGTCTGGGTAGAACCACCAGTGCACCGCAGGTCAGCTGAAAGACCTTCCCACATTAAATGGGACTCAAACCAACAAGATGAGAGGCTAAGCGGTCAGAGGAGTTGCATGTCGGCGACTTTACCACTTCGCCATGGTCGCCGCCCCCGAAAGCTTCTACTGTGAAGGCAAAATACAGCAATGCTCTACAGACTGAACTAATTGGTCTACTTCCATAGTATTAGCTATTCCACCAATGCTGTAATTTTGTGTCTTTCTTTAAGAAACCCTTATCAACTTGCTAATTATTTGAAGCTTTCATGAGGAGGGTATGTATTTTCAGAGTGAAGAATAATAAAGTAATAAGATAATTATGTGACTTGTTTTCTATAGGTAAGAGTTTAAGCCTAGATACAACAAGTAGCTAGAAACCTTTCTTGAATAATTTTTGGTTTATGTCGGAATTGACCTAACAAGGGTAGTAAGTGGGTAGCTACTGCCTCAACTCATCAAACCTATCAGCCAGAATAACCTAGCAACCAGAAGTTGGTATGTGTCTAAATGGTGAGGAATACTATCCTGGATAAACAAACATAGCTGGTGTTTCTATTCATCCACCACTTACAGAAGCAACAAAAACAACAAGCAATGACCCTAACTGTGTAGCTGTAAATATATCTCAACAACAAAAAGACAAGACCTACCCTGTGATGCAGGTGTATGTTCATGTGTCTGTGTGTGTGCCAATACACTCAGGGCATCAAGTCTATTCAGTTCTGTCAGGGCCTGGGTCAGACGAGATAATGTTCCTCCACTTTCCTGCAGAACAAGTTACAAAAGAAATATTGTTAAATGGACGTAGCAAGGAAATCCCTAGACTAACTTCTAGCCTAAAAAAATAATAACATGTTAATTTTGCAACCCTAGCTAAAAATAATAAGACTACTTTCAACATACAAAAAGTTTCTCTTTTTGTCCAAGTATTTTCTGCTTTATACCAATAAGAGATATATCAGTCCACTGATTCAGCCCACCCCATCAGTTGTTCAACCTTCAGTGACTCCATCATATTAAATTTTTAGTTATGGACTCAGTAAATACATCTTGTGGCTGTAAATGGTACCACCCAGTAACTGTATCTTACATCATAATTAAGGGAATTGAATGAAGCTGTCATCATTAAATGTTTTACCAACTAAACTCTCCTGTGTGGTATCTCACAATCCTTAGAATATTAAATGTCTGAACATTTAAACAGTCCTGTGTGGTATAGTTCAACCTCAGAATATTAAATGTTTGAACATCTAAACCCTCCTGTGTGGTATAGTTCAACCTCAGAATATTAAATGTTTGAACATCTAAACCCTCCTGTGTGGTATAGCTCAACCTCAGAATATTAAATGTTTGAACATCTAAACCCTCCTGTGTGGTATAGCTCAACCTCAGAATATTAAATGTTTGAACATTTAAACAGTTCTGTGTGGTATATCACAACCTCAGAATATTAAATGTTTGAACATCTAAACCCTCCTGTGTGGTATAGCTCAACCTCAGAATATTAAATGTTTGAACATCTAAACCCTCCTGTGTGGTATAGCTCAACCTCAGAATATTAAATGTTTGAACATTTAAACAGTTCTGTGTGGTATATCACAACCTAAGAATATTAAATGTTTGAACATCTAAACCCTCCTGTGTGGTATAGTTCAACCTCAGAATATTAAATGTTTGAACATCTAAACCCTCCTGTGTGGTATATCACAGCCTCAGAATATTAAATGTTTGAACATTTAAACAGTCCTGTGTGGTATATCACAGCCTCAGAATATTAAATATTTGAACATCTAAACCCTCCTGTGTGGTATATCACAACCTCAGAATATTAAATGTTTGAACATCTAAACCCTCCTGTGTCATATATCACAACCTCAGAATATTAAATGTTTGAACATTTAAACAGTCCTGTGTGGTATATCACAGCCTCAGAATATTAAATGTTTGAACATCTAAACCCTCCTGTGTGGTATAGTTCAACCTCAGAATATTAAATGTTTGAACATCTAAACCCTTCTGTGTGGTATATCACAGCCTCAGAATATTAAATGTTTGAACATTTAAACAGTCCTGTGTGGTATATCACAGCCTCAGAATATTAAATATTTGAACATCTAAACCCTCCTGTGTGGTATATCACAGCCTCAGAATATTAAATATTTGAACATCTAAACCCTCCTGTGTGGTATATCACAACCTCAGAATATTAAATGTTTGAACATCTAAACTCTCCTGTGTGGTATATCAACCTCAGAATATTAAATGTTTTAACATTTAAACAGTCCTGTGTGGTATATCACAACCTCAGAATATTAAATGTTTGAACATCTAAACCCACCTGTGTGGTATATCACAACCTCAGAATATTAAATGTTTGAACATTTAAACAGTCCTGTGTGGTATATCACAACCTCAGAATATTAAATGTCTGAACATTTTAACAGTCCTGTGTGGTATATCACAACCTAAGAATATTAAATGTTTGAACATCTAAACCCTCCTGTGTGGTATATCACAACCTCAGAACATTAAATGTTTGAACATCTAAACACTCTTCAATGTGGTTCATCACAACCTCAATGACATTAAACGTTTGAACATCTAAACTCTCCCTCTTGGTGTATCTAAACCTCACGACTTACAAGATTTATTGTTTATTATGACATTCAGGCCAAAATTACCTCGAAGTATGTCAACAACAATCGTGTTGGGCTGTTCTTTCCCAACTGTCCATCCACAAGGTTCTTGAGGCCTAGTTTCTCAGCCAGGGCTAACCAATCCTGACCTTCCTTACTTGGATCCAACAGCTCTGAAAGCTCCAGTCTGGTTGGATAATCCAGTTTTTCAAGGTCGCTTGCTGTAATTAAAAAAAAAAAGTTATTGACTGAAACATAAAATAAGTAAAATAAATAGGGATAACAAAGGTTAGTTTATTTACATTTCCTAGTTTCAAATTTGAACCAGTTTATCATATGTAATTATAATATACAGAATGGATAACATTTATATTTATTCTCTTCATTAAGACTCGTCAAAACCACTAGATAAGTGATGTGCAACGACCCTCCCTTTAATCTGCTAATTACTGTGTGATTGACAGGACAATGGGTCAGAGTGACCTCTAGGTGTTAAGCAAAGCCCATTGTCCCGACATTCGTGTCATGGTTAACTCAACTTGGTTCTGCTTTGCTGTAGTATGCTAAATTTCCGTGAAAAATGTATGCCAGAGTGTATAGACATGGGGTTATGTTCAAACATTATTTTATATTCACAGGAAAGACCTGTACATTTTTATCATTTATAATTCAACAATACTTTAGCTACATATATTTGCACAAAGCTGTGTAACAATGATTGTTTGTGTTTTTTTTTGATAATTCACATCGACACAATTATGGTCATATTGGCGACGTCCAGCTTATTAGTCGTGGAGGAAACCCAGACTTATATCTAGGTAGAACCACCGGCGCACCGCAGGTTAGCTGGAAAACCTCCCCACATGGAAGTTCTCGCCCTGACCAGGACTCAAACCCAAGTGGTGAGGGGCTAAGGAGTTTCAAGTCAGCGACTCTAACCGCTTGGTCACAGGTGCCCCCGTGTAACAATGATCAATTGCCATGACTGCTCAAGCCTTTTCATACATTTGAACTTTTTATGCAGCCAAAGTGGGAGATTTTTACTTTCAAAGTGGGAGATTTGTTATTTTTATATAAACAAACAACAAAGTGAAAAAATGTACAACATCCCTCATTTTCAAATAATTTTGAACCTTAAAAGCGGGAGTCTCCCTTCAAAAGTGTGAGAGATTACATGTAGGCCTTTGCAGTTGAATATACAGTATATAACTAACTCAAGTCCTACTACATACCTAAACTGCCAATGCCGCTTTCAGTCCTATTGGACATTGTTAGGGATGCGAGACTGTCTGCTGTCTGTTTGACCGCATCTTCTTGTAGGCGCGAATAAGGTTCACCATTTAGTATTCGCAGGATCTAGAGCACAATGAGATCAGGGAAAAATTATAATCAGTCCATTATGAAAATAAAGTGGTAAAAACACGATATCTTGGGTATTTCCAAAACTTGTGAAAGTTCAACTTGGGTATTTATTAAACTTGTATGTTCATAACTGGGCATTTTTAAAGACTGGAGATTTTCATAACTAAGTCTTGGGAAAATTAAAAACTGTGGGAAATTTAAAAATTCAAACTGTTGAACATAGGAATATTTGGTTTCATGTTTTTTGTTACATTGCACCGATACAATTATGGTCATATTGGAGACGTCCAGCTAATTATTGGTAGAGGGAGTCACCAGACTTATGTCTGGATAGACCCACCGGCGCACCGCCGGTTAGCTAGAAAACCTCCCGACATAAAAATTATCACCCTGACTGGGACTCGAACCCCGCTGTGACGGGCTGAGGAGTTTCATGTAAGCGATTCTAACCACTTAGCCATGGGCACACCCATATTTGGTTTCACTGAGTTTTCTATTTCAATATAATCACAGCTGCATATTCATTCACTTTAATCAACTTACCTTTTCATTGTTGCTTGCAAAATCTGCTGGTGTAAGCCCCTTATGTCTATGTGAGCCATATCTGTTGTTGTTTTTGTCCCCTCTACCGTGTTTCCGGCCAGTTTTTTCAGCTCCAGTTGGTTTCTCTGTAGAATCGTCTTTGTCTGTATCATCAGCATCTTTGTCATCCTTATCACCATCATCAACACTGTCATCTTTAGCTGACCCAACTGTGACGGTGTCAGCATCTTGCTGACCAGTTTCTGTCTTCTCCACTGTCACCTCCTCCTCTTCTTCCTCCTCCCTCTCTGCTATCTCAACACACTCCTCAATGTCCTCATTTTCCACATTCGGATCAGCGCCACCTGCCATCAGTAGCGCCACCATGCCAACATTGCCACGCCCACATGCAATGTGAAGTGGTGTGTTGCCATCAAACCTCTTGCCATTTACATTGGCACCAGCCTGAAACGAATCATTGTTGTTGTTGCTTATATTTTATTTTTGCCATGTGATTGTTTATTATATATACATCATACAGTCTATTTTCCTTTCGATTTAGTCTTCATTTGCTAAATAAATGCATTTGTAAAACAAATGTTATAATATTCCCATGAAATCTTTCTAAATTTATTTTTCTATTTGTTTCTACATTGCTTCCACATTCATTATGTTTATACCTTAATTTTCTATTTATAAGGGTCAAAATGTTTTGTAATGTTTGTTTGTTTATTGGGTTTATCATCCCACCAACAGTATTTCAGTTATCTGGAGACGGTGTCCACTTGAAGCAGATATAGTGCTGCCTTCACTGTGTATAGCATACCGTGAACACCTGGCATGATACCACACCCGGTCACATTATCCTGACACCGGGCCAACCAGTCGTGGAACTACCCTTATATTTGCTTGAGCGTTAGCAAGGGAGCTATACCACTACCATTTTTAACGACTTTGGTATGTTGTGGCCCGGGATCGAAACCGGGGCCTACTGTACCTGGAGCCGACGCTCTACCGATTGCGCTACCAGGTCCGGTTGTTTTGTAATGTACATGCAGCAACTTATTGATCTATGTACACTTTCTTTGACAACTGTTTTTCCTAAGCATTCCACTATGTTCCTGTATTTACCTGCAGAATCAAGTAGGCAGCGATGGAGAGTTCATCTACCTCCACGGCATGATGCAGTGGGCTGCGACCACACTTGCCGTCTGGCAGATTGACGTCTGCTCTACCATAGACGAGGATCTTCATTGCAGATAGGTTGCCATTAAGAGCCGCAAGATGGCATGGTGTGAATCCTAGAAAAGGATGAGAAAAAAATGTTTCAATATTGTTTATGCAACAATTTTTATAAACTAAAATGTCAACCAAATTTCAGGATCGAAAAAAAACAACAACAAGTAATTGTAAAGTGAAAAAAAGGTAAGATGTTATACTATTACATTTGACCTTTTTATCAATTAGAATAACTTAAACACATTAAGTAAACTGCAATATTCGGCTGAACGAGCAGTAGCTTGAAAGTTGGCTATAACTTGGTTTTACCTATTATGTAAGTAAAGTTCAACACTACCAAATTTACGTTTTTAAATTGTTGGCTCATGTTACTGTTACTGACTCTCAGTAGTCATGGTGATACTGGGACTTCCAGTATGAATCAATCTGAGCCAGTTCTATGAGACTCAGCAGCATTCAGCAACAGCTACCAAGATGGCCTGCTCATATAACCATTCCCGGTGTGATGTTGTAAAGGATCAGATCATTTATGATTATGTTTATTGGGTTAATCATCAGTGTCCACTTGAAGCAGATATAGTGCTGCCTTCAGTGTGTATAGCATGCCATGAACACCTGGCATGATGCCACACCCAGTCAAATTATTCCAACATGGGCCAACCAGTCGTAGAACAACACATATATTTGTTTGAGTGTTAGCTCGGGAGCTATACCACAACCATTTTTAATGACTTTTGTATGTCGTGGCCTGGGTTCGAACCCGGGGCCTCCAGTACCGAGAGCCGATTGCACTACCATGTCTGGTCTTCACATCATTTAAAAATATTACCTTAAATATTCAGAAACAGACTTGTCATAAAACTGAAAATAACATATTTGAGTGGAAGCAGCTTCATAATCTTGGTTCCAGAACTCTTAATCAACCATGGACATTTGTTTAAAAAAGATATGTTCCCTTTCATGCTGTATACTTGGTGACATATTTCAGCTTGAGCCTCAGTATCATCTACTACCTACCATCATAGCAGCGCAAATTCAGCTCAGGGAAGGGGTTTCTCTGCGTGCAGTCGGGCCGCAAGAACTTGACAAGGTTGCGCAGGCAATCATCACAGCCATACAGGACGGCCAGGTGTGCTGGCGTGTAACCATTCCGGTCTACGAGGGTTGAGTCTGCTCCAGCACGTACAAGTAGGTCAACCGCATACGGCTGATTGGTCAGGACAGCCAAGTGTAACGGGGTCTGTGAAAAGAGACACACAGGTAAACACAGGATGAAAGTGCTCTACAATTGTTATTGTACATATTATTGTTGTTTATTGGGTTTATGTCTGATCAGCTGTATTTCAATTATCTGGAGACAGTGTCCACTTGAAGCTGATATAGTGCTACCTTCACTGTGTATAGCATGCCGTGAACACCTGGCATGATACCACACCCAGTCACATTATCCTGACACCAAGCCAACCAGTCATGGAACTACCCTTATATTTGCTTGAGCATTAGCATGGGAGCTATACCACTACCATTTTTAATGACTTTGGTATGTCGCTATCCGGAATTGAACCAGGGGCCTCCTGTACCTGGAGCCAACGCTCTATCGAAATGAAATAATTCAAACTAATTCAAACATGTCAATGATTAAACAAACCTGGTAATAAAGCAAAACAATAAAGATATGACTTCATTATTTAATAATTATTTAATGTTGACTTATATATAGTGATCAAGTTGTCAGGAGTATTTCTTATTTATTCTTATTGTATTTTATAATTAAAAAAACTACATACAACATGAAAACTTATTGTAGAAATGTTAAGATACCTGATGGTGGAAGTTGTAGGCATTGATTCTACTGTAGGAGTCAGGTAGCGCCACCATGACATCTAGGATGTTCTGGAACACTTCGTAACGCTGGTTGATCAGGGCTGTGTGAAGCGGCCTGGGATGAATAGACAGACAGGCGGACATTAGCTCAGACTTAACATTGGGTACACCACACATAATTAAACACTGATTGTTGCTACAGTACCGAGGACTCTGCTGAACATTTTTACAACTGGTACTACGGTAACTACTTCAGGCTAGAAGAAGTTGATAAAGAAAATCAAATTCAGTGGAAAAAATGTATTAATAAAATGCTGTGAACTGATAAAAAATGTAGACCTCTGTTATCTATGTTAACCTGAGGTTATCAAAATAACAGTTCCGGTGCAGGTTCAATAGTATTTTTTATTCCACGTCAAGATTGGTTTTAAACAAAATGGTATATATATAAACAAGTCAATAGTTATTATAAATGTAGGTCATATAAAGCCAACATCAAATTTACAATAAAACCTCACTAGAAATAACGAATAAACAAACCAAACCGGGCAGCAGTTATTAAAGTACTGGTATACAAGATTTAAAAACTTAAATCTCTAGCAAAACATATGCTTACTGGTCGAAGACCTAGCCCAATGTGAAGTTTAATTAAGATGTTAGTTCTGAGACTGAAAAGAAGTATGCGATTTGGCTGGTTATCGAACTTGGTCGAGATATTATGCCCATAAATATTGTCCCCAAGTTCCATGAAGATCAGGCAACTGAAGATCAGGCAAGAACTGTTAGAGAGCGGACATCGCTGTGGACGCTGCCCACCTGCCATCGGAGTTCCCATAATACGACCGTCTTTGAAAATGATTCCAAAATATCTTTTAATGATGTTGATGTTTTATGTGAGCTTTAACCGAGGGAACTACAATTACCATGACACCAGCCAAGCCCATAGATAAGAAATTGGCCAATCAGCAAAGAGATTAGCTAATGCTGCCAGCTGCTATGACAACCTAGGCCTAGCGATAATGCACATAAAGCTTACGATCTTTAGCTAAAATCATAAGATTAGATCATATCAATGGTGTCTGTGTGATTCAGATAATCAAGATCTAGGTAGACCTATTAGTCATGCTAGATTTATTTTGTTCTGTATTGTATTTTGGGTTTTACGGCATACCGACACTGAATATTTTTTATTTTAATTATAATAGACTATAATCAAGTTAAAATTAAAATACAGGACTCCCTATAAGCCACTGAATATGATAAAAAAGATGGGAATGACATGTTTACTTGCATTTAGGTTCATACCATTTCTTTTTAAATGTGGTATCCGACAGTTTAGACAAAAATATTTTTTTTCAAATAACCAAATAAGTCATTGCTACCTGAAAGGTCTTGCAAAATGCTGCTCATTGATGCCCTAGATCAGTGTGAACAGTGAAACATAAATCTCCATTCCTCATTGCAAACAGGCATTTCCTATCTGAGCCACACAGCAAAGATAGCTATTTTCTAACTAAGAAAACCATGTGACAACTCTTTTTTGAGGTTATATTAGGTAATCCTCCTTGATGTCAATATCTATTTTTAACAGAGACCAGACCAGTATCGTGCTTTTTTATAGATTTGGAATGAAAGAACTTAAAAAAGTGTTTTTATCGCGATTTCTACTGTCTAAAAATATAGGTAGTGTTCAAAACCGTTTTTACTTTTAATAGAGCATGAGTTTATGTAGAAATCATGCTAGATTCGCCAAAGCAGTGGTACGGTATTGTTACATGATTTTGATATAGTCAAATACCACCTTTAAGATACTTGTGTAGCTATTATTAAATTGCTTACGTAATAAATTTTACAGAGGTTACGCGTTTATACCTATTTAGTGGATGTTTGAAGTGTCAACACCTTCACACTTCCTTCTTCGTAAACGTCTCTTGTGATATTTGTCGCTCCTATAATCTAGTTAGGATTAGCTTAATTGAAGCGTTGCCTGCAATGGCGATTTACACCTAATACTATACGAAGTTAAATAAAATGTAGTAAAAATATAATAAAGATCTTATCCATGCAGGGACGGAATACGATGGAAGAAAAAAGTAACGCTGTACTTAAAGGTGTAATAATTATCAAATGCCCCAAAAATATTACTTCAAGGAAGCTTTTTTTTTCAATGGGGATTTTTTTAACATTAACGTAAATGTGAACTTTTTCTAAGGCCATTGTGGATGCCAATTGATATTTTCATATAAACAGAGAAGGAAGTTATCTGTTTCTAAGTAAGGAGATTTCTGAAAATGTGTAAAACAAATAAATTTGAACATTAAAGTCAGAGTCTCCTTCAAAAGTGGCAGAGTTCACATGTATGCATTAAACAGTGCATGTTAAAGCATGTTAATTTCAGGAGTATACTTTCTACCCTGCTCCATGCCGAGAAAACTTAATTGTTTATATTGAATCAATACCATAGATGTGTTTATAATAGACTGTTTTGATATGTTTACAAGATGGAATATATTTTCTGATTTTCTGATAAGTTATAAGAAAATAATTCATGAAATTTTTTATTACATAATGATAGGTGAACAGTATGTGGTCTTGCCTTTTCCTATTGCAAGAGCAATGTAAAGTCAGATCACTAAAAAGAAATTCTAGAGATAACTCACAGGTCACCATTGTTGTCCTGGACCGCCATCAGGTATCGCTGCACCATCAACAGGGCGCGCACATCGCCGGAGCCCGCATAATGATGGAGAGCCTGTGACATCTTCAACGCCAACATCATGTTACTGTCCATCTCGGTCTGAGCTGAAAGACAAACAAAACATTTGTGAGACAAACTGGTAACTAAACATACTCTTATCCTGCTAAGCATGAATGAGAGATATTTATGAATAGTCTCCCTTGAATAATCAGTGTAACAAATCATGTAAGACTGGACCTGGTAGCGCAATCGGTAGAGCATCGGCTCCAGGTACTGGAGGCCCCTGGTTCGATCCCGGGCCGCGACATACCAAAGTAGTTAAAAATGGTAGTGGTATAGCTCCCTCGCTAACGCTCAAGCAAATATAAGGGTAGTTCCACGACTGGTTGGCCCGGTGTCAGGATAATGTGACTGGGTGTATCATGCCAGGTGTTCATGGCATGCTATACACAGTGAAGGCAGCACTATATCTGCTTCAAGTCGACAACGTCTACAGATAATTGAAATACTGTTGGTGGGACGATAAACCCAATAAACAAACAAATCATGTAAGAGTGACATGTCCAATGTAACAAACCATGTAAGAGCTATGTGTTCAATGCAACAAATCATGTAAGAGCTATGTGTCCAATGCAACAAATCATGAAAGAGCTATATGTAACAAAAAGTGACATGTCCAATGTAACAAATCATGTAAGAGCTATGTGTCCAATGCAACAAATCATGTAATAGCTATGTGTCCAATGTAACAAATCATGTAATAGCTATGTGTTCAATGCAACAAATCATGTAAGAGCTATGTGTCCAATGCAACAAATCATGAAAGAGCTATATATAACAAAAAGTGACATGTCCAATGTAACAAACCATGTAAGAGTGACATGTCCAATGTCACAAACCATGTAAGAGTGACATATCCTATGCAACAAATCATGTAAAATCTATATGTTACAAAGAGTGACATATCCAATGCAACAAATCATGAAAAAGCTATATGTAACAGTGACATGTCCAATGCAACAAATCATTTAAGAACTAAATGTCCAATGTAACAAATCATGCAAGAGTTACATGTCCAATGCAACAAATCATGTAAGAGCTATGTGTCCAATGCAACAAATCATGTAAGAGCTATGTGTCCAATGCAACAAATCATGTAAGAGCTATATGTAACAAAAAGTGACATGTCCAATGTAACAAATCATGCAAGAGTTACATGTCCAATGCAACAAATCATGTAAGAGCTATGTGTCCAATGCAACAAATCATGTAAGAGCTATATGTCCAATGCAACAAATCATGTAAGAGCTATATGTAACAAAAAGTGACATGTCCAATGTAACAAATCATGTAAGAGCTATGTGTCCAATGCAACAAATCATGTAATAGCTATGTGTCCAATGCAACAAATCATGTAAGAGCTATATGCAACAAAAAGTGACATGTCCAATGTAACAAACCATGTAAGAGTGACATGTCCAATGTCACAAATCATGTAAGAGTGACATATCTTATGCAACAAATCATGTAAAAGCTATATGTAACAAAAGTGACATATCCAATGCAACAAATCATGTAAAATCTATATGTAACAAAGAGTGACATATCCAATGCAACAAATCATGAAAAAGCTATATGTAACAGTGACATGTCCAATGCAACAAATCATTTAAGAACTTAATGTTTAATGTAACAAATCATGCAAGAGTAACATGTCCAATGTAACCAATCATGTAAGAGCTATGTGTCCAATGCAACAAATCATGTAAGAGCTATGTGTCCAATGCAACAAATCATGTAAGAGTGACATGTCCAATGTAACAAATCATGTAAGAGTGACATGTCCAATGTCACAAATCATGTAAGACTGACATATCCTATGCAACAAATCATGTAAAAGCTATATGTAACAAAGAGTGACATATCCAATGCAACAAATCATGTAAAAGCTATATGTAACAAAGAGTGACATATCCAATGCAACAAATCATGTAAAAGCTATATGTAACAAAGAGTGACATATCCAATGCAACAAATCATGAAAAAGCTATATGTAACAGTGACATGTCCAATGCAACAAATCATTTAAGAACTAAATGTCCAATGTAACAAATCATGCAAGAGTTACATGTCCAATGTAACCAATCATGTAAGAGCTCCATGTCAAATGTAACAAAGTCATGTAACAGCACCAGGTCCAATGTAACACATCACTAAGAACTCCAGCCCTAATGTAACAAATAATGTTAAGCGCTATATGTCAATGTAACAAGTAAGTTATGTACAAGTAAGTCATGTACAAGTAAGTCATGTACAAGTAAGTCATGAACAAGTAAGTCATGAACAAGTAAGTCATGTACAAGTAAGTCATGAACAGGTAAGTCATGTACAGGTAAGTCATGTACAAGTAAGTCATGTACAAGTAAGTCATGTACAAGTAAGTCATGTACAAGTAAGTTATTTATAAGTAAGTTATGTACAAGTAAGTTATGTACAAGCAAGTTATGTACAAGTAAGTTATGTACAAGTAAGTTATGTACAAGTAAGTACAAGTAAGTTATGTACAAGTAAGTACAAGTAAGTTATGTAAGTTATGTACAAGTAAGTACAAGTAAGTTATGTACAAGTAAGTTATGTACAAGTAAGTACAAGTAAGTCATGTACAAGTAAGTCATGTACAAGTAAGTTATGTACAAGTAAAGTAAGTCATGTACAAGTAAGTCATGTATAAGTAAGTTATGTACAAGTAAGTTATGTACAAGTAAGTCATGTGCAAGTAAGTCATGTACAAGTAAGTCATGTACAAGTAAGTCATGTACAAGTAAATCATGTACAAGTAAGTCATGTATAAGTAAGTCATGTACAAGTAAGTCATGTACAAGTAAGTCATGTACAAGTAAGTCATGTACAAGTAAGTTATGTACAAGTAAGTACAAGTAAGTCATGTACAAGAAAGTCATGTACAAGTAAGTCATGTACAAGTAAGTCATATACAAGTAAGTTATGTACAAGTAAGTTATGTACAAGTAAGTCATGTACAAGTAAGTCATGTACAAGTAAGTTATGTACAAGTAAGTTATGTACAAGTAAGTTATGTACAAGTAAGTCATGTACAAGTAAGTCATGTACAAGTAAGTCATGTACAAGTAAGTTATGTACAAGTAAGTCATGTACAAGTAAGTCATGTACAAGTAAGTCATGTACAAGTAAGTTATGTACAAGTAAGTCATGTACAAGTAACATCTGACCAACACACTTGTCTTGTGAACACATGTCCTACACATCCAGCCAGATACCATCTAGATACACATATGAAACTAAAAGTACTTAAGGTCAGCATATATAATGCTGGATGGGGAAATCCCCACTATTTATACTGTACTGTATGATATATATTCCAAAAAGCACTCGGGTTGATGAAACATTCATGTTCTACATTACAATATGCTATTCAATACACCAGTGTTATGAAATGGAAGTTTACATCAAATTGACTCCAATTTTAGTTGTTTGTTTTTTCTTTCTTACTTTCCTATGAATAAATGTTCCTTATATTGTATTCTGCACTTTTAGAATTATGTTATTGCAAGCTGCTGTCATTCAGTTGCATTATTATATAACCTACTAACAGACACCTTTTTTTTTTTGGAAATTGCAATATTAATATGCATTAATTTTATTCATCAAAAATTCTCGTCCCAATTGGGATTCGAACCCATGAGGTGAGGGCATGTGGAGTCACAAAATGTTCATGAGCTAAGAAATCTATAATTGTAAATTAAATACTCTAATTAGCATTATTATATGTCATTATGACATACTGAGTAGTGAATTAGATTAATGTCAATTTTAAACTGATTAAATCAATGAACAAAGAACATGCCGTCCTGGTATACAAAACTAGGAATTCCCGAGCTGCAAACAAAGCTTAAATATAAGTTCCAACATAAATTAGTACTTACTTTCAAACATTACCTTAATTATGATCAAGACGTCACTAATCCAAATACAAGATAATACTCCCAACTCAAAGAAACTTTTGGTCATAAATGAGATAATATACTTCAGAAAATGAAAGTGGAAAATACTGTCTTTCTCAGAATAAAGCTGACAAATTCACAATGACTACTGTAATTTAAAAAAATGTTTTTAATCCAAAAATAAAAATGAAATGCTTATTAACAAGTCGCAAAAAGCCACACATTATAACTTATAACTCACATACACAAATAGCAACTTGAAGTGTATCCAGAAAGTTTCAGTTCTTTTTATGGAAAAGTATATTTTTACATGTCTGTGCTGCTCATTCAGTGGTTAAATAAACGTGTGGTGGAAGAATCTACACACATCAAAATGAACACGGACTCTGCCCTAACTCCTCCTCTTGTAAATGTTAAGTATTCTATAGTCTTGGCTCAGTAGGAGTACTTTGACCTTTTGTGAAGTGCAGAAGAATAAGCTCATGGGCAGAAGTACACTTCTGTCGATAATTTTGAACTTTAGTCAGTAAGAAGTTTTGCTAAAGTTCAGTATTTCACAACAAGCTCATAAGCATCCTTGAAATTACCAATAAAACTTTGGCTCACGACCTAGAATGATTTTGATTGGACTAAGTTATTAAGTTATTGTTTATTGGGTTTATCATCCCACTAACAGTATTTCAGTTATCTGGAGACAGTGTCCACTTGAAGCAGATATAGTGCTGCCTTCACTGTGTATAGCATGACATGAATACCTGGCATGATACTACACCCAGTTACATTAACGTGACACCAGGTCAACCAGTCGTGGAACTACCCTTATTTTTGCTTGAGCGTTAGCAAGGGAGCTATAACACTATACGACTTTGGTATGTTGCAGCCCGGGATCAAACCTGGGGCCTCCTGTACCTGAAGCCAGTGCTCTACCAAAGCACTACCAGGTCAGGTGTGCTCAAGTTAAAAAAAGATCAATATTTTAGGTCAATATTTTAGGTCAATTTGAGCAAAACCTTTTAAGAAAGAGGGAAATAAAGAATAACTTCTGTTCACAACATGCTATCAAGTAAAGATGTTAATAAAGTACATTTTATGTAATAATGTCAAAATACTTATTAAGTGCAATTTTTTACAACATCTGTCCATTTAAAAAACAGAGAGTTGTAACATTTCCCCTTTCTCTTAGTCAAACTTAAAATTGTGGTAGATAATAAATATTCAAAACTGTTAATATTGTAACATGTAAATAATTAAAGAAAATGAATAAATGACATCACTGTTTTGTGGTCAAATGCATCACTAAACACAGTTTGTTCAAATGTTGTGTCTTTATACTTGGTTTTTATTCTGTTATAAACAGTTAAATTTAATATTAAAAGTATGTGTTCATTATTCTATTTATTAAGTGAATGGTAAATAAAATTGTTTCGTGTGTTATAATTTAATGAATAAAGCTGCGCTAATATTCTAAGTAATAATTTCTCAAAAGTTTCTCCGTATTTTTCTTTCATCAGACAAATGTGACATCCCTGATATACTGCATATAAACATCTTATCTGCTGTGCCTCTTGTCACATAATCCACACTTCCTCTTGATGCAGGACGTGAACAGACAAGCCTCGCCACATTTCTCCAATTACTGTTTATTATGTTGTAAATGAGCCGAACCTTAACAACTTTTATCAGGAGTACTGTATTATGTTTTTTTTGTTTTGTTTTTGTTTTTTAAGTACATTGCAGCAACCAATTACAATCATTACAGCAAAACCAAATGATTGGTTCATTTGTCCAACTTACAACCTATTTTGGTGGAGGAAGACCCCAGACAAATATTAGCTGGAAGAACTTCCCAGATTAAGTCCTTCACCCCAAACAGGACTCGAACCCACGCAGTGAGAGGCTAAGCAGTAAGAGGGAATGCTGTTATTTATTAATAAGCAAAGTAAAATATCAGTTATTAGGTATCAACAACATGCAAAGGAAACCAGTTTACCTGTACAGGTAGAAACTAGACAGGAAAAGGTCCTGATCCTTATTTTATATGTAACTGTTTTTTAGGGATGGGATTTTTTGGCATGTTTGCCGATACTGTGCAGCAACATTTCTATCATTATAGCACAGGGGCACTTATGAGGTGCCCAGGGACTGAACCTGTCCTATTAAACTGACACCGACAAGTCAGGCGTAATGCTGTCCCCTTAGCCCAGAGCATTAGGAGGGAAGCCACTGCTACCGTCTTTGGTTTGACCCGGCCCGAGTTTTGAACCCTTGACCTCTTGATCCGCAAGGCGACCCTTTACCAATTGAGCTATTGTGGCCGGTGACAGTTTTTTTAGCTGTTATTGGCGACGCGCTGGAGCGCAATGCCTAAATTGTGGAATGCCCACTGAACTTTGCACATTGGGAAAGTTTGTTTTGCTGACTTTCTAAACCTGATCAATACAGGTACTAATTAGATAAATGGTGTTCTATTTTATGTTGTCATTTTAATATTTATTTTTGTTTGGCTGTAACTTTCAAAATAACTTTGAAAATAAACAATAAGATACTAAAAAAACACATACTATGATCGAGAAAAATATATCAGAACAATACTTATTTGTGTAATGTGAGGCTGCTGCACATGTGCATTTTCTGCTTGTACACTTTAGTTTTATAGTTTATAATAATAATTTTGCATTTTTCTACATATGTAACATCTTAGAAAAATAAATCATTAAATGGTGTCGGGTTTTGCTTTTTATTTTGTTTTAAACCAATCTATGGTCTTATTTATGGCCATAAATAATAAGATTAACACTTTTATTGTCTTTTTATAAATTCTACGTAGTAATGTTAACAAATATCAATCAAATACATTCTAATATGGAGTCCTAAACGTGGTCTAAATCAAACAGACAGCATAAGTTTCCCTAATCAATTGGCTTAACTCGGCAAAGAAAGCAAAGAAAGGTATTAACATACCTGTCTGTTTCTTGGGTCAGCAAAAAAATAAGCAAATCACAGCCCTTTTATACCCCTAGACAGGTCCAGTACACAGATATACACAGTGTGCAGCATGAAATTCTCCTTAAACAGGATTGACACTATGGATGGCTGAGCCATGACTGTCCTAATACAGGTACAGGGTCATTCAAAGGTTACACAATTATATAAATGGGATGCGATTTGCCAGGCATTTTGCCGATACTGTGCAGCGACATTTTCATCATTATAGCACAGGGGCACTTATGAGGTGCCCAGGGACTGAACCTGGCCGATCCATTATACTGACATTGACGAGTCAGGTGTAATGCCGTCTCCTTAGCCCCGAGCTAACTTTAAAGTCTTTGGTTTGACCTGGCCGGGGTTTAAACCCGCAACCTACCGATCAGCAGGCCCACGCTCTACCACTTGAGCTATTGCAGTCGGTCTATATTAGAGTAAACAATAGGTAATGGTTCATATGTCCATATGGATGTTTTGTATTTGTTTTTTGTTTTTTAGATACATCGCAGTGACCATTGATGATAATTATAGTGACATCCAGCTGTTTTGGTGGAGGAAGATCCCAGACAAATGTCTAAGTAGAACCACCGGCGCACAGCAAGTCAGCTGGAAGACCTTCCCACATTAAGTCCTTCGCCCGAACGTGACTTAAACCCATGCAGTCAGAGAAGTTACAAATCTGTCACCGGCGCCCTCCATATGATTGACAACTGGTCGTAAATAATAAACCTGTGAGGTAAAATATCAAAATATGTATTTTTGCTACACATGAGCCAGATCAGTTTCAGCTTGGCAACATTAGAGTATAATATTGCCAAGCTGAAACTGATCTGCATGGGTTTAAGTCACATTCGGGCGAAGGATTTAATGTGGGAAGGTCTTCCAGCTGACTTGCTGTGTGCCGGTGGTTCTACTCAGACATTTGTCTGGAATCTAACCCCCAAATTTCAATGAAATATGTATTTCCTGTAAAAGTGGATTAGTCCATTATTGTGCATAGGGGTTCAAGACTTTTGCTTTCTTTTAATTCCACATGGTTTCAGCTTCCTTTTGACACCAAAAGATTAAGATTATCTCCAAAATAAGAAATTTAATGCCAAAACATAGCAACAGACTGTTACTAAAAAGAAAAAGTCCATGTCACACATTCTACTTCCGGACGGTATTTAGTGTAACCACCCCTCTAATCTCTGTGTATGCATGCAAAAAAAAATACTTTCACTAATTCTTGGGAAATAGAGTAGATCTGCACTACTCTTGTATGAGTCTCTATAAATATATAAAGTCTATTTTTCATGTTGTTGTTAGCAAACAAAGGGAGAATGGTGGATATGCATGGCCTATTTGCATACACAGCAGGATTTACAGCTAATACTTACAAGAATAAACTTTAAATGCATATAAAATGTCCCTTACCTTGATGCCAACCACTGGTGCACACATCTCTAAGAAAGAAACATCACCATACATAGATGTGTTCCTTCACTATGTTCCGCCATAAGGAATGATTACTCTTTTCAACAAAAGAAGGCCCTGGCAGGATAACTTCCTGTCAGATACTTTGTCTACTAATATCCTCCCCAAAACCTCCAGCAAATCCAAGAAGTCAATACAACATTGAGACCCTAGCCAGCCATCAGTAAACTAACCAATCAGTGTGCAGTAGACTGTGCTTCCTTGTTGACTGGGTTTTACCTTTACTTGATTTTTTCAAAGTTATAAAGTAATATCAATCCTTCAAACCAGTCTAATGATATAGATAACATTGAACACTGAGAATATAAATCACACAACCAAGGGCACACCAACAAAGCAGTTGACTACAAAACTCTTAATTCGTCAATGCATTAACACAGTTTTATATTTTATGATGCAATGTAGGGTTTGGTCAAGATAATGAAACTTAGAACATATTTCAACAATGCAAATTAAAAAAAACACAACATATATCTTTGAATTGTATTTAAATAACTTCATTGGTAAAATGTCACGCCAAGAAACAAAATTCATAGCTTTTTACAAAACTATATTTATTCATAATAACAGTTTCTGTTTTAATTGTTGTTCTGTATCAATTCATTGTTTTTGCATTCCAAATTTTGCATTACTTTTATACTTTTAATCATAATTAGGTGGGTGGGGTTGGGAGCAGTGAAAGCGTTGCTGACTTGTAACTCATCTGACTGGTCGCATTTCTCCCCATTCCCATCCCAGTAACACAATACAGGATTCAAGGAATCCTAACAAGGAAGTGGTCAGTCCAGCCAATGAGTCTACAGAGGTTGAAATAACAGCAGCCATGTCTGTCATATTGCCAGCAGGCAAGCTAGAACCTTTATTACCTTATATAAAGGTGGTATTCAATAGTTTGCTTATATCTGTTGCATGAAACAATACTTTTTTCTACATAAACTTATACTTTAATCTAAGCTAAGACTTATTGAGAAAAAAATCACCCTATTTTTTCCAAACCTATAAAAAGCATGATAGTGGTTTCTGCTAAAAACAGATATCGACATCACAGCAGATTACATGGATGACGATAGAACAGTGTCTCAAAAATAAGTCACATGGCTTGCTTAGTTTAAAATAGCTATCTCTGTAGCATGGCTCAGATAAGAAATTCTCATTTTCATCAAAATGCATAAAATTACAACAACACATTGTACTTTCCATCAAATTGCTCAAAATGACAACAAGACTATGAACTTTCTGTGGAATTGTTTGAAATGACATGTCAAATTGCTCAAAATGATAACAAGACTATGAACTTTCTGTGGATTGCTTGAAATGACAACAAGACTTTGTACATTTATTTCTGTCAAATTGCTTGACATGACAACAAGACTTTGTACATTTATTTCTGTCAAATTGCTTGAAATGACAACAAGACTTACTGTTTTCTGTTACACAGCTTGAAATAACAAGGCCTACTGCTTCCTGTCAAATTGCTTGAAATGACAGCAAGACTTAGTGCTTCCTGTCAAATTGCTTGAAATGTCAACAAGACTTAGTGCTTCCTGTCAAATTGCTTGAAATGACAACAAGACTTAGTACTTCCTGTAAAATTGCTTGAAATGACAACAAAACTTAGTGCTTCCTGACAAACTGCTTGAAATGTCAACAAGACTTAGTGCTTCCTGTCAAATTGCTTGAAATGACAACAAGACTTAGTGCTTCCTGTCAAGTTGCTTGAAATGACAACAAGAAAGTGCCTTTCTCTCACATTGCTTGAAATGACAATGATATGTAATTCTTTGTCAAATTGCTTGAAATGACACAAGGCTTAGTGCTTACTGTCAAATTGCTTGAAATGACAACAAGACTTGGTATTGTTTTTTTTAAATTCCTTGATAATTATAACAAGACTTAGTGCTCTCTGTCCTATTGCTTGAAATGACACAAGGTATAGTGCTTTCTGTCAAATTGCTTAATGACAACAAGACTTATTGCTTTGTCAAATTGCTTGAAATGACACAAGGCTTAGTGCTTTCTCTCACATAGCTTGAAATGACATCAAGACTCTGATTTCTGTCACATCGCTAGAAACAAAAACACTATATTTTAATATTACATAAACATGCATCGCAAGAAATCGAACTGGAATTTTAACACACAAATATCAGCTAAAAAAGCCTTTTTGACAGCTTATTAATTTAAGAAATTACCATTACATTTAATAAGCCCTAAAAAAAACATACAAAATTTTGTAAAGATACAAAACTTGCCATTAAGAAGATTTATTTTTTAAAATGAATGTTTAAAGATTCATGGCTACTTGCATTCCAGAATGTAAACCTTATTATTCAAAGTTTTTTCAAATATTAGTTACCTAAACAATAATACATGAAATGCAGCAAGTTCCCAAGTAATTGAACCTACAAGTATGTTCAATTATGCACTTATCCAGAAATGTCATATTTATTCAAAGTGACCTTGACCTGAGTAACCCCAAGACAAGTACTGACTTCCTGTTACACTGAAGTAGCTATATACATTATGTGGTAATAACTTCTCAAACTTTACTCATGACATTGATCAGAAATAACAAAAATAAAAAGGTAACAGTGACCTTGACTAGACTGCACCGAAAGCAATACCAAACTTCCTCTTCCTGTAACATATGAACCAACTAAATTTGGTAATTAAATACTGGTATGTCAATTCTGGCAATAGATATTTCCAGGTAACCCATGTTATTCACCCACCAGACAATGATCTTCTCATTAATATATTTTCATTTGACACATTCTTCTAAAATGTTCAAAAAAAATTATGACACAATTTTAGTATATGTGTTCAAATACCTTTTTTTTATTATTTTCAGTATAAAATCTGGTAAAAAGGAAACATGTTGTGAATTTTTCAGTATTCAATTTTTCATTTTTAAATCTGGTAAAAAAGGATGCATGTTGTGAATTTTTAAGTATTTAATTCTTCAGTATTAAATCTTGTAAAAAGGATATATGTTGTGATTTTTTACTTCATAAATAGGCCATTAAATTGTTATTTATACATGGGTTATCAAATGATGCTTTATGCTTAAAGAAACACAAAAGACATAAAAGTACAATTATATGAGGGCTGATCCAGAATATTGCAGAAATAAAAATTACCACAAATCTTAAGTATTTAACCTAAATGTAGATATTATATTAACAAGAACAGTAACACTCTTAAAACTGTTGCCATAGTTACCCATGTTTTAGTGTTTGGGGCAACCAAAACAAAAAATTAAATGTTAATGTTCACAAAAGACACATAATGAATTGCCTTCTTTGTTGGAATAACAAACTCTAAAATCATGAGTTTCATTTCACTTAATTGCATAACACATAAAGTTAATTGCATAACATATACACTGTTTTAGATCATTTTGTTTTACCCATTTAACAATTGTTAAACATTGGACAATTGTCATTGCTGGAGTGCGAAACCTGTATATGGAATGCTCACTGAAATTTGCACATGGTGAAAATATGTTTTGCAGACTTGTACAACCCTGATAAAATACAGGTCCTAATTTGGTAAACGGCATTCTTTTTATTATTAATTTATATGTATTTTATATTTGTTTTTGTGTGCCTGTAACTTTCACACAAATATGGCAGAAAAACAAGACAATTTGGTTAATTTTTTCTTATCTTTAAAATGTCTTAACCTTGGAGTAATTGTACATGGATTCTCGGTATGCCCTTACACATGTCATACTTACATGTATGTCAGTAGCTAGAAATGCTTCTCTATATGTCCTTCGATGTTCAGACAACATGTCACTAGCCAAATATTGCTTGTAATATGCTTGAGGTATTCTCGAGAAAGAGGTTAAGGTTATGGAATTGGGATTGGAGGGTTCCAAATTCAAACCCTAGACCCATTAAGTTTTTTTAACAGATCTTATTTCGATTTGGATTATCATAAATAAACACTCTACACACAAAGAAAACATTTTTATCATGCTTGAAGTACTCTTTGCCAAATGGTTTAAGTTATGGGACTGTGGGGTTTTGGCCTGATACTCAAGACCCGATATGAGATTTTAGTCCTTGCCCAATTCATAATTTTCTTGGAACATTTTGCATAAACAGAATATATTCAGACTAAAAATTACTTTTGCAACCCCTTCCTTACCACATATGTGCAAAGTAGCAGCATTCACCTTGGATAATATTGAAAACTTGCTTTTCATAATAAGTCATTTTGATATTTTGTTCTTATATTGAGTGACAAACTACCTTTCACTTAACAGCAACTTTTGTTAAGTTATATTTTTAGCGTCAGTTCAATGTGTAAATTATTAATCACATAAGCACAAAATTGCGTAATAACTTTGCTTTGTAACAACATTATTTTCATCCGTAATAACTTTGCTTTGTAACAACATTATTTTCATCCGTAATTACTTTGCTTTGTAACAACATTATTTTCATCCGTAATAACTTTGCTTTGTAACAACATTATTTTCATCAGGATCAATTACACGCCAGGTCATTCTGTTTACTGTTTTTCTAAGTTTTTGTCTTCATCTATTCCACTTTAAAATGGGTGAATTCAGTTAATTTTAGGAAAAACACTAAACTTTGTTCTCTGTGCACATAAAGTAGATTAAAAAAATGTTTCCAAGCAAAACAACATTGATTATAAACAATAAGATACTGAGAAAGAAAAAAACCCACATACTATATTCCTGAAAATTACTACCCGAACAATAATGATATATGTAATATAAGGCCTATGCACACATGCATTTTCTGCTTGTACATTTTAGTTTTATAGTTAATTTTAATAATTTTGCAATGTTTTTCTTCTATATATGGACCATCTTGAAAAAAACATATTCAATGGTGTCAGGGTATTCTTTATATATATATTTTTTTTGTTTTAAACCATTCTATGGTCTCAGGATTATATATTATACATACTTTTTTTCTGGTGATTTATAGTTACTAAAAACCTTGAAATAAAAACCATAAATTTTCAAATATGTCTTTGTTACTTACTCCGATAACCTGTTCCAGTTTTTGTGTCACCTTTGACGCTTCTGCTTTCACCAATTGCTGATAAACATCATATTTTCAGGGAAAAAAATCACCATATATTGATAAAGTAATTCGACCAATCTGTTAATTTTTCCCTCAAAATAAGCGTACTATGCACAATGTACTAACCAGCTACAAAAAAATGGCCCCTGAGACCTGTGCAGTTATTTCATGTGATTTTCAATAATAGAAAAAAAGGGGTCAAGAACAGTGTCTTCTTGGATTCCTTTATAATTATTATGCTGCATTTCATTTTGGAAAAGTCGCCTCATAATAGTAATATCTAGCCTTCTGGCAATTTCACCTGACAGTAGGTGACTTCAATTATTATAAAGTAAAGCTTTTTTAAAAAATATTCAGATTAAGTAAATTTGACTAAGATTTCAAAGTAAGGAAATGAAAATTAATTATTTAAAATCTACAAGTTTTCCATGATGTTGATGCATTTATAGCCAATACCAAGCCAAATGCAGTGTGGTATGTGTTATTCCTATATTTCCTACAAATGTCACTATTTTACAACCCTTTCTTTTTTGCATGATTTTACTCAACGATTCAATTCTGACATTAACGGAAAATAAGATACCACTAATAACAAACCTTTTACCAGATTGGTCTGCAAACTTCTGGATCTGCCCTCGTATTATATCACAAATGCACATACATGACAATAACTGTTAACAATGCAAATAAGAAAAAAATAAACGCAGTAAAAATTCCCCTTCAACATGTCTTGTTGATTGTGAGATGCACGGTGCACGGATGGGGAAGTCCCAAAGATATTTTGATAATAGTATCTAACAACAAACAAGTGGCTATTGACACACAGTTGGAGATGAAGATAGTGATTTGGATGGTGGTGGTTGAAGTGATGATGTTTGTTTTTTTGGTTTATCTTCCTACTTTAAGCTTTTTTGAGATAATATCCAATTAAAGGGGGTACCAATGCATGTAACAAGATTTTGTCCACGGTTTCTGGAAATTTGGGCATAATTTCTGCATAAACCCATACTATAGTCAAAGTAAAGATGATTTTGAAGCCTACCTTTATCATAAGACAATACAAACTGCGAAAAAATCACTCCAAATGTTCATACTTTCCAAATCTATAAACAAACACTATAATGTCCTCTGCAAATAAATAGGTATCGCTGTTAGAGCAGACTACCCGAAGGGTGATATAACGCGATTTCAAAAGTAAGTTGTCCTAGTTGGTTTTCCTTGTTTAAAAATAGCCATCTCTACAGTGTGGCTCAGACAGGAAATACCTGCAATGACAGAGGATTTATGCTTCACATTTCACACAGATCTATGCATCAATGAATGGGATTTTGCAGGACCTTTTAAGGTAACAATGACTTATTTGGTAATTTTAGAAACAAAATATTCTGTCCAAACAGTCATATACCCCTTTTCAAGCAGGTACACGCCATAAATGCCTGGTACCCAGTCACAATACTTTGACTTTGGATCAGTCACGCGAATCCTTTTTATTTCCTCGAAAACAAGCAAGAGAGCTATACAGCTACCATTTTGATGACTGAGCTATACAGCTACCTTTTTAATGACCCAGCTATACATCTACCATTTTTTATGACCCAGCTATATAGCAACCATTTTTTATCACCTAGCTATTCAGCTACCATTTTTATGACCTAGCTATATAGCTACCATTTTTTATGACCTAGCTATACAGCTACCATTTTCTATGACCTATCTATACAGCTACCATTTTTTATCACCTAGCTATTCAGCTATCATTTTTTATGACCTAGCTATACAGCTACCATTTTCTATGACCTATCTATACAGCTACCATTTTTTATCACCTAGCTATTCAGCTACCATTTTTTATGACCTAGCTATACAGCTACCATTTTTATGACCTAACTATACAGCTACCATTTTTTATGACCTAGCTATTCAGCTACCATTTTTTATCACCTAGCTATTCAGCTACCATTTTTTATGACCTAGCTTTACAGCTACCATTTTTATGACCTAACTATACAGCTACCTTTTTTATGACCTAGCTATACAGCTACCATTGTTTATGACCTAGCTATACAGCTACCTTTTTTATGACCTAGCTTTACAGCTACCATTTTTATGACCTAACTATACAGCTACCTTTTTTATGACCTAGCTTTACAGCTACCATTTTTATGACCTAACTATACAGCTATCTTTTTTATGACCTAGCTATTCAGCTACCATTTTTTATGACCTAGCTATTCAGCTACCATTTTTATGACCTATCTATACAGCTACCATTTTTTATCACCTAGCTATTCAGCTTCCATTTTTTATGACCTAGCTATTCAGCTACCATTTTTTATGACCTAGCTTTACCCCAGCTACCATTTTTTTATGACCTAACTATACAGCTACCTTTTTTATGACCTAGCTATACAGCTACCATTTTTATGACCTAGCTATACAGCTACCATGTTTATGACCTAACTATACAGCTACCTTTTATGACCTAGCTATATAGCTACCTTTTTATGACCCAGCTATTCAGCAGTCCTTTTTTATGACCTAGCTATACAACTACATTTTTTATAACCTAGCTATACAGCTACCTTTTTTATGACCTAGCTATACAACTACAATTTTTATTACCTAGCTATACAGCTACTTTTTTTATGACCTAGCTATACAGCTACAATTTTTATGACCTAGCTATACAGCTACAATTTTTATGACCTAGCTATACAGCTACCTTTTTATGACCTAGCTATACAGCTACAATTTTTATGACCTAGCTATACAACTACAATTTTTATGACCTAGCTATACAACTACCTTTTATGACCTAGCTATACAGTTTTCACTTTTTTTATGACCTAGCTATACAGCTACCTTTTTTATGACCTAGCTATACAACTACAATTCTTATCACCTAGCTATACAGCTACCTTTTTTATGACCTAGCTATACAGCTACAATTTTTATGACCTAGCTATACAGCTACCTTTTTATGACCTAGCTATACAACTACCTTTTTATGACCTAGCTATACAGTTTTCACTTTTTTTTATGACCTAGCTATACAGTTTTCACTTTTTTTATGACCTAGCTATACAGCTACCTTTTTTTTTATGACTCAAGTCTCGGCCTGAGTTTGAACCCAGGACCTAGAGCTACAAATCTTGGCCAGAGTTTGAACCAACAATACCTGGCAACACCACTCTACCAGATCCACTGAGGTGGAAGATGATGATTATAGTGGTGATGTTATGATGATAGATGATGGTGATGATGAAGAAGAGGGGAAAGAGAAGAATGATAAAATATTAAAGTCGATGAAGTTATTGATAACCATCATCATGATGGTAATTAACGATATGTCAGGCTGTCAACCAATTGTTTGCCAAAATATAGAAATAAATATTTTATTTTTGTCTCCATAAAGGAATATAAGTGTTTCATTGGTGCAAGAATGGATGCAAAGTTTCTCTATGTTAGCTTTATGTATAAAAAAAGAACATTTGAATAAAAAAAAGTATAATTCTTTGATATTTCAACATGAAGGCAATTTTCCATAATATCATACTATGATAAAACTGCTAGAAATATTTTTTTTAAATTATTTTAATTGTTTTGAATTATTTATAACGGTCTTGACTCCTTTGAATAATCGAAGTTCACCTGAATTTGCCATTTTTCTACCAGAATAATTAATACCATGTAAAAGTAATTGCTCATGAAAGAGACTGTAACGTAATATTCTGGAATAGTTATATGATGATGATGATGATAATGGATGGTGGTGGTGGTGATGATGATGATGATGATGGTTATGATGATGTTGATTATGGTTATGATGATGATGATGATGATGATGATTGTGATTATGATGATGAAGTTAATTATGATGTTGGTGATGGTGATGGTTGTGATGACGTTGATTATGATGATGGTGATGATGATGGTGGTGACGATAATGATGTTGAGTATGATGATGATGTTGGTGATGGTAATGATGATGATTAAAAGATTACCTCGAAACCTTCTTCTGGTTCTAAAGGTTACAGTCCTTTTCTTAGCCAAAGGCCAATGTGTATTATCAAATTGCATCTTGATTTATAAGTACTTCACAACACAAGACAATTTTATTAACTGTTCCAATTGCAACTGAAGCCAATACACTTGACCAGAATCCAACACATCACAAATGAAAGATTTCTAGATCTGTATACCAATCTCTAAGAAACATGTCTATTTTCATTTTCAATGTTTTATTTTAAGGTCTATACTGCTAAGAATATGGAAAATGATGGAAAATGCACCATTTACTACGGTTAAAAACAATGTTAACCTATGCCTATAACAGACTGCAGCATTTAGTTTCTAAAAATCCCCTTTCCTAGCTAGGGATGTTTATATCAATGTTACACAATACAGGTTCTTTCACAAAGCTAAGCTAACCTCACTGGGGGAATTTAGCTTGCCCAGGAGGTGTACTACATATACCTAATCATCCATCAAAGTTGCTACCTGGAGTTAAGTTTTTTATAACTGACGCAGAACTTCATGCAAAGTCACAAGTCATTTTACATTCGACTCATCAGCAAAAAGTACAGAACCTGATCATGAAATTGTCAGGGGAGATGTTTGATCTCAATCAACACTTCATGCGTCAACTTGAACGACACAGCTTAGCAGGCTAGGAGTTAAAAATAGATCTACTGCCCAGCGACTCTGAAAAAAGTCTGTTTGCCACAAATGTGTGTCTTGTATAAACTGTATATACAAGGACACATGAAACTTCACACACAGAGTTTCACTGTTGTAAATTAATAGTCCAAGAATAAATAGGACAACAGAAACTTCTGTCCTTGCTTTAGATCACTTTCAGGTTATATAAATAGATGATATTTGTTTCTGGTGAAGGATGGATTATATTTCACTTAGCTGTCAGCAGGAAAGTATATTTATAGGCGGCAAAGTGAAAATCCCATTTTCGCTGACCATAAGCGGAATAAAATCCATCTTGCACCAGAATCTTAAACTTAGAAATTAAAGGTTGTATCCGACAATTTGGACTAAAGATTTTTGTTCTCAAGTAACCAATTCAGTGATTGTTACCTGAAAAGGTCCTGCAAATTGCTGTTTAATGATGCCCTAGATCTGTGTAAATAGTGAAGCATTAATCCACACTAGTTATTGCAAAGAGGTATTTCCTATCTGAGCCATGCTATCGAGATAGCTATTTTTAAACTAAGAAGACCATGTGATGGCTTACTTTCAAGAACAAGTTATATCGTCATCTGTGTTGTCAGCTCTAACGTCGATATCTATTTTTAGCGGAGATCACTATTATGCCTATTTTTAGATTTGGACAGAATGAATATTTAGAGAGCTTTTTGGTGCAGTATATAGTAGCTTGTAACAAAGGTAGTGTTCAAAATCATCTTTACTTAGACTAAAGTATGAGTTTATGCAGAAATTATGCCAAAATTCCCCAAAACTGGAAATTTATAGCATTTGATGTGGTCAAACTGTCGGATAACCCTCTTTAATTTAGAACATTAAACAAATTATGTAAATTTTCAAAATCCCCATTTGGAACCCCATTCTCTGCCTACGAAACTCTAATACAACCTATTAACTTTGAAAACATAGCTAATAAATCTGGTTATTTTCTGATCTTTTCCACAAATAAAATGCAAAAAGCAAATATTAACATTCTCAAGTACTGGAAATATGGAGGTCGGCAAGTACAGAAATTCATTTATTTTCTAATACCCTGGGAAGTAGAAAAAGGTCAAGTAACATTTTTTTTTAAGTAATGTGGCCACAATTTTTCACCTTGTTAAAAATAAAAAAAATCAGCAAGATAATGACTGTGCAGTGATATGATGATATAAACTTTGGTCAAACTGCGATCTTGTAAAAATGTTACCGTTTATTTACTCACATGGCTATCTGAATAGACGTGAGGCTTATGAACAGGAATTCGGAAAAGAGCTTCTAAAAATTGTAAAAGTCCTTTTTAATTTCACATATAAATTCTTATGTTTCACTGCTTAAAAAGTAATATGTCATGGTACAGTTGGTTTAACTAAGGTCAAAACAACTTTAAATCAAACTGTCTCGATACTGTTTGTGTTTTTCAAAATGATAAGAGTAAATACAGGATCTGACATGAGTTGTCATTTAATACAAACAGTTCATTAAACAGGTTCAGGGAGTTCAGGAAAAGAAATAGCAAGTGAGCCTATGGCGAGATTACTGTATTTTTTCATAGACGAGTGTCGGATTCTTTTTATTACATTATTTTAGTCGCCAATATACGATATTACGAAATTTTAACAGCAATACTTGACGAAATAGTGGTAGTAGATGATTTGCATTATAATGACGCAGTTTCAATGTCATAATCAAAAAGCTTTACTACAGCTATATTTAGGTTTTTACTAGTGTTGCGAAATTGGTTGCAAATCATAATTGATCATCGGTTTGAATCAGTTGCCACTTCTGTTGCGATTTCACCGATTATAATCTGTTTATTAATCTATGCAGTGCTACGTTCACAGATGGTTTTTGATTAGTAGCTTACATAATTACTCGATACTATAGTGTACTTGCTGCCACATTCTAAAAAACTTTCGTTTTTTCAAGGACAAAATACAAAGTTTTCACTTACTTTCTATTTTTATATGCTTGTAAATCTCACGGGCAGCCATTTTAATTTTCAGAGTAATTTCGCTTTACAGCTGAATAAGTGTAAAAAGACGGAACCTGTACCTTTATTTGGAGTGCGTTTCCACTCTTCTGTTAATCGATTATGAGAGAATGACATCGATTTTCGACATCGAAAAGATTTTACTCCCCGCTAACAATCTGTATCTACCGATCATCGGTGCATCACTAGTTTGTACCATCAATTGCCCTTACTAAACTTAATAAAGTTGGAACTGATAATAAAATTAAAGGTAAAACAGTCCAACTGGATTTACATCTTACCAAATTCTCTTGTTTGAACAACATTCATTTAACCCTTTAGCTCAAACATATGCCATTTTTATGCCTTTGTAAAGCATTCACAATTATTCCTCTTATCTTCAGCTGCATCAACACAACTAAGGGTTTATTTGTAGACTAGTTTAATCTAGGTTATATACCTATATGCCAAAAATGCATGTGTTTAAAAATATTTAAAACTGTTTCAACTAAAATCAATAAAATCAGGTGAATTTTTAAAACTTTATACATTTACTATGAATGAAAAGGTTAAATTCTCTTGTTTGAACAACAATCATTTAAGATCAGACATAAGTCAACAACATTCGACTTACCAGCAGTGTCTATCTTGATCCTAGGTGCTGCCATGCTGTGTTGTTTCGCCTCAACATCACCATGCTCACTTGTCGTGACAATTGTAGGTGGCGCCGCTGTAGTGGATGAGACCACTGACTCTTGAACAACCTCTACCTTGATCTTCGGTGACTTCACGTCTAAGTTCTCATCTACCACCACCTTCTCTTCCTCCTCTAACACAGCATCTGATACACATGGCCTTGGCTGCTGTCTCATGTCTACAGCTGTTTGCTTTACATGTTTCTCCTTCTTAACCATCTCATGTGACCTTTTGGTGATAGAAGCCTGTCTGGCGTACAACTTTCTATCTGATTGGCTATCATCTATAGCAGGCTGTGCATCTACATGAAACCTTGCTGCGACCGAAGCGTCAACTTCATCATGGCCAACTTTGATAGCCGACATTCCATCGAGGCAATCAAGTCCCGGGCCATACTCCATGAAATCTAACCCACTACTTGAGCCGCCACGAGCCATGTAGCTGCACGACTGATCTGGCCCAAAGCTATACATCTGGAATGGGTTGTCCATTCCTCCAGTGTGGATCAACTCCTGTTGCCCAGCATACATCTGACAAGTTCCCGCAAACTCAGCTGTGTGGGAAATAATAAAATCTAGGTCAAGGTTGTCACTGCTGATGCTGGTGGTTGCCTGAATGGCCTCCGTAGTTGGCTGCATGCTGTCATTAACCAGCAAGGTGTCTGTGACGGGGAGGCTACCGGACATGATAGGATGCTGAGACTGGTAGCTCATGCTCTGTGCCTGGAGGTGTCCCACAGTCTGGTCAAGAAGGTTCTGTGATGAGAGCGGAACCATCTGGGGTGAGGACACAGTGTACTGCTGAGGTGACCCGTGATAGGACATTGGGGACATAGCCATGTGGTCGGGGGAACTGCCCTGTACCACATTGTAAGCCGAGACTTGCTGATTACCCATAAGGCCCTGTGATGTCTGATTCATGTAGGTAGCACCAGGGTCAGGTCCAGGTGGACTGAGGGTAGATACCTCCTCGAACACAAACTGCTGTGGCTGGGACATGAAGGTGATATCAGGGTGGCCCATTGAACTGAGCTGGGGCTTGAAGTCCACCTGCTGCATTTGAGGGCTCTTCCTGGCTGCCTGCAGAATCTGTCTGTGACCTGTAAATACACACACTGGACCTGTAGTAAAAATGTGCCTGGTCTTATGCGAGACATATCATTTGTTTGTTTATTGGGTTTATCATCCCACTAGCAGTATTTCAGTTATCTGTAGACAGTGTTCACTTGAAGCAGATATAGTGCTACCTTCACTGTGTATAGGATGCTGTAAACACCAGGCGAGATACCACACGCAGTCACATTATCCCAACACCTGTCCAACCAGTTGTGTAAATACCCTTATATCTGCTTAAGTGTTAACAAGGGAATCATACCACTACTATTTATTATGACTTTGGTATGTTGCGGCCCAGGATCGAACCCAGGAACTCCAATACCTGGAGCCGATGCTCTATCGATTGTGCTACCAGGTCCAGTAGACATATTATACCTACAATATTTAGGACTTAAAATCAGGGTCAATGTATTTATTTTGAATTTCACACAATATCTCATCTGAAGCAATTTGCAGAAGAAAGCCAGGGACTATAAAACCAGTATCAAAATTCCTTAATTTTTAAACAGACATTAGACAATTTGTATATAATGCATATTAAGATATATTTTTTCTGATCAACATGTTTGCATAGTCTAGGTTTAATTTAAGAACTTGGATGCAGATTAATGTGTCACTAAATACTTTGTAAATCACATCTAACATTGTACCACAATATCTTGTATGTTTAAAATTAACAGTGTTCTTTTTTCTTTTCTTTTCTTTTCTTACATCACAATTACCGACACAATTCTGGTCACATTGTTGACGTCCAGCTAATTTTGGTGGAGGAAGACGCCCAGACTTATGTCTGGGTAGAACCATTGGCACACTGCAGATTAGCTAGAAAACCTCTCCACATGGAAGTTCTCACCCCAGTAGGACTCGAACCCACAAGGACAGGGGCTAAGTAGTTTCAAGTCAGTAACTCCGACCCCTCAGCCACGGTTGCCAATTAAAATTTTTGCTGGCACTCAACAAAATATGCATGGTCTAATTAATGTTTTAAGAATGTTAAGGACGTGAAATTGATTAGATAACTTTGGTTTTTATTCCAGCTACATACTTGGAAATTTTTTAAACAGCTGGTTAAATATTGCTACACCCAATAGAAGTCCCATCAAAGTTGCCTCCCTTGAAAAAAAAAAGAGCAAGCTGTTTGTTTGAATCTCTCACTGCTTGTCAGAAGGTTACACATGAACCTTCCTGGTTTGGGAGGGAGACTCCCACTTTTAAGGTTCAAAATTATTTGAAAAGGAGGGGTGTTTTACACAATGTCAGAAATCTCCCTACTTGGAAACAGGTAGGTTCCTTCTTTGTTTATATGAAAATAACAAATCTCCCACCTTGAATTTCACTTTGGCCTCAGAAAAAGTTTACATGTATGTATATCAAAAGAAAATTAATGGAAACAACATTTATACAATAGTACATGTAAATCAGGGGAGATAACACATACTAAAATCTTAAACATATAAAACAGGATTTTATTTTGATGGACAATGCATACTTAATCTGAATAAAGGGCAAATCAAGGGAAACAACACATACAAAATAAAGGTAAATTGAAGAAGGTACCATGTAAATTAAAGGAAACAATACATACTAAATCAAGGGAGACAACACATACCAAATCAAGGGAGACAACAAATACTAAATCAAAGAGAGACAACAAGTACTGAAACGAATGACAACTACAACTTACCATGGCTATGATTGCCAGAAATCAATGGACGGTTCCCAAGGCTTTGGATTAGACTCATGTTGTGAAAATTGGGCAGGGCTGCAGGAAATAAAACAACATTGTGACAATTGCCCATATTTACTAGCCATTCTTAAGTAAGAATAGCTCAAGTCATGGATTTCAATGCACAATATCTTCATTATGTATTTAATGTTTGTATTTTTGCATGACACTTTAACTTTGCTACTTTCAGCTTAATTCCACATTGAAACTTTATAAACTAGCTTACTTTTGTTGGTATGAAAATTGTGACTTGGGCTTAAGTCATGACTTAGGCTTAAGAATGGTTGGTGAATATGGGCCATTGTTTAAAGATAACAACAGATAATTTTATAGGCATATTCTGAATGATTTTGTCATTAATAAACAAATTTAAATGGAAAGTTAAATTTTAATAACTTTAACAACAATCTAAATGATAAATTGAACATTTTAATGGTAAAAATCATTCACGAATAATCTAATACTGTAACATTTAATTTCTGAAGACAATATTCCAGAAACTAAAATAAAAAGAAGTAATCCTTATTATAAAGTTACATTTCACACATAATGGTCATTGTCAAGCTTGCAGTTAACAATATTTTTCCGCTAAGACTGTGCCAGTTTGAATTTGAATAAAATTAAAGATGATAAAAATAGTACCAGTTTCTCCATACTTACTACCATTGTGCATGCTCCCATTCATGTTGCTGTTGCCATTGGTGTTGTCACTGTTGCCAGGGAAGTTGCCTGGGGTGTCCATATCATTGAAACCGCCACCACCGGGGTTAAATGGAGCAACCTTCTTACGCTTTCGAATGATGTCTTCTTTGTCTGAAAACAGAAGTATAATCTCCTTTACTAAACTACAACCATTGTTGGTATTTTGTTTTATTAACTTATACTGAACTACCAGTAGGTTTTTCTCATTTCTTACTCACAACTGTAATGCTTCCCTTTCTAAGAGATTTAGAATAAGTAAAATGAGGTGTAATTTTTTTTAAGTTCAGTTCTGGGTGGCATTTTTTTGTTTAGGATCAGTTAACTTACCAAGAGATTTGGGGTGGAATATGACTGATATGGGATCGGTTAATTAACAAAGAGGTTTGGGGTGGTATGTGAATGATTTAGGATCAGTTAACTTACCGTTAGACTTGGGGTGGTATGTGAATGATTTAGGATCAGTTAACTTACCCTGAGATTTGGGCTAGTATGTGAATGATTTAGAATCAGTTAACTTACCATGAGATTTGGGGTGGTATGTGAATGATTTAGGATCAGTTAAATTACCATGAGATTTGGGGTGGTATGTGAATGATTTAGGATCAGTTAACTTACTGTGAGATTTGGGGTGGTATGTGAATGATTTAGGATCAGTTAACGCACGCTTTGAAGGTGGTATATGAGTGATTAAGGATCAGTTAACTTACCGTGAGATTTGGGGTGGTATGTGAATGATTTAGGATCAGTTAACTTACCGTGAGATTTGGGGTGGTATGTGAATGATTTAGGATCAGTTAACGCACTCTTTGAAGGTGGTATGTGAGTGATTAAGGATCAGTTAACTTACCATGAGATTTGGGGTGGTATGTGAATGATTTAGGATCAGTTAACGCACGCTTTGAAGGTGGTATATGAGTGATTAAGGATCAGTTAACTTACCGTGAGATTTGGGGGGGTATGTGAATGATTTAGGATCAGTTAACTTACCATGAGATTTGGGGTGGTATGTGAATGATTTAGGATCAGTTAACTTACCGTGAGATTTGGGGTGGTATGTGAATGATTTAGGATCAGTTAACGCACTCTTTGAAGGTGGTATGTGAGTGATTAAGGATCAGTTAACTTACCGTGAGATTTGGGGGTGGTATGTGAATGATTTAGGATCAGTTAACTTACCGCACGATTTGGAGGTGGTATGTGAATGATTTAGGATCAGTTAACTTACCATGAGATTAGGGGTGGTATGTGAATGATTTAGGATCAGTTAACTTACCATGAGATTTGGGGTGGTATGTGAATGATTTAGGATCAGTTAACTTACTGTGAGATTTGGGGTGGTATGTGAATGATTTAGGATCAGTTAACGCAAGCTTTGAAGGTGGTATGTGAGTGATTAAGGATCAGTTAACTTACTGTGAGATTTGGGGTGGTATGTGAATGATTTAGGATCAGTTAACTTACCGCACGATTTGGAGGTGGTATGTGTGTGATTTAGGATCAGTTAACTTACCGTGAGATTTGGGGTGGTATGTGAATGATTTAGGATCAGTTAACTTACCGCACGATTTGGAGGTGGTATGTGTGTGATTTAGGATCAGTTAACTTACCGTGAGATTTGGGGTGGTATGTGAATGATTTAGGATCGCTCGTTTCTGAATCACTTTTCCTCTGCAGCATCACCAGTACATTAACCTGTGACTTGATGTTGGTGTCCTTGTACTCAGGGGTCTTGAACACAATTGCAAACTGAAAAATACAAACATACGTAATAGCATAAGTTAATGCGAGGATACTACCTAAATGCATTTAGCTGCCTTTTGTTATTTACCTTTTGTGTTGATGCTGGGTAAAGCCTAATAAAGATTTTGAAGGGAGGCTCCTACTTTTAAAGTTCAAAATTATTTGAAAATGAGGGATGTTTTGCACATTTTCAGAAATCTCCCTATTTGGAAACATAACTTTCTTTTTTGTTTATATGTAAATAACAAATCTCCCACTTTGCATGTGAAAATCTCCTACTTTGCAACAAAAAATCTCCCAATTTGGGTTCTGAAAAAGTTCATATGTCTGTACAAGAAGATATTATGAAAAGGATAACTTTACAGTATCATGGGTTCAAGTCTGGCAAAACAGTTTGTCGGTTGCAAAAGGATGTAATTACCATCTATAAGATTTTTATGTATAATGTTATTATTTAATGATGGCAATATACCATAATTGCAATTATATAAATGATCTGTCAAGTCAAAAGTGGAACCCTTTTTTTAATACATAAGCAAGTGGTTGATTTTATTATGCAAACATTACATATTGAAGTGACATCTATGCATCTTCAGTCAAACCCTCGTGGCTTGAACACCGGATCGGCAGAACTTAACTGCTGGTCACCGCATTTTGCCTACTTTGTTCTATATAAATTACCAAGGGATCCTAGTACAACCTGTAGTTTGAACAGCCCAACTGATTGCCAGTCCCTACAGTCTATCTACCTGTATTTTCACACCTCATGGGTTGAACTGCAATCTCTGCTCATTAACCCAAATGTTTGTTCAGTCAAATTAGTAGTGATCGTGTTTTTCAGACCTCCGTGAAATGAGACAATTAATGTGTCAGTGTCAATGTGCACTTATTAACAGCCGATGTTTGGTTCAAATGATAGAATGTTGTGTTAAAGGATGTTAAATTTCATAAAATGGTTCGAGATTTTATGGAGAAATAAAAGAAAATCTAATGTCATAGTACACATGACTACCTGTAATAGTGAACTTATTCAAATGTTGATGTTTGTTTTTGTTTATATTTTTTTTTTGTTTTAGTTCATGTATGTAAATGAAATTAATCACATAAAAAACAACAACACATGTTGTCTTTTTTTCAACTTAACATCGTTCTAACCCCTCTCGTAACTCAATAACGGTATTTGGCAAGACAGCATGTGTTTATGTTTATGTGAGATAATCATTTAAACAATGAAATGTGACTGTAGTCAGTAATGTTTTCCTAAAATTATTGAATATTACATGTTAATGACAGCGAGAGGTTAAAACTTAAGTCTGCCAGTCTGCCATGTAACATGGGAGGGGGGCAAACATACTCTTTGACAGGGGGGCAAATGTCCGGCCTTTATAATTGATGGGTGGGTCTGCGCTTACAGTGGGGGAGGGGGGGCAAACAGCCGGGGAAAAATTATCCAGGGAGACAAATGTCCGTGAATGGTTTGTAATGTTTTCTACTTGATTCATGTGCTTACATGCACACGTTCTGTTGTTTTTATTATAGAAATAAACAATATGTGATCTGTAACCACAAAGGAAAATAAAGAGATGCAAATTTCTGGTTTAAATCATATTCAAATCATCATCACAAAAAACTTAATACAAAACCAGTCTGAAGATGGTATATCAATAAACATATGAATTTATATAAAGAGTTAAAGAAGTCTATAAATTGCAATTTATTAATGAAAATGATTGACAAACTGACTTGTACACTGTTAATGAATTTCTCTTTCCTCAAACTCCCTGCTCACTAAAATTGTAATTCACCCCATGCGTGTTCGAACGATCGGAATTTTACAGTATTAATATACATGTATTTCGAATCATAATGTCCTAAATGCATTGTTTTTTTTTATTTTCCTGATGCTTAGAACACAATTCATCTTGTTTTACAAGTGTTTGATTAAATGTAGCACAGGACTGATGTTTACCATTTAATGGCTTCTGATAGTCATAAACTGTAAAAGGACCCCCTTCCCTACTGAAATAACTAACAAATGATAGAGTGAGATACTGAAATATCTTATAAAGAATAGAGTGAAATACTGAGATAACTAACAAAGAATAGAGTGAGATACTGAAATATCTAACAAATAACAGGGCGAAATACTGAAATAACTAATAAAGAATAGAGTGAAATACTGAAATAACTAACAAATAATAGAGTGAGATACTGAAATATCTAACAAATAATAGAGTGAAATACTGAAATATCTAACAAATAATAGAGTGAAATACTGAAATATCTAACAAATAATAGAGTGAAATACTGAAATATCTAACAAATAATAGAGTGAAATACTGAAATATCTAATAAAGAATAGAGTGAAATACTGAAATATCTAACAAATAATAGAGTGAAATACTGAAATATCTAACAAATAATAGAGTGAAATACTGAAATATCTAATAAAGAATAGAGTGAAATACTGAAATATCTAACAAATAATAGAGTGAAATACTGAAATATCTAACAAATAATAGAGTGAAATACTGAAATATCTAATAAAGAATAGAGTGAAATACTGAAATATCTAACAAATGATAGAGTGAAATACTGAAATATCTAACAAATAATAGAGTGAAATACTAAAATATCTAATAAAGAATAGGGTGAAATACTGAAATAACTAACAAATAATAGGTTGATATACTGAAATAACTTATCAATTATAGAGTAATATACAGAGACAGCTAAAAATAATAAAAGAGTAAAATAAAAAGTAATAAAAAATAATTTTAATATGCCAAGGTACCTGGGAAATTTACTTCTTTTCTCTCTCATGACATTGCAATTTAAGGTGGACACGCTTTCCCCAAACTTCCACAACAAATCAGAACCTTTAAATGAACCCTTTCTTGCAAGTATATGCCATTTTACACCTTGACAAACCATTCACAATCAATAGCAGAATCTGCATGACTATGGGTTTACGTTTAGACTGGTTCAGCCTTAAATCAATTTTTACAAGTTGAACATACATTTATTTAAATCGTTTCATCTCTTTTAAAGAAAAACAACATAGTCAAGGGAAGTTTCCAAATTATAGATGAACTATGAACGAAAAAAAGGGTAAAAAGGAATATACCATGCACTTTCAACAACAACATAAAAAAAACATACAAAGAAGAAAATGCAATTCCACCAGTAAACTACAAAGGCATGACACGTATGTCCATTACTTATGTTGAGTATATCTTGAACACATATCATTTAGTGCCCAAAAGCCAAGGCACTATACAAAATTACCCCCAACCCACACTTGATTGCCTCAAGTTGTGACTGGGAAAACCCCAAACGAACCACCTGCCTATATGTCCCTACCTACACCAGATAAGAGGGGAACAATGTGGTAAGGAAAATGTTATTGACAAAACTATGCCCCAAATATACCCTGATAATGAATTACCACATACAGAAGGATAAATTTACAATTATAAAGAATAAGAAGAGAAGGAATTCCCCTTAGCTACAATGTGTGTACTAATTTTCAACCCTTGCTGCCTAATATCACCTTACCTTTCAAAATGAGGAAACTTATAAACAGACTCCAGAATACGGGGACTTTATCCCATTTTGAAAAAAAAATCTTTATATCTTTGGTAACTTCTAGGGTATTTCTTATCTTAACTCTTGCATTGTGGCTTCTCCTCACAATAGGATAAACTCTCATCTATGTCCATAATGACTGGGGGCGGGCAAATAGTGTCGATCAAGATCAGCTAGGAGCTGTTTGATTAAGATCTACACTATTTTGCTGCTAAGTCTCGTGAAATGCATGACACTCTAACATTGCATATATTTTTTAGCAAATGACTAATAGATAAGATTTTGTATTGCTAGTAAATAGATGTAGGCTAAAGTTAATGTTGATGGTGAAATTTCAACGCTATGCCTCTTTATGATATAGTATGCAATTATGGGCCTTCATATCGGTAGATTGTTAGATTGACTTGGGATGGGATTTGCCAGCATTTTTGCCGATACTGTGCAGTGACATTTCTACATTATGGCACAGGGGCACTTATAAGGTACCCAGGGACTGAACCCGGCCGGTCTATTATACTGACACCAACGAGTCAGGCATAATGCTGTCCCCGTAGCCCCGAACGTTAGGAGGGAAGCCACTATTACCAACTTTGAAGTCTTTGGTTTGACCCGGCCGCAGTTTGAACCCGCGACCTCCAGATCCACAAGACCAAGCTATTGCGGCCGGTTTTTAGCAAATGACTGATAAGATTTTTTATAGCTAGTAAATAGATGTAGTCTAAAGTTAATGTTGATGGTGAAATTTCAACGCTATGCCTCATTATATGATATAGTATGGAATTATGGGCCATCAAATCGGCAGATTGCTAGCCTATTTCAGATCGACTCGGCTTGTCAAATGGTTGGCTGTGGAAGGAATAGAATATACAGGAATGGCGCAGTGATTTGTTCAGACTTACTGCAACTCTGTTATTGGCTTCACTCTGGAGAGCATTGCCTCTTATGGAATGCATTTGTTTTTATGGGGAGACAATAGCCTAGGAGTCAATAACAGGAAGTCACAGTTGTTCTGACAAATCATTTTCAGACAAAAGAACCTAGTGATCCATATTTTTTACTAATTACCTTGCAACAATAAAGAGTAGCTTGCAATTATAATAAAGTAGCAGGCATTAATAGGATTTCACAGCCGTTTGGCAAGGTATTGTATTTCTACTGTAACATGACTAAGGAAGTCTAATTCAGATCCTTACACTTAAGAAAATTATTGACAACGTTGCAAAACATAACTACCATTATAGTGTCTTTATCTTGTCATATCAGATTTTGTTATTTGCAATTAACTTTTATTGCATATTTTCATTACAACAAAAAAAGTTAAATTTCGTTTAGACATTTTCAGTTTAAATGCAAAAGAGTGGCTGTAAGAAATAAAAACAACAACAACACTTACATCAGCAAAATCATAGTCCAAATCCAAATTATTCTATAAAATAAGACAGTCCTCTCAAATGCCTTTATTCCTGTTTAATAGCAATATTGACCTTATGCAACAATCCTTGTTTGTGACAAAAACCACACACTTAGCTAAATGCTACACTCTATTTGATAAATATATTATCACCACACTTCACATATCGCCACAACCTTCTTTGCAAATCATTATCCAAACCTTTCAATGTATTATGTAGATACTTAACATTAGGTTAAGCATCATCCTGTTCAGAAAAAGAAAAACTAATGCTTCGTATTGTCCTAAAGTCAAACTATTATCTCATGATAAAGATCATACACCACAAAGTTGTTTAAAATTTAGTTCTGATATGTTGTATAAACATTTAAGTTTTCTATCCCAGTTCACTCCTTCTTGGAATAAGGACAATTGACAATCTGCATGCTATTGGTTGAAAGAATTTGGGAAATACCCTTGTCAATAAATTCAAAATCTATAAGGTTTATATTTCTAATCATAGGTATACGGATACATGCTCAGGCAAGCCAGCATATAACACACACAGCAGGGTTTAGATAAAAAGATAAACACGGGCAACCAATACCAGATGGTTTTCAGAAAAAGGAACAATAACTTATTAATTTAGAGCACTTTTATATTACTCATACCACAACCACACTGAAAATAAACAAAGCAACACTGAAAACAAAGCAACTAGTGTTCAAATGTATATTTAATGATAAGTAATGATAATGACATAGAATTGATTAGTTTGTAGCAGTGTAGGAAGTTCACCCCCACCCCCCGCTCTCACACTTCATCATTTTGTCCATATTTGACAACATACTGAACAAACGCCCCTCTCAAACTTCATCATTTTGTCTATATTTGATAACATATTAAACGCCCCTCTCATTTTGTCTATTTTTGACAACATACTGAACAAACGCCCCTCTCAAACTTCATCATTTTGTCTATATTTGATAACATATTAAACGTCCCTCTCATTTTGTCTATTTTTGACAACATACTGAACAAACTCCTCTCTCAAAACTTAATCATATTATCTATTTTTGATAACATATTCAAGACAGTAAACATAAAACACAACAATAAATTTATATAAATATACATATTTCTTTAAATGTCAATCTTTGAAGGATAGAAAGTACAATCTTTTGTACAATTACTAGGGGCGTTTTAAGATTAATGCAAGTGGTGCGTAATCTCGAAAATCCCGTAAGTTATCATTTTGACACTTTGTGTACACAAAGATCTATCCTTCTCCTATATGTGTGCAAAATTTTAAACATGTAATCACTTCCATTACTGTAAGCGTTCAGTTCAAACAAGATCTTTTGGATTACTGCATGTAAAAATGGTTGGAAAACGTTCACTGCATTGGTTGCAAATTCGGTCCAATATTCGCACGGAATAAAATTGGACAAAGTGCAAAAACGATATTCAGTGAAATTTGCAGTGTTTACTGACATAATGAAGTTTCATATTCTACCGTTACATGCTGGATCTCAAAGTTCAAAGCCGGCAAAGAACAGTTAGAAGATCTTAATCGTACTGGATGCCCTAAAACAGCCACCACAAAATCGAAGATCCAGATAAGATCCAGATAATCAAAGAATTAATTGAAAAAGATGGTTAACTGTCCGTGAGCTTTCCCGTATGTCAGGGATAACACCAGCACGAGTTCATTTTATTCTTTGCAAAGTTTTGCTAGTAAACAAGAAATGTGCATGATGGATACCTCATCTGTTGACAAAAGAACTAAAACAAGAATCTTTTAAAAAGGCAAAACAGTTGCATAAACTCTACCCTCAATTCAACAAAAAGAAGTTTGATGACTTCATCACAGGTGATGAAACTTGGGTACACTTTTTTCAGCCAAAACAAAAGAGTGCCAATCGTGTATGGGCCACAAACCATACAAGGTGACCTGTCATAGCAAAATGAATGATCACTGTGAAGAAGGTTTTATACTGTATTTTCTTCACTTAAAATGGTCCAGCAATTCAAATTCCCATTCCAAAAGGCAAAAGTGTAACAGTGAAGTTCTACAAAAAGGTTGTGTTAAAGAAATTACAGAAATATTTCTACAAATGTTGTCCAAAACATGGCTTGAAGTATGTGTCACTTCTTCATGACAATGCGTCATCTCACAATGTGCAGATTGTGACGGATTTTCTCAAGCAACAAAAGGTTTGAGTGCTTCCACACCCAGCCTATTCACCAGATTTGGCACCCTGTGACTTTTTTGGTTTGTTTCCCAGACTTAAAGCCATCCTTGCTGGAAAGCGTTATGCATCCAGGAAAGCCTTGGGCTCTGCAGTTGGCCAGTGCCTTAGACATATACCTGCTTGGGATTATGAAAGGTGGTTTTATATTTGGATTAAAAGACTGAAACTTTGTGTGAAGGCAAAGGGAGAGTACTTCGAGGGAATGCGCTGAATTGTTTTGTGTAATTCTATCTGAATAAAAAGTTAAACTACCAGTTGCATTACTTATCAAACACCCCTCGTAATTTTAATACAGTCAATGGAATAGTAACAACTATGGCAATTGGTAAAAAGCCATATTCGTTACTAAGGCAAAATATTATCAAGACATAACTGCAACATTTTAAATAATCTGTCATAAGAATAAAGGTAATGACCTTTGCATAGAAACAAGCAATAAAAAGAAATTGCAGAAACAAAATGGCTGTACTAAGTTTATTAAAATGTAATTAATGCAAATCTTTACAGTTACCTTTTCAAACAATATCAGGTACCCCCGAAATGTAAAACCATTGCACACTTATTTTTGTCTTGTTTTTTTTTTTTTAATAATTTAAAATCCAATGTAGAAACTATCCATGCAAAACTAAAACCAGATCCCAGATAGCAACTAGGGTATTTCCCACCAAAAATAACCTCATCTGGGTTATATAAATACTTCCTTGTCAGTGCTAAAGGTGCATATATACCTTTACATACTTCTAGATATAAGAGCTTATTCCGTTGTCTGTTCTTAAATGTTAATATGTCATGTCCACCGTGTAATATTTGTTCAAAACTTCATGCAATTGTAATTACATACTGAGAGAAACTATGCAACAAATTGTGTCGAGACAAGGAGGTCGCGTATCTCGATCTGCCCTGTTTAACCCTTTCCTGTATGTATATGTCATTGTATGCCTTCACAAACCATTCACAGTCATTAGCAGAATCTGCATGACTATGGGTTTATGGGTAGTCTGGTTCAGTCTTAAATCTATTATCACCAGTTAAACATACATTTATTAAAATTCTTTTATCTCTTTTCAAGAAAAACAACAAAGTCAAGTGAATTTTCAAAATGATAGATGAAGTATGGATGAAAGAGTTAATTAAGTCTGAAAAAGCCAAGCTAAGTCAGCTTGATGTCCAAAATAAAATAAAAGAAATGGTAAAATATCCATGACTAAACAAATTCCATTGCCTCAAAATACAATAATGACAAAATGTATTCTGGCATGAGAAGTCAATTGTTGGAAAAATCCAAACAGAAACCCAAGGAAAAATAGGAAATTTCCTGAAACTCATATCTACTTTGATCTGGACAAAGCCTGTTGTCACATTCTGTTTATAAAATTAATTGTTTGTAAACTGTGTACAAGTTGTCTGTAGTGTGGTGGATAACAATAGAGATAATGATTGCATTTTTATGGACTTTTAATACTATCACATACTTAATAAAACCTAACAACATAAGTAGTGAATTTCCTTTATGTATAAATGTAACAACAGTGCCTCTTATAGAATTCATAAGATGCATTTGTGCTACATTAGGATGGAGTTTAATAATCTAGAACATTTCTCATTGTTCTATAAAAATTCTGTTTGAATTTACTTAACTTCAATGAGACATTATAGCAGCCTTTTACCAAACATCCTTAATTAAGCAGTTTATCTTTTTGCGATGGAGGTGGGGTTGGGGGAGGGCGTTGCGGAGGGCAATGTTTTTTTTATCGACCCATTTCTCTCTTATTAGAAGATTTGGAGATGTATTTACAATTTTATTTACATTTTATAAATTTTATTACACCCATACCTGGTATCTTTCCAGACAGGTAAAACTGTTATTATAGTTTTAAAATGACATAATATGCATCCCAAGGTTTATGGCCAGACTGCTTACTAAGCAGAGGTACATTTGTGAAGCAAAGCATATTACTCATTTTAATAAACAAGGTTAAGAAACATACCTAGGGTGGATTGATTAATCAAATTATTTAATTAAAGTATATAGATTTTAAAGATAATGAGCAATACAGTAAGTTCTAAGGAAACTTACAGATGCAGGCATTAGTACTGACCTTTTGTAAAGGTGTTTTGGATTGCTTTTGTGTTGGGTTAATAACTTCATGCAATACATATTTGTTGTTTTAATTACAAATTAGCAGCCATGCTGCAGAGATTTCTTTTTTTTTTTTTTTTTTTTTTACTCCAAAAGCCATGTAACGACTTACTTTTGAGCTCACGTTATCCGGTTAGTCCGCACTGACGTCGATATCTATTTTTAGCAGAGATCACATTGTGCTTATTTATAGATTTAGAAATAATGAACATTAAGAGTGATTTTATCACAATTTGTACTGTTACACAATATAGGTATTGTTCAAAATCGACTTTACTTATACTAAAGTATGAGTTTAATCAGAAATAAAGCTCATATTCTCATGTTACATGTATTAGATATAGGCAAACTGTCCGATACCACCTTTGAACTCTAATAAATGTGATGGCAATGGACACTGATTTTGCAAGATCGATTAACACTTGCATTACCTGGCAATGGACATTGTTTTTACTAGACTTAATACATGAATTACCTGGCAAGGGACACTGATTTTGCTAGACAGATTAACATGCGCATTACCTGGCAAGGGACACTGATTTTGCTAGACAGATTAACATGTGCATTACCTGGCAAGGGACACTGATTTTGCTAGACAGATTAACATGTGCATTACCTGGCAAGGGACACTGATTTTGCTAGACAGATTAACATGTGCACTACCTGGCAAGGGACACTGATTTTGCTAGACAGATTAACATGTGCATTACCTGGCAAGGGACACTGATTTTGCTAGACAGATTAACATGTGCACTACCTGGCAAGGGACACTGATTTTGCTAGACAGATTAACATGTGCACTACCTGGCAAGGGACACTGATTTTGCTAGACTGATTAACATGTGCATTACCTGGCAAGGGACACTGATTTTGCTAGACTGATTAACACGTGCATTACCTGGCAAGGGACACTGATTTTGCTAAACTGATTAACACGTGCATTACCTGGCAAGAGACACTGATTTTGCTAGACAGATTAACATGTGCATTACCTGGCAAGGGACACTGATTTTGCTAGACTAATTAACATGTGCATTACCTGGCAAGAGACACTGATTTTGCTAAACAGATTAACATGTGCATTACCTGGCAAGAGACACTGATTTTGCTAGACTGATTAACATGTGCATTACCTGGCAATTGACACTGATTTTGCTAGACAGATTAACATGTGCATTACCTGGCAAGAGACACTGATTTTGCAAAACAGATTAACATGTGCATTACCTGGCAAGGGACACTGATTTTGCTAGACTGATTAACATGTGCATTACCTGGCAAGAGACACTGATTTTGCTAAACAGATTAACATGTGCATTACCTGGCAAGAGACACTGATTTTGCTAAACAGATTAACATGTGCATTACCTGGCAAGAGACACTGATTTTGCATGATTGATTAACTCGTGCATTACCTGGCAAGAGACACTGATTTTGCTAGACTGATTAACACGTGCATTACCTGGCAAGAGACACTGACTTTGCTAGACTGATTAACATCTGCATTACCTGGCCATGGGCAATGATTTTGCTAGACTGACTAGCAGGTGAATTACCTAGCAATGGACATTGATTTTGCTAGTGTGATTAACATGTGAATTACCTGGCAATGAACATTGATTGTACAAGATTGATTAACAAATGAATTACCTGGCGATGCACAATGACTGATACATTGATTAACACATGCATTACCTGGCAATTGACACTGATTTGGCAAAATCAATTAACTCATGCAATACCTGGTAATTGACAGTGATTTGGCAAGATCGATTAACTCATGCAATACCTGGCAATGTACATTGATTTTGCTACATCAATTATCATGAACACTGATTTTGCTAGATTGATCAAAAATGCATTCCCTGGAGATGTACATTGATTCTGCTACACTACTAGATTGATTAACACCTGAATTACCTGGTGACAGACATTAATTTTGCTAGATTGACTAACACCTCAATTTGAGGCAATGGACATTGATTTTGCTAAATTGATTAACACGTTAAAAACCTGGCAGTGGACATTGATTTTGCTAGATCGATTAACATGTAAATTACCTGCAGATGGACATGAATTTTGATAGATTGATTAACACATGCATTTCCTGGCAGTGGACATTGATTTTGCTAGATCGATTAACGTGTGCATTAGCTGGTGAGGGTCTCTGATTTTGCTAGATTGATTAACACCTGAATTACCTGGCAATGGACCCTGATTTTGCTAAATTAATTAACACGTTAAATACCTGGCAATGGACACTGATTTTGCTAGATTGATTAACTCCTGAATTACCTGCCAATGGACATTGATATTGCAAGATTGATTAACACCTGAGTTACCTGGCAATGGACACTGATTTTGCTAGATTGATTAACACCTGAATTACCTGCCAATGGACATTGATATTGCTAGATTGATTAACACCTGAATTACCTGGCAATGGACATTGATTTTGCTAGATTGATTAACACCTGAATTACCTGGCAATGGACATTGATTTTGCTAGATTGATTAACACCTGAATAACCTGGCAATGGACACTGATTTTGCTAGATTGATTAACACCTGAATTACCTGGCAATGGACACTGACTTTGCTAGATTGATTAACACCTGAATTACCTGGCAATGGACACTGATTTTGCTAGATAGATTAACAAATGCATTACCTGGCAAGGGACATTGATTTTGCTAAATTGATTAACACTTTAAATACCTGGCAATGGACACTGATTTTGCTAGATAGATTAACAAATGCATTACCTGGCAAGGGACACGGATTTTGCTAGACTGGTTAACAGGTGCATTATCTGGTGATGGACACTGATTTTGCTAGACTGGTTAACAGGTGCATTATCTGGTGATGGACACTGATTTTGCTAGACTGGTTAACAGGTGCATTATCTGGTGATGGACAATGATTTTGCCAGATTGATGAACACATGCATAACTTGGCGTTGGAAATTGACTTTGCTTGATCGATAAACATGTGAATTACCTGGAGATGGACAATGATTTTGCTAGATAGATAAACATGTGAATTACCTGGAGATGGACAATGATTTTGCTAGATTGATAAACATGTGCATTACCTGGCGAGGGACATTGATTTTGCTAGATTGACATGTGAATTACCTGGAGATTGACAATGATTTTGCTAGATAGATGAACATGTGCATTACCTGGCGATGGACATCGAATGGTCCAAAATTTCCAAAGGATTCCCAAACCACATTTCCATCTTGATCTTGTTCAACAAATCGTACCATTATGTCATCTGAAACAAAGAATTATGCTTTATATAATTTTGACTTGTTATTAAAATTCACAAACTAAAGGACTTTGCATCATAGGTGCCACTTGAGTACAAGGCCTCTAACGGGATACTTCCTATTAAAGACAAACATCCGAATTATTATTATAAATAAAAATCACTGATAATAAAAACCAACTTTGGAGAAGTTACCCTTGATTTAACAATAAGCAAACAAACACTTGTTTTAACCAGTTTTGTCTTACTGGGTACTATTAGTTGATATAAAAATGCTTGACTTATTTATCAATAAAGAATACAATTTTCATACATGCAAACTCTCCAGCTTTTGGAGGGAGACTCCCTCATTTAACACATTTTCAGAAATCTCCCTACTTGGAAACAGTAGGATAACTTCCTTCTTTGTTTATATGAAAATAAAAACTCTCTCACTTTGCAAGTGAATATGTACCACTTTGGCCCAAGAAAAGGTTTATATGTATGAATGTTTATTAAAGCCAAAATTAAAAAGTCTTGACACAGTGTTTTACCTTCTTCATAACAGTTTTAAATGTCATGTGGTTTAGAAATAATGCTAAAACACATATTTTCATATACAAGCAAGTATGAAAAAAAAAAAAAAACACAACAAAAAGCTTTCTATTTTTTTCTATATGATAAAACCCAAAACATCTGATATGGTGGTTCAATGCTCTTCTGACTGAGCAAATGAAATTGAGGAATTGTGATGGGATTTGCCGGTATTTTTACCGATACTGTGCAGCGACATTTCTATCATTATAGCACAGGGGCACTTATAGGGTGCCCAGGGACTGAACCCGGCTGGTCCATTATACTGACACCGACGACTCAGGCGTAATGCTGTCCCCTTAGCCCAGAGCGTTAGGAGGGAAGCCACTACCACCAACTTTAAAGTCTTCGGTTTGAACCGGCCAGGGTTTGAACCCACGACCTTCCGATCCGCAAGCCGACGCTCTGCCAGCTGAGCTATTGCGGCTGGTCTGAGCAAATGAATATTTTTTGCTTTTTTATGCTGTGTTATTATAATTTGAGACTAGCACAAGGTTTACATTCGAATTTCATCATAACCATTGATTTAGTTTTGTTGGACACATGTCTTAAAAGTAAGTATGACTTTTTATGTAATTAAAAAAAATATCAAATAAGAATCTTGTAAAAACTGTGCAACAGTTAAAGATTCTCAAATTTTTGCTTTGAAATTTGGAACAATTTTATCAATTTCAAAATAAACTACAAACATGTCAGTCAGCTTTTTTTTATCTAAGGAAGATAACCCACTGATTTATACACTTTATGTTCCATAAAGAGTTATTTCCCATTAATTACATTTCAGGTCACATGCACTTGGCATGTGACCATGACTCATTAAAAATAAGAAAACTGTCAAAAGTTTCCTCATAACCATAAGTTTCAGGTAACATGACAATGACAAAGGTAATTTTTTTTCACCACGTTGATCTAAAAAAAGTTGACTGCTTAAATTTAAAAAAAAAATGATGCAATTTAAGAACAATTTGATTTCCATCTTTTATAATCTTTAATGTTTGATGCTATGGTCATTTATTTTCTCAGATGAGATAAAATTATAGAAAATAGCCACTATTATTAATAAAATTACAGAAAAATCCCTTCAAATCAGAATTTTGTCAAAAAGTAACAAACATTTCCTTTAACAAGATTTAAAGGTGATATATATATTTATTTTCTTAAATAGCCAAATAAGTCATTGTAATCGGAAAAGTTCCTGCAAAATGCTGTTTACTGATGTCCTAGATCTGTGTGAACAGTCAAGCATAAATCAGTACTTGTAATTGTAAACGGGTATTTCCTAACCGAGCCACGCTGCAGAGATGGCTATTTTTAAACTTAGAAAAGCATGTGACCATTTACCTATGATATCACATTATATAGTCATCTGGGTAGTCCGCTCTTACGTTGATATCTATTTTTAGCAGAGACCACTATCGAGCATTTTATATGGTTGGAAATAACACACTAAGCCATATTTTAGTATGATTAGTTCTGTCTAACAATTTATTTAGAGTTCAAAATCATATTTATTAAGATTAAGGTATAGGTTTCTACAAAAAATATGCCACGTTCCCTAAAGCAGTGGTTTGATACGTTTATGTATTTTATATAGGCAAACTGTCACAATTATAAACAAATTATAGACACAACAATGACATACTGTGAACCTGCCAATAAACGACAACATAAAATTTCCTCAATTCATTTAAGATGACAAATGAACATTGGTTTGAAGCCTTATTAGGCTATGTTTATGTTGAAACAATAGAAGGACTTGATTATTTGCTTACAACTTAAACTATAGCTACTAAAACATGCAGCAAGCAGTGAAGGTCCTGTGAAACTAGCTTCCTGAGGAAGGTAACAAATCTGAAACTAGACTATTGGTCCAAGCCTGATCAATAATTAATTAGCAGATTAAACGTCAAGTGGATGGAGGCAGTACAGGAAATGTTTTGTCGGTTTTAGTTTTGTTGTCCCTGAGCCAAGGGAAGTTAAGTATGGGACATTTATTGTGAGAGAGTTTTCACTGACAGTATCAGTTTCATTCAAAGAAATGGATGACTCTAGAAGACCACCTCATTATGACCTACTTTTTCTACAATGTCTACAATATAAACTTTTCCATACTTTTTAACAAACAGCTCAAAATATGGAATGTCAAAGGTGCAATTATTGGCTGCAGTGTAAAAAAAGCTGTAATCAAAGTGCTGCAGGCACTGTAGTATTAAGTGCCTGAAAGTTGGTTTGAAGTGTTTGTTTACTGGGTTTATCACACCAACAGTATTTTAGTTATCTGGAGGCACTGTCCACTTGAAGCAGATATAGTGCTGCCTTCACTGTGTATAGCATGCTGTGAACACCTGGCATGATACCACACCCTGTCACATTATCCTGACACCGGGCCAACCAGTCATGGAACTACCCTTAAATTTGCTTCAGCATTAGCAAGGGAGCTATACAACTACCATTTTTAACGACTTTGGTATGTCGTGGTGCGGGATAGAACACGGGGCCTCCCGTACCTGGAGCCGACGCTCTACGGACGGCTACCAGGTCCGGTCAGTAGAGAATGATATAACCTAAGAATTGCAAAAAGAACACTGGGCTTTCTGTACCTGGAGCTACAATATAATGACATGTATAACAAATATAATAGGAATGGAATGTGTATAAAAAATGTCTAATAACATTTACAACACTAAATGTACAAAGTCATGATAATTATAATTTAAAATGTAGAAATTTATGAACTTATCAACCAAAAGTTATATTACATATATCAAAGCCATTTTTATTTCCTTTAAAGATATGAACTGACTCTTTTATCTTTTTAACTAACATTATATCAACATGATATGTTGTTTCTCTGTTCTGACTTTCAGTGACACTATATGTTCTATTTCGTCTTGATACAATCTGTCCATCACAAAAACTGAACACTATCTAGATCAATGCAATCCTTAAAGGCGTATCCAACTGTTCATTAAACATCTTAATAAACTATTGATACCTGAATGGATTTTGCAAAATGCTGTTTATTGATGTCCTAAACATGTCTAGAAAGTGTACCATAATGCCACAATCTCCATAACAAATATGTATTTCCTGTCTGAGTCAAGCTGCAGAGTTAGCTATTTTTAAACTAAGACAACCACGTGACAAATCACGTTCTAGCTCATCCAAGTCATCTGCTGTGACGTCCATGTCTAATGTTAGCAGAAGTCTCAATCGTTCTTATTTATAGATTTGAAAAAAAAATGAACATTTTAACGAGTATTACTGCCCCAAAATTGAGATACTGTTGAAAATCGTCAAAGCTGAGACTAAGGTATGATGTTTTTCAACAGAAATTATGCACAAATACTCCAAAAAGAGGTCAGATTTTGTTACATATTTCAAACTTTTGTATTATCTACTAGACCTGACTATTATAGGATAATGACCCCTCAAGTCCTGAATGTATGTTATGAAGCTATCAACTTTGAGAGATCGTGTAGTTACCTCTACATGCCCTTATCTGTACTACAGCGACAACAGGAAGTTTTTAAAATCAAACAAGGAAAACTTGATACAAAAGCACAAATGCACTTTATCAGGACTCCAATCTTTTGAATCTTAAGTATTAAACGTATTAGCAAAGCTGGGCTCGTTTGATAAGGTTCAACAGTTTGATAAGTAACTGTTAATCACAAAGTTGACATTGCCTAGGCCAATTGTGTAGTTTTAGATCAGCAAGCACATGCTGGCAGCTATCAGAGCCTCGATTAAGAGTGCTTAGGCCAACTGTGTAGTTTCAGATCAGCAAGCAAATGCTGGCAGCTATCAGAGACTAAATTAAGAGTGTTTAGGCCAATTGCGTAGTTTTAGATCAGAAAGCTCATGCTGGCAGCTATCAGAGACTATGTTAAGAGTGCTTAGGCCAACTGGTAGTTTTAGATCAGAAGCTCATGCTGGCAGCTATCAGAGCCTAGATTAAGAGTGCTTAGGCCAATTGCGTAGTTTTAGATCAGCAAGCTCATGCTGGCAGCTATCAGAGACTATGTTAAGAGTGTTTAGGCCAGTTGTGTAGTTTTAGATCAGCAAGCTCATGCTGGCAGCTATCAGAGACTAGATTAAGAGTGCTTAGGCCAATTGTGAAGTTTTAGATCAGCAAGCTCATGCTGGCAGCTATCAGCGCCTCAATTGCTTAGGCAAACTGTGAAGTTTCAGATCAGCAAGCTCATGCTGGCAGCTATCAAAGACTAGATTAAGAGTGCTTAGGCTAATTGTGTATTTTGGGATCAGCAAGCACATCCTGGCAGTTATAAGAGCCTGGATTGATATTGCTTAGGCCAAATGTGTAGTTTCAAATCAGCAAGCTAATGCTGGCAGCTATCAGAGCCTCGATTAAGAGTGCTTAGGCCATTTGTGAAGTTTCAGATCAGCAAGCTCATGCTGGCAGCTATCAGAGACTAGATTAAAAGTGCTTAGGCCAACTGTGTAGTTTCAGATCAGCAAGCTCAAGCTGGCAGCTATCAGAGCCTAGATTAAGAGTGCTTAGGCCAACTGTGTAGTTTCAGATCAGCAAGTTCATGCTGGCAGCTATCAGAGACTAGATTAAGAGTGCTTTGGCTAATTGTGTAGTTTCAGATCAGCAAGCTCAAGCTGGCAGCTATCAGAGACTAGATTAAGAGTGCTTAGGTCAATTGTGTAGTTTTAGATCAGCAAGCTCATGCTGGCAGCTATCAGAGACTAGATTAAGAGTGCTTAGGCCAATTGTGTAGTTTTAGATCAGCAAGCTCATGCTGGCAGCTATCAGAGACTAGATTAAGAGTGCTTAGGCCAACTGTGTAGTTTCAGATCAGCAAGCTCATGCTGGCAGCTATCAGACACTAGATTAAGAGTGCTTAGGCCAATTGTAAAGTTTTAGATCAGCAAGCTCATGCTGGCAGCTATCAGACACTAGATTAAGAGTGCTTAGGCCCACAGTGCAATCAGATCAGCAAGTTCATGCTGGCAGCTATCAGAGCCTAGATTAAGAGTGCTTATGCCCACAGTGTAATCAGATCAGCAAGCACATGCTGGCAGCTATCACAGCCTAGATTAAGAGTGCTTATGCCCACAGTGTAATTTCAGATCAGCAAGCACATGCTGGCAGCTATCAGAGCCTAGATTAAGAGTGCTTATGCCCACAGTGTAATCAGATCAGCAAGCACATGCTGGCAGCTATCAGAGCCTAGATTAAGAGTGCTTATGCCCACAGTGTAATCAGATCAGCAAGCGCATGCTGGCAGCTATCAGAGCCTAGATTAAGAGTGCTTATGCCCTCAGTGTAATCAGATCAGCAAGCGCATGCTGGCAGCTATCAGAGCCTAGATTAAGAGTGCTTATGCCCACAGTGTAATCAGATCAGCAAGCGCATGCTGGCAGCTATAAGAGCCTAGATTAAGAGTGCTTATGCCCACAGTGTAATCAGATCAGCAAGCACATGCTGGCAGCTATCAGAGACTAGATTAAGAGTGCTTATGCCCACAGTGTAATTTCAGATCAGCAAGTTCATGCTGGCAGCTATCAGAGCCTAGATTAAGAGTGCTTATGCCCACAGTCTAATTTCAGATCAGCAAGCACATGCTGGCAGCTATCAGAGCCTAGATTAAGAGTGCTTATGCCCTCAGTGTAATCAGATCAGCAAGTTCATGCTGGCAGCTATCAGAGCCTAGATTAAGAGTGCTTATGCCTACAGTGTAATGAGATCAGCAAGCACATGCTGGCAGCTATCAGAGCCTAGATTAAGAGTGCTTATGCCCACAGTGTAATCAGATCAGCAAGCACATGCTGGCAGCTATCAGAGCCTAGATTAAGAGTGCTTATGCCCACAGTGTAATGAGATCAGCAAGTTCATGCTGGCAGCTATCAGAGCCTAGATTAAGAGTGCTTATGCCCACAGTGTAATCAGATCAGCAAGCACATGCTGGCAGCTATCACAGCCTAGATTAAGAGTGCTTATGCCCACAGTGTAATTTCAGATCAGCAAGCACATGCTGGCAGCTATCAGAGACTAGATTAAGAGTGCTTATGCCCACAGTGTAATCAGATCAGCAAGCACATGCTGGCAGCTATCAGAGACTAGATTAAGAGTGCTTATGCCCACAGTGTAATCAGATCAGCAAGTTCATGCTGGCAGCTATCAGAGCCTAGATTAAGAGTGCTTATGCCCACAGTGTAATTTCAGATCAGCAAGCTCATGCTGGCAGCTATCAGACACTAGATTAAGAGTGCTTATGCCCACAGTGTAATCAGATCAGCAAGTTCATGCTGGCAGCTATCAGAGCCTAGATTAAGAGTGCTTATGCCCACAGTGTAATCAGATCAGCAAGTTCATGCTGGCAGCTATCTGACAAGTATCTACACTTTTTGCTGCTGGGTTTTGAGCCACATGTCTTGTTAACTTTGAATATAGATGAAAAATTATAGCACTCTAGAACCACTAGCCAAAAATGTATACTCTAATAAAGACTAATTAATTTTGTTGAAGTAGTGTCATTACTAGTCAATCATGAACATGAAGTTAAAAGCATTACAGAATAAACTAAATATTGGTAAAACCCCCTTAATTGGCCAAGCTTTAATTTCACAAGCTAAAATTTTAATTTTGTTAAGAGTGAATGTTATATGTCAACACTGCAAAGCACTTGCTTTCCACATAAGCCCGTCAGTAGTTGGAAAGAGGACATTTCACAAAATAAACCTAAGTATATTCCTCACAGTCCAGCATAGCACAGCACAACACTTATAGAACAACAACCAACTTATAGAACAGCACCACACTTATAGAACAACAACCCACTTATAGAACAACAACCCACTTATAGAACAACAACCCACTTATAGAACAACAACCAACTTATAGAACAACCAACTTATAGAACAACAACCAACTTATAGAACAACATCCAACCTATTGAACAACAACCAAACTATAGAACAACCAACATATAGAACAACAACCAACTTATAGAACAACAACCAACTTATAGAACAACAACCAACTTATAGAACCAACTTATGGAAAACCAACTTATGGAACAACCAACTTATAGAATAACAACCAACTTATAGAACAACAACCAACTTATCCCAAACAGATACCAATCTTGTGGTCAGTAAGTCCTGCTCTTAAACAAACTTTGATTTTCAAAAACCACTGTAATGTCTTGATTCGAAAGAAACCTTATTATTTTAAGGATAATTATCTTAATGATTGCTTATTGGGTTTATCATTCCACCAACAGTATTTCAGTTATATGTTCACTTGAAACAGAATAGTGCTGCCTTCACTGTATACAGCATGTCATGAACACCTGGTAATATACCACACCCAATCACATTATCCTGACACCCGGCCAACCAGTCTTGGAACTACCTTTATATTTGCTTGAGCTTCAGCAATGGGGCTATACCACTACCATGTTATATAACTGGTATGTCGCGGCCCAGGATAGAACGTGGGGCCTCCCGAACATGGAGCTGACGCTCTACTGATTGCCTACCAGGTCCGATAGTATATGTTTTTGACTTGTTTTCCACCTACAAGCCTTCAGTTATCTAAGGACCAGAATGCAAGTGTTTCAACTTATATATATATATATAAATAAACACAAGTAATCCAATTTGTGACTGCACTCACCTCTTTGAACTTTCTCACACAATAGAAAAACCTCCTCCCCGCCAGTACAACATCCACTGTACTTGTCCATCCGACATATCTTAAGGGCATTAGCCCCTGGAGCCTCTACAAACAGAAGAAAAAGAAACTTTTAAAGAACAAAAATATCAAAGTACAGTAAGGTTCCACCTTAGAACCACTAAACTAGCAATGCTACTTCTAGTGCACCATTCAGTCTTTTAAGTTAATAATTATTGACAGACCCAACTTATGGCTTTTGTTTTGGGATTAGGTATTCATTATTCACAGTTGCCTTTTGTAAAGTAGGGGGACAAGGAAGACATTGCATCCAAGGTCAATGGGGTGCCAGAGTTGCCGATTTGTAACTTCTCTGACTGCTTAGCCTCCCATCCCTGTCACCGCGTGGGTTCGAGTCCCAGTCAGGGCGATGGACTTTATGTGGGAAAGTCTTCCAGCTCAACTGCGGTGCGCCAGTGGTTCTACCGAGACTTGTGTCTGGGGTCTTCCTCCACCAAAACAGCTGGACCTCGCTATAATGATCATAACTGGTCGCTGTGATGCAAGTCAAAAACAAAATAAGTGAAAATGGATTTGGAATCAATATTTGAGGATCTTTGAGCCTCATGCCTGACTTGAGTTAGTTAAGACCCTTGCTTTGATTTTCCAAAACCACATTAGTGTCTCGACTTGAAAGAAACCTTATCATTTTAAGGAAAATTAGCTTAATGTTTGTTTATTGGGTTTATCATTCCAACAACAGTATTTCAGTTATCTGGAGATGGTGTTCTCTTGAAGCATGTATAGTGCCGCCTTCACTGTGTATAGCATGCCATGTACATGTGGCATGATACAACACCTAGTCACATTATCCTGACTCTGGGCCAACTAGTTGCAGAACTACCCTTACATTTGCTTGAGCATTAGCAAGGGAGCTATACCACTACCATTTTTAACGAATTTGGTTTGTAACAGCCTGGAATTAAACCCGGGGCCTCTTGTACTTGAAGCCGATTACGCTACCAGGACCAGTCAGTGAAATGAAGTTAGATTAAAGTACTGAAAATAACATGAATATTTAGCCTGAGACATGGTAATGAGATGGATAGATGGATGTATATGACTGCTATAGGCCAACCTTCAGAATGTTTACCAAACATCTACAATTTAACTTACTACTGTCATAGATAGGGTCAGATATTACAGGTTCCAACATTTTGGTGATGATGTTGCTGCTGTTAACAAGGAAAGCCTGGAAGCACAGACGCACCACATTCAACTTCATGTCTTTGGCTTGTTTCTCTGCCTGAATTTCTGTGGTCTTTCTCTCCTCATCTGTGAAAAAACAACAACATCAATGTGGAAATATTATCCTTGATAAAGATTTAATCAGCCATAGCTGGTAAAATGTAGGGTAAGTTGTATTGAGTTGCTCTTCCTCTTGGTTTTGTACCTTGTACTGCCTTGCAGTTAAAATACTTGGAGACACAAAGCTTTCTCTTCACAATGAAATAATAAAAGATGTAAAAGAAATGAATATGAATAATAAAAGATGTAAAAGAAATGAATATGAATGATAAAAGATGTAAAAGAAATGAATATAAATAATAAAATATGTAAAAGAAATGAATATGAAAAGTTAATAAGCATTTCTACAAAATTGACGCCTTAAATAATGAAAAGAATATGCATTATTTTATTACATTTGTTTGTATTTAGTTTTTTACCTTCAAACAATATTTCAGTATTCAGAAGTATTGTGATGTTTACTTAAAACTAATATAACTTTTACGTCACTGTGTTAAGCATAGCTTGAACATCTGACATGTTTCTATACCCAGTCACATTAGCCTTACATCAGCCAAAACACAACCAGTCAAGTAAGGCTGACAAGTGACATTATACCACACCCAGTCATATAAGCCTGACAAGTGACATTATACCACACCCAGTCATATAAGCCTGACACCTGACATTATACCACATCCAGTCATATAAGCCTTACATCAGCCGTAACACAACCAGTCAAGTTAGGCTGACAAGTGACATTATACCACAACCAGTCATATAAGCCTGACACCTGACATTATACCACATCCAGTCATATAAGTCTAAAAAAAACTGACATTATACCACACCCAGTCATATAAGCCTGACACCTGAAATTATACCAAACACAGTCATATAAGCCTGATAACTGACATTATACCACACCCAGTCATATAAGCCTGATATGTGACATTATACCACAACCAGTCATATAAGCCTGACACCTGACATTATACCACATCCAGTCATATAAGGCTGACACCTGACATTATACCACATCCAGTCATATAAGGCTGACACCTGACATACCACATCCAGTCATATAAGCCTGACAACTGACATTATACCACATCCTGTCATATAAGCCTGACAACTGACATTATACCACACCCAGTCTTATAAGCCTGACGCCTGACATTATACCACATCCAGTCATATAAGCCTGACACCTGACATTATACCACACCCAGTCATATTACCTTGACAACTGACATTATACCACATCCAGTCATATAAGCCTGACACTTGACATTATACCACACCCAGTCATATAAGCCTGACAACTGACAGTATACCACACCCAGTCATATAAGCCTGACAACTGACATTATACCACACCCAGTCATATAAGCCTGACAACTGACATTATACCACACCCAGTCATATAACCCTGACACCTGATATTATACCACACCCAGTCATATAAGCCTGACAACTGGCATTATACCACACCCAGTCATATAAGTCTAGAAAACTGACATTATACCACTCCCATTCATATAAGCCTGACAAGTGACATACCACTACCAGTCATATAAGCCTGACACTTGACATTATACCACACCCAGTCATATAAGCCTGACAACTAACATTATACCACACCCAGTCATATAAGCCTGACACCTGACATTATACCATACCCAGTCACATAAGCCTGACAACTGACATTATACCACACATAGTCACATAAGCCTGACAACTGACATTATACCACACCCAGTCACATAAGCCTGACAACTGACATTATACCACACCCAGTCACATAAGCCCAACAACTGACATTATACCACACCCAGTCACATAAGCCTGACAACTGACATTATACCGCACCCAGTCACATAAGCCTGACAACTGACATTATACCACACCCAGTCACATAAGCCTGACAGCTGACATTATACCACACCCAGTCACATAAGCATGGCAACTGACATTATACCACATCCAGTTACATAAGCATGGCAACTGACATTATACCACACCCAGTCACATAAGCATGGCAACTGACATTATACCACACCCAGTCACATAAGCCTGACACTTGACATTATACCACACCCAGTCACATAAGCCTGACAACTGACATTATACCATACCCAGTCATATAAGCCTGACAACTGACATTATACCAAACCCAGTCATATAAGCCTTACAACTGACATTATACCACACCCAGTCACATAAGCCTGACAACTGACATTATACCACACCCAGTCACATAAACCTGACAACTGACATTATACCACACCCAGTCACATAAGCCTGACAACTGACATTATACCACATCCAGTCATATAAGCCTGACACTTGACATTATACCACACCCAGTCATATAAGCCTGACAACTGACAGTATACCACACCCAGTCATATAAGCCTGACAACTGACATTATACCACACCCAGTCATATAAGCCTGACAACTTACATTATACCACACCCAGTCATATAACCCTGACACCTGATATTATACCACACCCAGTCATATAAGCCTGACAACTGGCATTATACCACACCCAGTCATATAAGTCTAGAAAACTGACATTATACCACTCCCATTCATATAAGCCTGACAAGTGACATACCACTACCAGTCATATAAGCCTGACACTTGACATTATACCACACCCAGTCATATAAGCCTGACAACTAACATTATACCACACCCAGTCATATAAGCCTGACACCTGACATTATACCATACCCAGTCACATAAGCCTGACAACTGACATAATACCACACCCAGTCACATAAGCATGGCAACTGACATTATACCACACCCAGTCACATAAGCCTGACACTTGACATTATACCACACCCAGTCACATAAGCCTGACACTTGACATTATACCACACCCAGTCACATAAGCCTGACACTTGACATTATACCACACCCAGTCATATAAGCCTGACAACTGACATTATACCATACCCAGTCATATAAGCCTGACAACTGACATTATACCACATCCAGTCATATAAGCCTGACACCTGACATTATACCACATCCAGTCATATAAGCCTGACAACTGACATTATACCACACCCAGTCATATAAGCCTGACACTTGACATGATACCACACCCAGTCATATAAGCCTGACAACTGACATTATACCACACCCAGCCATATAAGCCTGACACTTGACATGATACCACACCCAGTCATATAAGCCTGACAACTGACATTATACCACACCCAGTCATATAAGCCTGACACTTGACATAATACCACACCCAGTCATATAAGCCTGACAACTGACATTATACCACACCTAGTCATATAAGCCTGACACCTGACAAATTACCACACCCAATCATATAAGCCTGACACTTGACATGATACAGCACCCAGTCATATTACCTTGACAACTGACATTATAGTAGTGTGACATCATAACCTTAGATTAGCAACAACCAGCTATTTTAGTGGTTGAAAAGTAGTTTGGTTGAACCACTGACTCACTGCAATTCAGGGGAATAACTTTTGTCAATTCTTTTGCTCCTAACAGGATTCATACCCATGTGATGAGAGGCTTTGCTGTCAGAGGAGATAATTCAGCAACTCTGGGATTGGGATAAATCTGTGCAGCGGCATTTCTATCATTATAGCACAGGGGCACTTATGAGGTGCCCAGGGACTGAACCCGGCCGGTCCATTATACTGACACTAATGAGTCAGGCGTAATGCTGTCCCCTTAGCCCAGAGCGTTAGGAGGGAAGCCACTACTACCAGCTTTAAAGTCTTTGGTGTGACCCGATCGGGGTTTGAACCCACAACCTCCCAATCCGCAAGCCGACTCTCTACCACTTGAGTTATTACGGCCAGTTCAGCAACTCTACCTTAGTATTATGACTTGGACCTGGGGCCATATATACCTGCAGCATAATCTTGTTACTGTGCTACACATAATTTATTGTTGCATAAAAAGAGCCAAAATAAAACACAGTTTCAAGGAACTGATTATTATAAAAAGTACATTTAAGCATTCATATTAATCATTAGATCGAGTTGTGAGTTTATTATAACAATATGAGACAGTGTCTCTATCAAACTATGTCCTCAGCTGTTTATCCATGAGGAAAAACAGAGAATGTCTCTTTCCTTTATGGCCCAGTGATTTCTTGGAGGGAAAAAAAATGGAGTCCTTCAAAGTACGGGTTTTATTTGCAAACATTGTACCATTACAAGTATGGTCATAACCGTCACCTCTGGCTATCTTTAGTGGAGAAAACCTCCCCATACATTTACCAGGGTAACCCCCTACATGCCAACATTAGTTGCAAGGCATTAAAGGTTTTGCCAAGAGTTAGACTTGTAGAAGTGTAGAGCTGGGGGATGAGGGGTTGGCAGTATACTAACAACTGAGCCATATGGAAAGTGCAAACAATTGTTAAATATTTAAAATGGCTCCCACCGTCCTACATTTAACTGGTCCAAGAAGCTTCAGGTAAGACTGATACAAGACACATGATCTTCTCCATAGCAAGAGCAGGTGCAGACAGACATTTTCCATACACACCTAACAGCAGCTTGCTATCAGTTTCAACATGGAGAATGCTCGTAACTTCTTCAGATAATATTCCCCACAACAAGTGTAGAATTTTTTTCGTTTTCGGTCACATGATGCTGAATTTGAGATTAAGTCATCACAATAAATGTCACTACAAAAGCTTGGATTTTTTTTCTGAGGCACTGTAAAATACCTTGTATAATAATGGAATGTTCTATATATATATATATCACGGTATTGGATAAAGGTTGATAAAAAAAAGAGGCCTTCAAGTTTGGGGAAAATTAACGACAATTCTACAGGAAAGTTGAAATTTTAACATTCAGTTTAAAGGAAAATCTCTCTCACCATTTCAAAGGTGGTATCTCACAGTTTGGAATAAAAATATTTTCATTAATCATCTTAATAAACTATTGTTACCTGAACAGATCTAGCAAAATGCTGTTTATTGATGTCATATACTTGTCTGAAAAGTGAACCATAACACCACAATCCCCACAATCGTCATTACAGACATGTATTTCCTATATGAGCCATGCTGCACAGTTAACTATTCTTAAACAAAAAAAAACACCACGTGACAACTTATGTTTTAGTTCATTCACGCCATCCGCTGAGACGTTGATGTCTATTTAGCAGGAATTCCAATGGTTCTTATTTATAGATTTAAAAAGAAAGAACAGTTCAAGTGTTGATTAATGAGTTTTATTGCCATAAAATTGAGATACTGTTGAAAATTGTCAATGCTTAGACTAAATTATCATTGTTTCTACATAAATTATGCACAAATACCCCAAACAGAGGTCTGATATTGTTACATATATTTGATATAGGCAAACTGTTGGATAACACCTTTATACACAAATAAACTGTTCATATCTCTTTTGCTCTTTTAAAGCTACATGCGTAGAAAGGATTAAGTCTTAAACTGCTAAGTATGACCATATCTGGCCTACAAATAACATAAGCTG